>JAKSZT010047090.1:9220512-9357197 GCA_026826555.1 Tolypeutes matacus
GTTATTTAGGGACATGGACCTTCCATCTTATGATATGGCCATCTTTAATTTATGGCCTCCAAAGCTTCTGGAGAAACGGCACAGAGCAGAACCTTGGGTGGGAGATTTTTGCAAGCCAAGACTAGAAATAGTGTATGTCATCTCCATCCACTGGCCAGAATTCAGTTAGATGAGACTACCAAGGAGCAAAAGGCCTGGGAAGTGAGGTTTAACCATGTGTCCAGGAAGAAGAGAATATGGATATTGGTGAATGCTACCAGTGTCTTCTGCAAGTACTTGTATGTATTGATGTCAATCTTCAGAGAAGTCTCTGGTGGTAAGCTAAACATTGTCTCTTGCCCTGCCCTAAACCACATTATTTGTATCAATGACTCGGATGAAGACATAGAATGTGCCTTATTATCCCTTTTTGGGTGGAACTCATTTGGGCTATCTTATCTAATGGCAGCTTATGGGAAGTCTCCAATCAGAGAGAGCACCACACAGCCCGATCTCACACAGACTGGATTATATCAGAAATAAAAGAACCAAACACCTCCCTAGGGGCTGGATTATCACAGAGACTATCTCCTCTCCCACAAGCAGCAAGAATTCACTCATCTCCACTGGATACCATGTCCTAAATGAGACTCAAGTGTTCTCCTGGACTTTGATTCTATCTATCCTTCTATTTCCTCTCCTCCCACTAGGTGAACAATTCTCTATCTTGCTTCTCAATTCAGATTCCTGAGTGGGAGAGAGCATATCTGATGTGTCCAGGAACTGGTCATGATCTGTGCTAAGGCAGAACATGAGCTTTTGTAGACATTCAGGCAGCTTTGGGTTTGGTTGTATTTGGACAAGATGGAAGGTATGTTTATCAGATTTCGAGGTAAGACAAAGCTGGAAGTAATGTCTATTATCATGGCTGAAATACTAAGCCTCAAAAAGATTTCAGTGGACTGGAGTGATGAGCCAAAGTCAAGAAAATTACATCATCTCCATCAGGGGCCCAGCAAGAAACAAATCACATACTCAGAAGGTTTAAATGAAGAGAGTTTAAGGCAGGGACTATTTACAGAACTAGGGCAGGGTTAAGGAAAGCAACAAGAGATGGAGAAGCACCCAGGGGCTAGCAACAGCAGGAAGCTGTTACTCCTCCTAGGCTTGAAAGGGCACAGGGAGGAAATGGTATTGCTGTGATTCAGCCTGGGAAGAGGGGCCACCAGACAGGCGCTGTAAGTATAGGTTGAAACATGCAGCCACTGCCAACACTGCGACCTGGAAGGGGGAGATTTGAGGGAGAGGGGGTGGGTAAATACTCAACTTCACTCTCCTCCCTCACTCCAACCTCCCGCAGCAGCCTCCCATTGGCCACACCTAATCCAAAGCCCATGTCTGCAGAGTTCATCCTCCCAGAACCCAGGCCAGGGCAAACAGCAGAGATCATCCGGAGGGGCAAAAGGAGAACAGCTGTCATAAAGATGGACAGAAAGAAATGTGAAATGGTTCCAGCTTAGAAAGTCAGTTGTACAAAAATAAGAGGGGATCCATTTCAATGTGAAAGGAGACACATCACATGTGAAAAAGCTGCAGAAGCATGTGCTAGCTCTAGGATGCACTAATAGGAGCAAGGGGTCTTGCTCAGGGGAGGTGATGGTCCACGCATCCACTGCTTTCTGCCATGATCCGACAGCACCTGGGGATGTGAGCTAGGCTGAGTCTCACCCTTTAGGAGAAACAGTTACAAGCTATTGTATTCAGAGGCGGCAACCTGCATATCTGAAGAGTCTTGGAAACAAGTCCAATGAGGAAAAGCTGAGGTAAATGGTGAGGCACCACTTCACCTGGAGAGGAGATGCCTAAAGTTTTCAGACTGTAACTTTCTTGAAGTATTTGAAGGGCAGACACGAGGACTCGCTTTTTTGATATCCCCTCCAACCCCTCTTAGTTTGCGAAAGGGCTGCCGATGCAAAGTACCAGAAATGGGTTGGCTTTTATAATGGGAATTTTATTTAGGGTAAAAGCTTACAGTTGCAAGGCCATGAAATGTCCAAATCAAGGCATCAGCAGAGATGCTTTCTCAGGGTCCTGCCGTGGGGTGAAGCAAGATGCCCTCCGATTTCTGCCGACATCTCTGCCTTCCCCTCCAGAATCTACAGTCTCCTGGATCTCAGCTGTGGGCAACCAGGCATAGGGCTTGTCTCTTACAAGGCCTCCTCTCTCAGTCTCGGCTGCTCTGCTTTCTTCCCACATCAGCTTTGAACTCTCAGGCATATGGCTCATCTCTCCCTGGAACTCAGCTCTTTGAGCCTCTCGGGGCTTCTCTCCTTGAGCTCAGCTGTGGGCAAACCTGGAGTCCTCTCTCTCACATGGCCAGATCAAATATGGTGACTCTTTTCCTGTGTGTCTCCATTTATATCAGTTCCAGTAAGAGGGCAGAGACTCAACCTGTGTCGTGCCTCACTCCTGAAGTAGCCCAATCAAAAGAGACTCACACCCGCAGGAATGGATTAGTTCAAAATCATAATCTTTCTCTTTTTGGGATTCATGAAAGAATTTCAGACTGTCACACTCACAATGCCCTTGAATGGTATGCACCAGTCTTATGAACGCCCATAGCAAACTGTAATTGTTCGTAGACTTCTACTCTTTCACAAAGGTCTATTTGCTAGTCTGTCTTTGCTACTAACCAAGGGCAGATACTTTTCCACCATTGCACCCCAATACCTAATGCTTGGCTTCCGGGAAGTACTCAAAGAGCCTTTGTTAAATGAGTGAAATGCTCCAGCAGAAGCCAGACAGTGTCCTGTGGGAATATCGAGAAGGGAAGGGGTCCAGTGGAGGGAGTGGGGAGTCTCCCTTCTGGTATCAATGTCTGCGGCTGTAGATGCCTGAGTCTGGACGAGGTCACCTGCTCTGTCTGAGCCTCAGTTTCCTCAGCACCTCTCGGGGTTCTCCAAGGATACGATGAGCTAGCTGATCTGTACTGAGCTCAGAACATGGCAAGTACTCAGAAAATGGCCGGTGTTATCCCTATTGTTTGAATGATCCAGGCTGGTGAAACTAAGTGTCTTAGGTCAGATACCTCTAAAGCAGACCCTGGGACCAGGATTCGTGTCAATGTGATTTATTAGCAAGTATTCTCAGGAAAACCCATTAGGGGAGCAAGGAAGTGGGACCGAAGAAAGAGGCAAGCCAAACGAAGGTGTGATCACACAAAGTCACACAGAGTAGCTCTGGGGACGGTGGAGGTGACACCTCAGGGTCATCCCCATCAGGAGCAAGGATGACGAAGTATTTAAACCCCCTGCCCTCCCCTCCCCCCACACACATGCCAGTTGGTTATTGCAATTGCCCAAAGGCAGTCTGAGCAGACTTCAGTACCCTGGGGTTGACTGCCTACAAAAGACATGGGTGCTGCCTGTTGGAAGAGAGAGCACACCAGGATCTGGTGTGTGCGAAAATGGCCAAAGGATGATCTGTTCCGGGAAGACAGAAAGGGTTAGCTGGAGGCCAAGGTTACCAGGGTAGCCCCATTCACCTCATCCATGCAGAGGTCCAACCTCCTTCTAGTCAAACTCTCAGGCCAAGCATCTCAGCCACCAGGACGCAGGAGAGTCTGAGGGGGGGTATCTGCCACCCAAGTAGACGTCTGGTCCTCCTCTCCCTGCCTCGTTCTTGTCTCTTTGGGGTGTGTTTATCCTTTGGAACCATGCCACGCTGTGATCTGATAGTCCTTAAGAGCCCCAGGGGTTCTGCAGAAGCTGCTAAGGAGCAGATCCAGTGAGTATGGGACAAAACTCCCTGACCTGATTTTTCTGAAGCCATTTTTTTTCCCCTGATTTCTTTTTCTGGATACCTCTGGTGGATGCAGCCCCTTCCACCTTCTTCCCCTGTCTCCATGGTGCCCATTCCTTGGGACTCTGAGGCAACGTTTGTGGCCCTGGGGGCAATCAAGGTCATCAGGGCACTGATGTCCCTCTTTATGGCTTGCCTAAGAGTCTTTGGAATCATTGATGGCTTAGGAGGTTTGACGTCTCTTGTGCTGGAGCGCCTTACCCTGCAGAGATGGGAGAGGAGGAAAAAAGCCATGATTCCCAATAGGCAGGTGCTCTGTGTTCCCAGGAATCATGACTCCAGACCCTTGCAATATCCCCAGCACCTCCTGGAGGCCCTGATAGGTGCGTCGACAGAGGGACGCATGCTACCTGCTTTCAAGAGCTGGTGATTTTCAAGGTGGCAGGCACTGAGGTCCCTTGATAACCCCACAGGCGGCCTCAGGCTGCACTGAAACTTCAGCTCCCCATTCCCGGTCAGTAGGAGCAGAAATCCCCACCATCTGCATCAGCCTTCACTATGTGCTTGCCCTTGTGTTTAACAGCTGCAGAGGGCTGCCAGCAGCACCTGGCCAGTAGTGAATGCTCAGCCTCTGTGAGCAGTGGTGACGGTGCTGACAGCAGGATGTTCTCCCCATCACAGCGTACTGGTGAGGTCGGGGGCAAGTACCAGCACCCCCAGGTAATGGACCACGAGAGTAAGACTCAGGGGAGTCAGCGAGTGTCAGTGCAAGGATGCAATCTTCATTCATTCATTCATTCATTCATTTCACATTGTGTCGTTTGTGTGCCAGGCATTGTACAAAGTTCTGAGGATCTGTGTACCAAGCAAAACTGACATGATCCCTGCCTTCACGGAGCTCACAATCTAGTCAGGGAGAAGGACTGTAAGCAAATAATCCTGCAAATGATCAAGTCATTGCAAACAGAAACAATCCCTCTGCAGAGAGGGCCTTCAGCCCTCTGAGAGCTGGTGACAAAAGACCCCGACTCAGAGGGGAAGTTGTCAGAGGGTCTCAGCGGTGTTGGAGCTGAAATCTGAAAGGTAAAGGGAGGGGGGCTTAACAAGGGCAGAGATTCTCAACCCTTAGTGCATCAGAATCATCTGGCAGGCTTGTTAAAAAGCAGATTGCTGCCCACCCCCTCCCCGCCCCCCAGAGTGTCTGATTCAGTAAATCCAGGGTGGAGCCTGCACGCAGATTGGCGTTTTTAATAAGCTGCTACTTGCTGCTGCTGCTGCTGCTGCTCCCATTACCACGCTACAGCCACTTAACTAGGCCAAAGAGGATTCAAAGAAGGTTTGTAAGCTGCTGGGAGAACAGCATATGCAAAGGCCCTGGGGCTGGCAGGAGCCACTGAGTCTCTGTGAGACAGCCAGGGTGGCTGTAGCTCAATTGGGTGAGGGGCAGCACCAGAGGTGGAGGATGAGCCTGAAGATGTCAGCAGGGGCCAGACCATCCAGTGCCACTGCCCAAAATGTGTTTTTTAGCCCAAGAGTGATGGGAAGTTATTGAAAGTTTTAAGCAGGCCAAGGCTATGGCCATATTTGCATCATTCTGGCTGCTTTGCAAAGAAGGGGTATGAGTAGACAGCAAGAGTCCAGTCAGGGGACCCCAAGCTTCCAATTAACCCCGATTGTCTACTGCATGGGAGCTGCCTCCGAGCAAGGGGCCCAGGTCCCACACTCCTACCCTTTGCCTGTGAAGGCCTAAGCTTTTGTTGCCGTGGTGGCTACGAGGTAAGGATTTCTCTCAAGGTGTGGGCTTACAGGGAAGACATGACCTCTCTCCTTTAGAGGTCTCTCTTAGTGCTATGCCATTTGTCCCCAAAAGTAGCAAAATTAAGACCCAGAGCTATGTGAAACATGGGCTTTTGAAAACATCGAAACCACTGCAAGAATCACCACACGTTGACATTCAAGGAGTTGATTTCTAAAAATGGGGTGCTGGCAGAGGGATGAAAAGTCAGGGTTTCTCTTGCTGAGGGGTAGGGATCGCTTCCACGTGCTCAGGACCACCCGTCGGAGATTGGGCACAGCATGGGGGCTTCAGAGTCAGTCTTCCAGGGTTTAAATCCCCACGCTGCCACTGAATCCTAGTGTGGCCTGGGGAGATGTCCTCAGCCTCTCTCTACCTCAGCTTTCCCCATCTGCCAAATGGCAATAGTGACAGTACCTAATCCATCGGGTTGCTGTGGGGAACAGGACGAGGTCATCCACATAAAGCACCTAGATCCATGCCTGATGTATGGAGACGTTCAATGAATGTGGCATCATCGTCGTCATCATCATTATTTTTCTAGGAATTTGGGGAAGATGTCTGTGCACACCATGGGAGAGGTGGGTGGTCGGTGCTGCCTGTCATATCTGGTTTTGCTTTGCTTTGCCTTCTTTTTTCAGAACAGCAGGAGTGAAACAGAAGGCTTTAGAGGAAATTTTGAAAAAGACGGGGGGGGGGGCAGACAACGCATGCCCAGAGCCCCTGGGATTCATTTTCACTGTCCCAGTGCCCCAGCTCTTGAGCCGGATTTCAGTGGCCTGCACCTGCCCTTGCCTTCCAAGACTGCCCTCGGGCTATTCAAGTATGGAGAACCAAAAATGCTTAGAGCTTGACATCCCTCTCCCACATCCCTCAGGGCTATGAACCCATGTTCCCTTCCCCAGGGAGAGACAGCTTGAAAGCAGGACTTACCTCCATGGACACTACCTGCAGAGGCCGCCTGCCTGAGAGCCCACCTGGCTTGGCCTCTTCCCCTTCCTTGTCCTGCTGCCCTCCTGGTGCCACTTCCTCAATAAACCCCTTACACATGAATCCTCATCTCACGGTCTGCTTTCCTGGGAAACTGGCCCACAAGGGTTTTTTTTTTAAGAAGGGGGCACTGGCACCAGATTTTTGTAACCAGGCGAACTCAGATCAAGGGAGTCTTGTCTACATCAGGTCAAATAATCAAAGGAGGCAGGAGGAAAGGGTCCAGTCCCTGGGGCAAGCCTTATCTCTGGGGTGCTCTCAACTGCCCCGCAGGTCTCCAGCTTGCTTAGAGATCTGAAGTCGCGAGCCAGCAGACCCGGAGCGAAACGCGGTAAAAACAGACCACGCACCCAGAGATGAGGCTGCCCAGTCTGATGGCAGCCTCCGCTCACTGCCCTGCTGGAAGGACTGGGTGGGGCTGAGGGAGCGAGGAAAAGAATGTGAATTCAAAATACGGGTGGTGGGCTCACTGGCTTCATGGTCCGCCTGGGACATATCCTCAGGCAGGGCACTGCCACAGGGTCCGGGAGAGAGACAGAGCCAAAGTCAGAGGCAGAGACAGAGAAACTGAGAGACGCAGAAAGAGACAAGGGCACAGAGAGAAACTGAGCATGGGAGAAAAACAGGCAGAGATCTAGAGGTAGAGACAAAGTCAGAGACAGAGAGATGGGGAGAGGGACAGAGAAAGACCGGCACAGAGAAAGATGGGGAGAGACAAGGAAAAGACAGGGACACAGAGAGAGACAGGGAGAGACAGACAGAGACAGAAAGAAGTGTAGAGAGAACAAGAAAGAGAGAGACAGGGGCCAAGAAAGAGAGAAGGAAAGAGACACAGAAAGGCAGAGAGAGTTGGGGACATACATAGAGAAGCTGAGGCACACAGAGACGGAGAGAATAGTGAGATAGAGAAAAGCAGGAAGAGAGAGACAACAGGAGAGAGACAAAAAGAAGAGAGAGATTCAGAGAAACAGAAGCAGAGGGGGAGAGGGAAAGGACGGCAGAAGCCATAACCAGAAGGCCATAGAAAGACTCCAAGGAAGGTTCTAGGGGGTTCAGGTGGGAGTGGACAAGCCGCAGAGCTGGGAGTGGTGACTGACCCCTAACCCCTCCAGCCCCAGGGCAAGGGGCTAAGCTGCACCCTCGTGGCTCACCCTGAATCAAAGTGCAGTGTCCCAACGTCCAAGAAAACCCCTCGGGGCCCCAAGGGCTGGCCCTCGTTTCTCTGCTCTGCTGGCATCAAGCGGAGAAGCATGTGGGGCCCACCCTGGGCCCTCCAGACTTACACACACCCAACACCAGCACCTCCACACTGAGCCAACCGAGTGAAATCCAGCAGAGTGCACGCTCCCACATCAGAGAAACCCTCCTTAGCAGCGGGGGTTACCATCAGAGAGGGGCCAGGGGGACTCGTGTGTTGTCAGGGTCTTGTTTTCCCAGGAGCCGTCAGCTGCTCAGATGTGCTGTGAGCAATTGCCACGTCGCACGCCTTCCCCTGGCAAATTATTCTGCTGGAGTTTCTTCCAGCGTTCGGAGCTGCGCTGCTGTAAATGCCAGAAATCATGTACATTAAGCCCGGAGTGACGGCGGGCTTATGGATGGATTTTCCTTCAAACAGAGACTGCTGAAGCGCCCGGTGTGGGGAGGGGGGCATTTTATGGACGCCACTACCCGCTTGCCAAGGCCTTTAGTGCTCCGGTTGCCCATGTAATCCATTTCTCACAGAGGCCCAGCTAGGGGCCACGAATGCCCAGAGTGGGTGGGGTACGCAGCCCCTCTGCCCCCAGAGTCTTTGGCAACCCCTCAGAGGGGAATGTGCTTCTATCTGCCTCAGGTACAGGCAGCAGGGGACTAAGCAGGGGTCACACCCGGGCCGACTCAGCCAAGTGCAAAAGCCCAGGGCCTGACCCCATCGTTCCCTCCCCACCTACCCCCCACACCCCACCAAAGCCCTTTCCCCACTGCCCCTTGCAAGGGGAACAGCCATCTTCAATGCTAATTCACCATTCTGGGGCTGTGCCTCCCCTTATCCTTCTTCCCTTCCCCACAGCTGGGGCTGTGGTCCCCAGGGGGCAGCTCCTCTTGCCCCAAGTTGCTGTTTGGCCCCGCATCCCCCATCCCCTGCTTCTGCCTCTCCAATCCGGAAGGCTCAGCTGTCTCCCCAGCATGGCTTCCACTCAGGCCCTCCCCTCTGTTGCCTGGCTGCCTCCCGCTCGGCGTCTCGTGCCCCTTGGGGCCCACCCCTCACCGCCTTCCTTCAGCCTTTACCTCCCAGGGTGCCTGCTGCAGGCAAATCTCCACTCAGCCGATTCAGTGGAAGCCTCGGGCTTTACTACCCTGGGTGGTGAGCAAGCACAAACTGGCCCGGGCACACGGGCCATATGGAGAAGCCCGGAAATTCTCTAAGAAACAAGAACTGCCTGACCATGTCCCCAGCACTCCAGCTCCAGCAACCTCCAGACTGGAACTGCATGAAACACCCCGAGCCAGAACCTCCCAGCTGAGCCCTGGCTGAATTCCTGACCCAGAGAAACTATGGGAGATGAGCAAATGCCCGTTTTTGTTTGAGAGTGCTCGGTTATGGGGTGATTGGTTACACAGCAATAGGGAACCAGAGTTGCACCCATGTCCAAAAAGCCAGTTTTCAAAGGTCAATGAGTCTGAAGAGAGTAAAAACACCAGAAGACATAGAGTAAATACCCAAAGCAGGTGAAACACTCCAATCTGCCTTGGATGATCACAAAGCATGTGGAGCATTGCAGAGCACGGCATGCTGAGCATCTATTCTCATGGCACAGCACCTAGAGAGAGAGGTGTAGAAGCCACGACAGCTCCCAGGCCCCATTTGGTTTATCTGAATTCCGGAAAACTGGAAAGTGACCAGAATTGTTTGGCCACGTGGCTCCTAGGAAGTCATGAACAAGCAAATGACCCGAAGGCAAGAATCGTTCCCCAAAGTGATTCCTGTAGCCCTTAACACATCCAGTCTGGGATTTCCAGGCGTTCTCTCTGACGCCAAGAATTGTAACCTTGGGAAGCAGCTGTGGCTTGATTGGTTGGGCTCCTGTTTACCATATGGGAGGCCCCGGGTTCGATTCCCGGGGCCTCCTGGTGAAGGCAAGCCAGCTTGCGTGGCTCAGAGAGCTGACGCAGCAGGACGACCCAACAAAGGGAGACAAGCAGACACAGAAAAAAACGCACAACAAATGGACACAGCGAGCACAAGCAGCAAGGGGGATAAATAAATAAATAAATAAAATCTTAAAAAAAAAAAAAAAAGAATTGTAACCTTTACCAACCAAGGGGTTTGAGTAACTGATAATATGGGACCTGAGGTGTCCATTTTCTTTATTGCCCACACGAGGAGTGGATTGCTTCTGGGTCTGGGCACTGTGAGGGGAGATTTACCGAATTCCACTCTTCCTCAGGGAATTGTATTCCTGTTCCCTTCTCCCACTCAGGCCAAAGGATGCTCTAAAGGGCAGAGAGATGACTGGAGTGGTTAAGCATGTCAGAGCTGTTTCTTACTGCACATAAGACCTGAAGCAAGTGACTTCGCCTCTCTGTGCCTCAATTTGCCCATCTGTCAAACGGGAACAGTAGTACGAACTTTCTCCTTCAAGTATTGTCAGGGTTCAATGAGTTAATAGCTGCCAAGAGCGTAGAACAGGGATTCTAAGCAGGGCTATGGCAAGTGCTTTCTTTTATTTATCTATCTATTTATTTATTTATTTATTTATTTATTTATTCCCCACCGCACCCCCGTCATTGTTTTGCGCTTGCTGTCTGCTCTCTGTGTGTTCTTCTGTGTCTGCTTGTCTTCTAAAGAGGTGGCACCGGGAACCAATCCTGGGACCTTCCAGAGTGTGAGAGAGACACTCAATCTCTTGCATCACCTCAGCTCCCTGGTCTGCTGTGTCTCTCATTGTCTCTCCTCTGTGTCTCTTTTTGTTGCATCATCTTGCTGCGCCAGCTCTCCGCGCGGGCCAGCACTCAGTGTGGGCCAGCTCTCCGCTCTTACCAGCTTGCCACGCAGGCCAGCTTGGCTTTCACCAGGAGGCCCTGGGAACCAAACCCTGGACCTCCTATATGGTAGACGGGAGCCCAATCGCTTGAGCCACATCCGTTTCCCTATGGCAAGTGCTTTCTAAGTGCTACCTATTATTTGTATTGCTGTTGTTTCTCCAAACTAAACAAATAAACTAGGTTATTGAAACTAAAAGATGATATTCAACTTATTCTCAGAGACATAACTGTCAGGTGAGAAATTTGGCTTGCCTTCCACTATTCCCTCTTCAGCATCAACTCCCCTCCTTAACACGTGCACGCACGCACACATATACACGCACACTCAATAATCAGTCCTTGTTTGCCATAGGCCACACCACGGTAATATATTAGTGCAGAAGGAACAAGCAGCTTTATCTTCCTCTCCAGGCAGAAGCACATGTGTAGAAGATGGATGCAGAGCACCTGCCTGCCTTGTCAGGGGAGAACACATCTGCAATGGCTCAGCAGCCCCCAGGGAAGGGGGGAAGAGCCCGACCTTGGGGCCCTGAGCCCAGGGGGCCTGGGGGGCCTGGGAGGCTGGATCCCCTGGGGTCACTGCCACTTCTCTCCTAATTGCAAGCCCCCTCCCTCATCTGGCGGCTGTGGCTGTGTCTGCTGCAGGCTTTCTGCCGAGGGGCCTGGTCTCCAAGGGGACGAACGCGCTGCATGTCAGCCAGAGGGGCAGGGATCCGAGTGAGCCGTGTCTGTGAAAGGCATACGCGGCCCTTCCCTCTAGAAGCAAGAGAGCCTCCACTGGGATTCCCGACTCATGGCAAATCTGACTCAGAGCTGGCTCTGCTGGACCGAGACTGTCCTCACAGGAGATTGTCCACACACAGCACAAAAGGCCCTGAGAGCCCAGCAGCCCCCAGCCACCCGGCCCTTGCCCTGCAGCACTTTCGCAGCAGGCTACACAGAGCCCTGGCAACTTATCGGGAAAAGACCATTTGCATTGCAAAAGAGGAAAAAATTAGGAAATAGAGGAATTCATCTCATTTTGGGGGAGGAGGGCACATTTAGCAAAATGAAAACAAATGCCTCGGGAAAGGACGAGCTTTCCAGCTTTTGAGTTGCTTAACAGATACTTAATGAGGGATATTTATTGAGTGCCAACTACGTGCTAGGCACTGCAATTGACTGAGGATCCTGTCCCAACAGAGCTCAGGGCCTTTCTCCTACTGGTGGGCCACTAATTGGAAGGCAACTGTGGTGGAAGCTGTGGAGGCTATGAGAATGCACCGTGCAGACCTCTCGCTATGGGGAATGTAACCCACCAAGCCACGGAGCTCGGAAATCCATTCCAGCATTTATCCACCTTCCGCTGGGTGCTCCCGGCCAATGACTGAGTGTGGTGGTCCCTAAGGCAGGTCCATCCTTGGGAGACACAGGTGTCTTCCAACAGCTGACTTTGGTTTGAGGACCATCCAGTGACCTGGCCGAACCCCATGGGGACAACCTAGGAAATGCCCTGGCAACTTATCATC
This sequence comes from Tolypeutes matacus, assembly GCA_026826555.1. NCBI lineage: Eukaryota > Metazoa > Chordata > Mammalia > Cingulata > Chlamyphoridae > Tolypeutes > Tolypeutes matacus. The sequence goes on from JAKSZT010047090.1 coordinate 9,232,609, forward strand.
CTACCCTTTCTCTCTCACTCGGAATCAGACTTGCATGGCCTTCTGGTCACTCTTCTAGCCTTTTCCAGCAACCTCCCTGTTTTCTCTCACTGGCATTTTCCCTAATGAAATCCTTTCTAATTCAATCCTGTCCTGGCAGCCTCTTCTTGGAAGACCTGGACTAACCCAGAAGCATTGCCAAGTCCTTCTCCATGTGTAAGATGCAGCCTTCCCAGATCCGTCACCCCAGTGCTAGCCAACATGGACCCCTGGCAGACACCTGAATTGCTCCATTCACTAGGAGCCTCTTTATAAATTTGCTGTCTCTCTGGTTGCTTTTAATTCTGTAAGAACTCACAACCTACCTACAGCTCCTCACTTTTCTGGTTCTCAGGAGGTACAGCTGACCCATGGCAGGAGGATTCTCGCCATCCAAACTCTTCCAGCATATTCCAAGATGCCTCTAAGATTTATTACTATGATGACCAATAACTATAGCGCAGAGAGCTGGTATCAGAAGGCTACACATTTCACAAGCATTGTCTCATTTAATTCATTTGATGCCTAAACTTTTGGCCTATACCCCTCCCCACCAAGCAAAACAGTCTCCCTACCACCCACCCAAGCAGATGATGCCCTTCCTCGAATGACAGCTCTGTGGCTTGCCCTCACTCAGCAGCCCCTCCGCCTTTGAAAAATCAAGACATTTGCTGGCAGAACACAAAGATCCAATCTTAAAAAGTGTTGAGTATTTTCTGGAGACAACCGATACCCAGGCTGAGAAATTCCAGGCACACGGCTGAGTAACCAAGTCCAGCTTGGCCCAAGCTAATGGAGGATACATGCAACTCCTTTTAAGCTTATCCTGTTTTTTGCTCCCTCCCTGCCAAGCCATTTCTTTCTTCAGCCTGTCTCAACCTCTTGGTCCTTGAAAAACAAGGCCTTTGGGCTCACATGCAGCACACATCCCAGGCATCCTCAGACCCTTAGAGCTTGAGCCATCCTCCCTGGCCCCCACATTCCGAAATGTTACCCAGCAGCCCCTGAAACACAGCTCCCCATTCTAAACAGAGAGCCACTGGCAGGCTGGCCATGGGACCTCACCCAGGTTGCACGGCGTCCAAGAGCCTTAATAATTCCCTTATCTGTAAAACAGGGTCGTTGCCAGGGTGAAAGGAGAGGATGGATTTGAAAATCAGAGTCATTTCTTGCCACTCCAAGTGTGGCCCTTGGACCAGTCGCAGCAGCCCCTGTGCACTTGTTAGAAATGCAGGCTCTCAGGCTCTGCCCAGACCCACTGAGTCTGAGCCCCTGGGCTCACATGCACATTAAAGTTTGACTAGCCTTGCAATCTGGTTTTTCCGATGTGTTGACTGTTATTGTCTCCCTGTCAGTCTATGTCCCCAGGTAGTATTTCTGAGCCAGTCCCTCCACCCTTGTAGAAGTTTCCCTCAATGGTTGTCCCACATTCCACTCCTTCAGTCACTTCTCCTGCTCCTCCCAGGTATTCCTTGACACCCCCCCCACCTTCCCAGTCCCTTTGCCCCCAAACCCACCCTTTTTACTGCCTTAGCAAAAAGGGGAGTGCGGGAGGCGCCTTTTATAATATATATACACTTGGAGGACTTTGCTCATCACAGCTTCATGGACAAGGACCACCACACCCCTCCTACTGGGCATGGAGAGAGATGGACAAAGAGGCTCAGTCAGATATCAAACCCAGGGCCAGCCGACGTACACATCCAACTCTGATTCCAGGCCTGCTGGGTGGTGAATTGCCCCCATTATGTGTGCCTGAGGTGTGATGTATTTTCTGTAATTACGGTGATGCCTTCTGTATATATGTTAAATGACTATAGCAGTTAATTATTTGTGGATAAACAAGGGATGCCTCTTTGCCCCAGGAGAGACTGAAAGGCGCCCTGGTGAAAGAACCACAGGATCAAAGGGAAAGGAGGTGGGGGGAGTAAGAGGAAAAGTCATTCTTTCCCCAGGAGCTTCTTGGGGGAGTATGGGGTAAGCTGATTTGGCTTAGAGGAGACATAAAGCAAAGCCAAAAAGCCCTTGAAGCAAGAGTCAACTGTCCTCAAGGGGCCAAACCGGGATGTGGAGATGAGGGGTGAGCTCTAAAGTCTGGCAGGAGGGCCCCAAATGCCGACCAGCCCACACACAGCATCTGCTTTCCCTGGAGTCTGTGCTGCGCTGGGTAGCTTTTGGGAGGAATGGGATGCACACATTCAGAGCCTGTCAGTTGCTGCCAATATCCATCCTCCCCTTGTCCCTTAGGCATAGAACCCCCAATTTTTAGCTGGACACATGATCTTCTCCCCCAAGGAAGACTGCATTTCTCAGTGTCCACTTACAGCTAGGTATGGCCATGTGGCCAAAAGTCCTAACCGATGGGCTATAAGCAGAAGCAACCTCTGGAATGTGTTCTGGAAGGGAGTGGATACATCCCTTTTGGCCCTTTCCTCCTTCTTGCCAGCTAGAATGGGGATGTGATGATGGTGAATTCAGGCAGCCATCTTGGGCCATGAGGCAACCTTGGGAATGGAAGCCATGTTGGGCAGAGCAACAAGATAAAAGGAGCCTGTGTCCATTACAATGTGGAACCATCTTACTAGCCTTGGACTTCTGACCTCTGGACTTTTATATGAAAAAAAATTTTTTTGACTTATTTAAACCACGGTTATTTTGTCATTTTTGTTACTCACTGCCAACTGAAAACTAACTGATGAAGCTATATAACATGGTGTCTTAAGACAGGCTCCCCAGGAAGCAGACATTGAGATGGAAATTTGCATAGAAGAGGTTTACTGGAGTGTGGTTTCAAAATCAAGATTTGGGGGGAAGTGAGAGAAGAATGGACAGAGGAGAAGCTGAACTGCAAGGCAATTGCAAGAGGGCCTCAGTGTGTCCCACAGGGAACTCTAAAATGGAGATGGATCTTTAAAGTTTTCATCGAGGCAAGAGGGCCGAGCCTCTGGACCTCTCTGAGCTTTGGTTTTTTCATCTGTAAAGTGTGTATGTTACTGATCTTGCACTTGTAGTTACGATAAGAGATCATGTGTGTACAGGCCCCGCTCACAGGAGGTGAACAACTGCAAGAGCCAGCCTGTGGAAAACTCTAGAACTTTGGCTTCCCCTCCATGTCCTCTGGGGACCCATGTCTGTGTTTTAACTAATTGACCTGCCTATGCATCATAGAAAACAAGCAGGTGACTATCACTTTTTCAGAACCTTCTCTAACACTATCACCCTCACCAATGGGGAGAATTCAGTCTCCTCCTCTGTGTTCCCAGAGTGCTCTATTCTTAACAACAGGATGGCTCTTACCACTTTGAACGTGATGGTTTTTCTGCTGCCTTCCCCTAAGGCTCTGAGCTCTGTAATCTCTGTACCACCAAGGGACAGGACTCTTTCGGTGGGAAGTCAGAAATAGCCAACTCAAACAAGCTCAGTTAAAAAATAATAATAAGTTAAAAGGTAGGTGGCTTCAGGCACGGCTGAATCCAGGCACTCATCCCAAGTGGTGACAAGATGGACACCTGCAGTTTCGGAATTTTATTTGATTAGTAGGGCAATCGTGATGGAAAGGGCGCTCTTTCCCAACAGTTCGAGAAAAATTCCCAGGACAGTCACTTCCCGGCTGGAATTGGTCAGTACATGGCTGACTCCACTTGAATGACACAGACTGACAGGGGGTGGCTCCCCAAAGGAAAACTGGAGAGACAATGGGGAACGGCTGCCGACTGGCCAGGCAAAATAACAACTATCCCCTTCAGTCAGCTTCGCTAAGGAAGTGGGACTTGCGCCCACTCCACCCCCCTCCTACTCTTGTTTAAACAGTAACCAGCCTTTGCTCAAAGCCACAAATTGCAAAGGGCTGGCACCTACGCCATTTAATCTCTTAACTCACTCAAATCAATTCTAGGCAGGGGAAAACTGTCCTCGCAAAGGCCCAGAGGTGGGGCGAGCACACGGCAGGGGAAGATTAATCGAGCAGCTGTGTGGTGGTGGGATCAAAGGTCGAGAGCCTGGAGGGGTGGGGGTGGGGGAACTATTCTTTCCAGTCTGAGGGGAAGGGGGCCCACCCCTGTCTCTGTCCAGTTCAGCAGAAAAGTCCCAGGTGTCCCAGCAGGAGGGACAAGGAAAGGGAGGGGGTAGAAGGCAGAGGGTAAGGACTTGCTCAGATTTGGAAGCTGGCAGTGTAGGAGGGGGCAGGCCAGTCCAACACAATTCTCAAGTGCTGGCTGAGAGGTTAGTGACATCTCTGACAGAAATGGGGGCCTCCATGATTTTCTTCATTTGGATCAGAAGTGCCACAAGGAGAAGCCAGGTGAAAACAACCGCAGGCCACACCGCTGAGCCCCTGGGAGTGGCTTGGTAGGGGGAAGTGTGAGCAGAAAGAGAAGCAGAAAGGCTGAGAACTGGGCTTTGAGAGATACCCATATTTAGGGGCTCACATAAGGAATATGGCCGCAAACAGGGAAAGCTCAGCAGGAGTCATGCAAGGCAGACAGTAACGGGGAGGGGGGTCTCAGCAGCCCAGGGGGGGGGGGACACGACGATAGCTTGGGAAGGGCTGTCGGGGTAGAATAAACATTTTCTGAACCCCACTGGCCCCGCGTCCTTGGAATATGGGCTTCCTGCTCTAACAAGGTCTGGGGGACCACAGTTCCTGCCACTCCAACCGCCCCAGAATTTGTACTAGGCCTCGGGAAGGGGACAGATGGGTGTTTCATCAACGTTTGTCTGCTAATGATTGGAGAGGAAGAAAAAGAAGTGGGGGATAATGAAGAGGAGAAATAGGAGAAGGGGAATAGCTTCGACACCTCCTACACACACACAGACACAACACGCAGGCTTGAGAAGGGAGGGGAAATTGTTTCTGTTCTCAGAGAATTCCTTGGAGAATCCATCACAGACGCCATCTTCTCCAGAAACATCAGGTTCTCACACACGGGCGAGCACACGCACAGACGCACAGTCACACAGAGGCCCACGTGTCCCCGCACAGGGATGGGGCTGCTTGGCTCATGCTCTGCTGGCTGTACAGTGACCCAGCAGAGGTGTGAAGGAGCCAGCCACGGAGAGGGCCACACAGGCTTCATCTCCAGCTGCCCCTAGCCAAGGGACCGAGGGACCCAGGGACTGAAGGACGGAGCCGTCCGTCTGAGTGTGGACGGATGGGAGTCTCGGTCCTCCCTGCCGGCAGGTCTGGGCAGGCACCAGCCCCAGATGTCAGCACTAATGCCTTGATAAACACGGAGCTTGCTGGAATGTGGCTGTTAATTGGGGATAGAGCGGCAGCCTTTCGCTCTGGGAGCAACGGTTAATGACGGGCCCGCTGGGGGAAGCCACAAACGTTTGCCACTGTTGGAGCTCTGTCCTCTCTGCTTCTTAAGCAGCAGTTTATCTAAAAATTGCACACGCTTTCCTGGGAATAATGATTTCTTGGAAGCTATGGGTCTGCTCTCAGATTTCACAGCCCGCTGTCAGGTAGACCTTCTATGGGCCTAGGGGCTGGCTGTCTTTTGGGGAACAGCTTGGCTTCCCCCTTTGCCCCTCCCATCTCTTTCCTGGGTCCCCACTGCACTGCCACTGCGGGCATGTTTGAAGGAGCTTCACGGCTAATTTGGGGCTGAGCGGGAACTTCATTGAGTGATGGTGGGCGGGAGAAGGAGGGATAAGAGAGGGCAGGGCGGGCAAGAATCCTCAGCTGTCCGGTGGAAGAAGCGTCTTGCATCGCCAGCACCCACCTGACCGGCTCAGGGTTCTCTGTGCTGGCTGCTGGCTTCTGGTTTAGGCTGAGCTCCAGGACTTCTGCTGAAGAAGTATCAGGGAAAAGGGGTTACAGTGGCTGAAAGACCCTTGGCAGGCCCTGTTTCTCCCTCAGAGACTGTTTCCAGAACCGTGTGCTTGTGGCGGGAAGGGCAGGGCAGCAGGGAGGAGTGGCCGGAAGCCCAGGCCCAGTCAGCTGTTCAGATGGAGGGCTGGGAATCCCCACCAAAAGCTGATTCCACATCTGTCCCACGGTCAGCAGAGGCCAGACCACAACAGGGTGCTCGACCTGGAAACATGGCCACAGGCAGCATCCTCCTTGGACGTGGAGGGCAGTGACACAGGCAGTTAAACTCAAGGCATGGGCCACAAGCCAGCCTTCCAGCTTGGCAATTACACACCGTCTACCTCTGCGTCTCCCCGCCGCCCCACCGACCTCCCTGTCGTCAGGCTTTACCGCCACTCGCTTCTTCCTGTCAATAAATGTTTGTGTGTGGCGTTGCCAGGCGACAGTTCAGCAGGGCCTGCATTTTCCTGGCCCCTGGGCCCCCAACGGGGACCTTCCCTCTGAGGGCTCTGCGAGCCTTGTGCATTAACGCCGCGTGAGCCACAGCATGTTGAAACACAGACTTGCTACTGGCTCCTGGAGAGAGGGCTGCACTAGCCAGATCCGCTGAGGGGAACTGGAAGGTGGAGCCAGACCTTTCTCAGGCTCCCAGCTCCCCAGGGAACAGTGTTCCTTCTTCCCTTCACAGACACATCTGGGGAGACTGTCATTCATGTGGCCAAGGGCTGAGGTCACAGGCGGCTCCCTGCCCGTGGGAATCAGGACAGCAGGTCGGACCACGAGGCATTTCCTAAACATGGGGTATGTAAGGAGATGCCCCAAGGTTTTGATGCGAACTTGGATTCCAAGCCGGGCACTGCCAACCACTCGTTGTGTGGCCTCGACAATTCACACCACCTCTCTGACCCTCTGCCTTCTGATCGGTAACATGGGGTGACGACAATAGCCCCTGTCTGATTCCAAGCTAAGAGGACTTGAGTCTTGCTCTTAGTGGATACCAAGAAGCCAGGATGGAGATGTCAGAACTGGGAAAGGAGTCTCTACCCAAATGGGGAAAATGCAGGGGATTAAGTGAGTTCAGGGATCTGGTAAGGACCCACCTGGAACAGGGAAAAGGAAACCAGGTAACAAAAACTGCTTTTAATTGGGCAGATGGCCGCTTGAGAGGGATGCCTGAGAGGGAAAAGATGCTGAGGAGTTACCACAATCATTCTGAGGAAATGTGCCAGGGATAGAGGGCAGCAGGCCCTGAGTGAGGAAGGCAGCAAAAACCAGGAGCCTCAGGTCATGCACACCCAAATCCAAGTTCTAGTTGCAGTTGAGTGACCTTGAGCAAGTTGCCTGATCTCTCTGGAGCTCAATTCTCCCCTGTACTTGTCATACTTACCTGATACGGCTGCTGGCAGGTGCCCAGTGAATTAGGCCCTCAGTCTGCTCGGGGAAAGAGGATGCACGAGTGGAAAGTCAAGTCACCCTGCGAGGGCACATACGCAAAGGCCAGAACCCAGGAAAGGGTGGGGATCAGGTGTGCACAGTGTTCAAGCAAAGGGCAAGTGCCCAGGGCTGGGGCCAGCCGGGAGGGCGTGTCAGTCAGGATTCTTGTGGTTCCGAGTGACAGAATGAAAGCTTGAAGTGGGGTTTTAGCAACAAAGGGAATTTAGAGTTTGACAATGGCAGGAGAACGGGAATAGACGTGTCCAGACCCCACCTATATCCTCGCGGCACTCACCGCTACACACCCGAGAAGGCACCTGAAACCCGGCACTTTTTTTCTGGCCACAGGGTTCCCCTGGGCCTGTGCCCGGGGCCAGCCGGAAGTGCTGGAGGGTCAATGCCTCTAGAAGCAGCCCTCAAACGGCACTGCTGGATAAAGACCCCAGCTCCCTCGCTCTTGGGTAGACACTCTAAAGGCATGTCCCACACTAGCTCCCAGAGCTCCCCAGCTCGAGTCCGCCTCCCTTGCTCCCAATAATAATTAGCTTGAGAACATCACCACTCTTCCTTTCCCTGCCTCATTTCCCCAGGTCCCCCCACTCCCCCCCCCACTACACCGAATGCTTCCTGGGATCATTTCCCATATAAACTACTTGCTATCAAATCCTTGTGTCAGAGTCGGCTTCTGGGGGACAAAAGCTAAAACAGGCACCGAGGCTTCAGGCCTGGCTAGTTCCAGGTGCTAAAACGATATCCTCAGGGATCTATTCTACTCCATCTCTCAGCTTGGCTCTCTCTTCCTCTTACCCCCACCCCAGCTGAGGTTAAGATAGATTCAAAGTATTTGAAGGATTATGTATAAAAACTCTATTTCAGTTCCTGGATAGAGACCAGGCATCCTCTAGACCAGGTGCTGGAAAGGGAAGACAGACGACACCTGTGAGAGAGAGAAATGAGTGAATTAGGCAAAGGAGTGGAGGGCACTGGGCCATTGGAAGGCACCAGAGAGGGGACAGGAGTTTTTGTGCTTTGAAGTAAAGAGTGGTAAGAGCGCAATGCAATTGTGGCCAGAGGGACGATTGTGAACACGTAGGTGTGCGTTTAACTAGTGATGGAGCTGGCTCACGGAAGCAGCCGGTGCCCTGTGATCTGGGAAGGAAGTACCCGAGGTAGCGTGGGTGGGAGACGTGGGATGCAGAGCCTGAGATGGAGGCATTGAAAGCAGGAGCTCTGAAAACTGAAGGCAGGGCCAAAGGAGCCAAGATAGGGGTAATCGGCTCTCTGGGTTTGCTGGGGACTGTCCCAGTTTGAGCCCCAGAAGCCCTCTGTCCCGGGCAAACGGGGACAGTGGGTTATGCTAGCTGAGACATTCTGGCATGAGCTCCTAGGGGAACAGAGATTCTGAGCAGAGGGGTGGGACAGAGCCCACCTAGATGGAGCAGACCAACAAAAAGAGAAAAAGACGCCACATCTGAAATATTTTAAGTGAAAATGCCTGCATATCTCTCAAAATTTTGAATGTGCCATCACTTTTGGACCTGACCCTCTACCTCTAGGAAGTCTTTCAGCAATACTCATGCCTGCACCCAAAAATACATACCCAAGGAAGTTTCCTACGACCAGGTCTGCCATATTGAAAAATTAGCAGCACCGGCATTGTCCAATAACAGGATCGTAATAGGGGAACTGCGGTGAGCAACTGTGGTTTCATCCTGCTGAGGACCTCTAGGAAATGCCTCGCAGTTGTGCCCCCACCCCCCACCCCCCAACCAGGGGCGAGGGGATTATACACCACTCCTGAGATTCCTTGGTTGAGGCCTGCTTGCTTGGCTGTGGGTGCCCCTGCACTTTTGGCCTCTTCTCAGCCTTGGGCAGAGCATTGGAGAAAGTCCTCAAGCCAAAGAATGTGCGCTTTGGCTGAGAGTGGGGCAGGACACATTCTGAAGCTGGAAGGCTCAAGGGATACAGGCCAGGCACCAACAGCCTCTGCCAAACCTAAGCACTGTCATGGAGAGAAATCCCTGATGCGTTGCTTAAGGGGAGGGTGAAGGACAGGAGGCACGGAGTGCTGTGCAAAGCGTAATTGCATTTGTGTATATGGATAAAAGCCAAGAAAAAGCAAATACCAAGCCATGTCCGTGATCGAGGGAAGGAGCAGATCCTCTCTTGCCCTAGACCGGATTCTTCCAAATAATTTGTCATTAATAATAACAATAATGATAATAAAATGTAAAGCGAGGGGAAAATGTAAAGAAATGGAATGCACGGTGTGTGGCGGGGGTGGGTGAAGGTTCACAATCCTTTATCTGAAACCCTTAGGGGCAGATAAATTTCAAAATTCAGAAGTTTTCATTTGTTCGAAAGGTAAGACCTGTTCAAACCATGTATTATGAAAGGCTCTGGCGGGTAATCAAACACATTAATATTTCTCTGCTGAAACATATGAATCGTCACACAAAGTGGGATAAATAATGACTATAAAAAGCCTCACATCAGTTCAAGCCAGGTTTTGTTGCCAAATACATTTGTGCCAAATATATAAAAACTCTGGGTTTTCATTGGGCATAAGGGATTGTGGGTTGGTAGTAAGAAACGAGAGTTTCTAAAACCAGAGCCAAAGGGTCACAGGCGAATGGGGGCGGAGTAGAGAAGCCTTCCTAGAATAATACAGCTTCGGAGGTAGGTCTTTACGTTAGGTTCCTCCCAGGGCACAGCGACCCGGAAGGGCGCCACCCAGACCCAGGTGCCTTTCTGTGGCACCTTAGGGCAGCCTGCGGTGTGACAACCTAAACTTTCTGTCCAGGCGAATCCCCTGGGGATCTTGTTAAAACGCAGGTCCCAATTTCCCAAGAGGGGCTCACGTTGCTGGTCCTGAGACTGCACTTTGAATAGCAAAGCTATAAAGTTATTTCTATTGAACCAAAGTGGGTCCCCATATAACTTCCACCCATCAGCCGTGGCAACCACAGAGAGCTTGTCAAATTGTCCTATAAATCATCAGGTCCCTTTGATCGGTTGCCAGCCGGGGGAGAACATGACTGAGCAGGGCTGTGGGGAGGGGAAGCCAAATAGGAAAGACTATATTCCTTCAGGACACATGAAGAAGCCTTGAGAGATCGTGAGAGCAGGACTGGAGAGCAAATAAAGGCTGCGTGGTTGGACAGCTGGGCGTGACTGCTTCATGTTATTTTATAACCCGGGTCTAGGGGAGGTCCCGGCCAGACAGCTGACTGGGGACATTGACACCAGAGCGCCAATAAACCCCAGTAGGAAGCATTCATCTCTAGTCATCCTGCCCCCACCCGCAAACCAGATGCAGCCACTTTGCTTCCTAAATCTCCTCCTGCCTGGTTGGGGTAGGCAGGGTGGGAGGAGGAGTGTTGCCCCAGCAGGCAGAGGGTGGAGGCACACAACCCAGGTTCCAAGACCCCAAGAGTGAAAGAAGACAGAATCGCCCTTCCCATCAGGGATGAGTATTTATGGGGAAGAGGGGGCACGAGGGAACCTTCTGGAAGGCTGAAAATGTCCTGCAGCTTGATCTGGGTGGCTGTTTCACGGGTACACACATACGGAAGAATTCATTGAGCTGCACACTTAAGGTTAGTGAACTTCACTGGGCCTCGGTTGTATCTCAATTAAAATGTGGGGAAAAAATGTCAGTGAACCTCAACCCTGAGATGAAGGAGGTGAGCCAGTCCTGGGCCCTCTCGGAACAGTGCCAAAGAAACTTCTCAGCCACAAAGGAATGATGACCTGCCTAGGTTAGCCTAGGGGACTGTGTGCCTTTACCTGAACTAGACAATATGAAACCACCCCAGGTGTGATGATTAAGCAAATGAGACTTCTGCAAAGATGTCTCCTGATTTCACAGTCATATAGTGTGCTTGTGAAAGACCTCATTTGGCAAAGAGCCCAACATCCATTCTGCTCCTCCTTCTAAGTCCCAGAAAATTTATTTGAAGCAGCAATGTGCCCATCTTCACATTTCTGAGCCTCCCTTGAAAGTAGGTGTGCCCTTTATTCAGGCACGTGGCAAATTTCTGTCTAATAGATGTAAACAGAAATGAGTGAGACTACTGGAAGATCTCCTTTAAGAGAGGGCTCTGCTCTTCATCCTTTCTTCCATATTGCTGCCTGAAGATATGATGGCTGGAGCACTAGCAGCCTTCTTAGGCCATGAGGACAAGGGACATTATCTGGGGGTGGTAATTCAGTGAGCTGAAGAAGCCTTGCTCTCTGATGCTTCTGGCAAGGTTCCTAAAATGCCTGTTTAACCTGAGAGAAAGAATTTCTAGCTTGCTTAGACCTATTGTTATTTTGGACTTTTTTCTGACAAATACAGACAAATCTAACCTAGAGAGGTTCCCCTTACCTGTATGTGATGGTACCCCCAAATCTCTCAGTGTAGTGCATGTTGGCCCTATACTGGCTGTGTACCTTGGACCATGGGACCGAGGGGGAGGGCATCAGGGAGATCATATAACAGAGAAGAAGTGGAGTAGAAAGGCTGGGATTCAGGCATGGTAGATTGTAAAAATGGCCAAAAACGATCCCCCCCCCATATCCTTGCCCTTACAATGTGACTTCACAGCTCCCCCATCAAGAAATGGAGTCAGTCAGTTTCTCTACCCCTTGAATCTGGGTTGGCCATGTGATTTACTTGGCCAGTGAGACAGTAGACACAAGCAGAGGTTTGCAAAGAGCTTGAGCACTAGGACTTGCCCCCTCGTTGTTCTTGGAACCCTGTGAGGGTCAAGTGAACAAACCTGGGCTAGCCTGCTGGAAGATGAGACACCATGGAGAGAGAACCCCCTGATCATCCCAGCCAACACACCAGCTGATGTTGTAGGAAAGCTCCAGGGAGCCCCAGTGAAGATCTGCAGAGCCTGGCCCAGACCAGAACCGCCTGGCTAAGCCACAGGCTGTCGAGAGATAATAAATGGTTGTTTTAAACCGCTAATAACCTCGGGGTCATTCGTTAGACAGCAAAAGCTGACCAATACAGGGACCATGGCTCTTGAAGGGTGAGGTTCCCCCTCCCTTACCCAGTGACAATGGCAGTGAAGAAGGAACCAAACCTGATCTGGAAAATAAAAGACACCCCAGCCCTCTGTCATCACCAGGATTCCTCCCTTTGCCCCGGACTCTGTCCCCAGTCTGGCCTCTCTCTCAGCTAGACACATCCCTCCTCCAGGGAGCACAGGGGAGAAGTCCCGGCCAAGCTCTTCTGTTCTCAGCAGTGGGTAGTAAGTGGGCGTAGCGGGTGGCCACGGGTGGCCACGGGAAGACAGCCATATGAGCATTGCTTTCCTAGGGCAAAGGGAAGGCTGTGCTGCAGGAGACAAGGGAAAGGAGTGGGGGGCGGGGGTGGAGGTAGGTGCAGCCCTTGGGGCTAGTTTATGCCTTTAAAACATGCAGACATACAGAGAGACAGAACGAGCCTTTTCTATTATAAAATATGTGCTTAGCATATTTATGTAATAGTTTCAACACGTGCGCTGAATCGAGTTACTGCATTAGGGAAGGAGATTTTCTTTGCTGTTTTTGACACACTTTGGTACGTCTGCAGGCTCTGTGCAGGTGATTTTCACACACAAAAGGAATGCTGGGCAGGAGGTGAGGGGGTGGGGAACTATATGAGATGTAAGATTCAGCTGGCAGAAAAAGCTGACCTTTCTCTGGCCTTTGACCTTTGCCCTCCCCCTTCTCCCCGCACCAGCCCCTTTCATTTTCTTCCTTACTCCTTTTGCCTCTTCTCCCACTTTCTTGCCCTCCCTCTCTTTTAACCGCTTTCCCCCTAACTTTTTCTATCTTAATTGGCCATAACATGGAGCTGAAATTCTTTTTATTATCTACTATATTTATTGAATACAGTTTTATGTTCCTTGCTCTTAATTTTTAGAGTGGATGAGCTGAACACTTTATGGTTTTCTTTCAGCACATTTTAGATCAGGGCGCTAATCGTCAGGGCTGGTCACGCATATTCCCATTCTCCTTTCAGGGTACAACAGCAGTAGCTGCCGGCCCCCTCCTGTTTTGGAGCTACTCAAGGCCATGTGACTTGCTTTGGCCAATTAAATGGGGGCCCTGCTGAGTGGAGGCTTCACCAGCCATATGTGAGCTGTCTTGCCCACTTCCTTTTCCGTTGCTGGGGTGATGGTGGGTGCTTATGCAGAAGTGAAGACCTACTCAGTTGGGATTCTTAAGTGAGGACCGTGAGCATCTTCTTCCTGCCAGCCTCCATCGAGCATGCAGCAGGAGGAGGGAAGAAGCTTTTTTGATACGAAGCCGCCGAGTTTCTTACCACGGCACCATCTTGCCTGTTCTGACTGCTCCATTCATTTTACTTTTCGCATCATCCTAGTTTGAGCATCTCCTCTAAGAAGAAATCATATCATTTACTGTGATGCTAAAATGATGATCTATGCCAGTGTTTCTTAATCTTTTGGAAGAGGGGTCAGGGTCCCCTTGAGAATCTGATGAAACAATGGGCTCCCTTTTCCCAAAAGGGCTCTAGGACAGGGACGCCTCCTCTGTCCTCTGAACTGATGCTTAACCATCGCTGCTCCTGCCAGGTAGCTTGAATCCAAGATTCTGGGTACGATGAAGTCTCCTTTCCTCCTCGTCCTCAGCTCCGCCCTCAATCCCAAAACCATCCCAGGCACAGAACCCTGACCATTCAAGGGACATCCTAATGAGAAGGCCATATAGCATTTCCATCCGTGGAACCCTGGCACACATTAGAATGGACAATTAGGTTGCCACTGAAACCTCCCTAGGGTGGGAATTAACATCTACCAGTCGGTCTTTCACAGCAGACAGGGCTTCAGGCACTTCTGGGTCATACATCAGAAATGGAAAATAAGGAGTAGCAGGCAAGGGGGTAATAGCTGGGATCTAGTGACATAGTACTTGACCATGACCCCAAGCCTCATCCTCATGGATTTTTTTGTATCGAGAGCCCTTTCGTAATCGGTAACACCACGTGCCCTGTAGCTGAAGGAATGAATTCTTTTTTCACTACCATACACATGAGACCTTTGCCATTTTGAATGCCAAATTCGTCATTTGCATAGCCTACATGATTGGCTGAAAAAAATTCAAGTGCACACTGGCTGTTCAGAACAGAGAACAAATCCCCCCCCCCCCCCCGTGAAAGCTGTGTGTAAAATGGTGGCCAAACCATTCAGCCAAACCACCGGAGTCTATTAAATGCATCTGAACACTAGAAAATATTGGAAGCCAAATGTAGGAGGCCAGTCAATGTGATAGGAGAGAAGAAATTTGCCTTGGGGGTTTTCTCTTGTCTGGTTTCCATTTCTCACCTCCCTGCCCTTCATTCAGGGTCTCAGTGCTATGAGCTTCCAGCCATGCACAAGGTGCGCTATTGCTAAAACCGCCCCTCTTTCTCATTCCAAATCTCATTGATTCAATGAGCTGAATCCACAAAAAGTGTTCAGAAGAAAGCAACTTTATCGGACTAATTCTCACTAAAATGTGAGTGACTGGGAAGCTCTGAATCCTCTCAGCCCTGATCTTTATTTTTAAAGACCAATCTCATAAATCTGACTGGATGCCTAATTGGTAGATGTGTTAAAGGGAAAGAAGAACTGCCAAGAGCAGTGAAGGAATGTTTTCTGGGAGCTCTGCCTCCTGGGATCAGCTCCCCACAACACTCTCCTTAATTGTTACAGCTTCTTTCCATCTCTCCACCAGCCCACATAGCCTCATAGTCTCGAAAACAGAAGTCTTTTGGAAACTAACTCTGAAGGTCACCAGATTGAGATCTCCTGTGGAGTTCGGGGTGGGGGCAGGTTGCATTGCAAGCAGGAAAGGTAGCAGCTGCCCATAGCCGTGGATCACTGATAAGTCCAGTGTCTGCTCAGCCAGAAAACAGCCTTACAGGGGCAATGACGCCTCCGCCATGCCAGCTTCAAACAGACTCTCCTATAACAAGTGAATGGCATTGTCTGCAAAGCAATCTGGTGTCTTTGGAAAGGGAAACCCTCATTTGAGGGAGTGGGCAGGGAAGGATAGATTTTTCATGCCTCCAAAACCACTTGCAGAAGATAAAATGAGTCGCAGCCCCTTGATACTGGGAACAGAGATCAAATTCACACGGTGCCTAATTTTGCCTCAAAACCCAGCCCTCTGTGCCACAGTGCTATGTCCAGAAGTCTGACAGATAAGACTTTGTTCCCTTCCAACAGGGCGGGGATGCATCTCCTAGAGAGAGGCCAGGTGCCAAATAGGATGCTAGAATCACTTTCTTCGTTCCGCAATCTTTGTCGGCAAGATTGGGAAAAAGGCTAGTTGGCGTATTTCAAGGGACCCAATAATTAGTTCACTGGGACTCTCGTTTTAGATTTTAATTCTTAGTCTTGGAGCCAAACTACGGGAGCAGAAATTTATATCTGCGGCTGGAGGGCTTCAGTTTCAACACACTAAAAAAAGGCCCTGCTTCAGAGGCATTTTTCCACGCATGAATCAAATTATTCCAGCTGGGCTTAACCCAACACGTAGGCAATCAGAACCTACTTTAACTTGCCATTTTATTCTTTATTTACTAGTTCTATAAATACTATGATGGGAGTGCTTTTATGGCGGGGGGGGCGGGGAGCGTAGCATGCAGGAAGAGCAGCAGCTGTTTGCAGCCATGGGTCTAGTCTATTAGGGAGGCAAGGCCCACCGCCATCACACAGGCAGTGGTTAGCACATCTGCCCACTGCAACCTTTGGGCCCCCAAGGTGGGCGCCAAGGCTTCCATGTGTCATACCTGCACAGAACACATTTGCCATTCGCCACCCTCCTTTCCTCCCTGGGCTAAGAAGCAAGCACCCTAGCCTGGCCAAGGGACAAAAGCCAAATACTGTGAAGACCCAGGGAAGTGGCAGACAAATCCAACTTGCAGGCCGTTCCGGCCAAGGCTGGTGCATCTGCAAGTGGCATCTGGAGGCAGAGAGGGAACCTCAGGAGTGGGCTTGGCCTCGGTGGCCTCCGGCTCTGATAGCTGATGATTTGATGAATTAGACTTGCACTCTGGGTCCCAGAGGATAAAGCAGGATTAAGGGGTGACGCGCCAGGGAGGCGAATTCTGACTCAGCATCAGGACGAATTTGATAAAGATTAGAGTTGTCTACAAAATGAATCGGGCTGGCTGGCGGGCAGCGGGTGACCTGTCCCTGCAGTTTTCTCAAGCATGGGGTGACCCTCTGGAGTGGCCATGTGAGCGAGGACGCCCAGCCCTGAGGAAAGTTGGATTGGGTGGCTGTTACTGTCTCCTCCAATTCAGGAATCCTACCACCCCCTGCATTGGGGACTTCGAACGTCTGAGGAAGGTGTGTGCACTCCTTGGGCTCTCAGCCACTTTTGCTGAGTAGTCACAGCTCCTTCTCTCCAGAGGCAACAGGGAGTCCCATCAGGGCTGGTACAGAGGCCGATAAACAAAGGGAAGGCCACCAAGTCGCTGTGAGAGAGAATACAAGTGTGTGAAGGCAGAGAAGAGCTCCCCTGGAGGACACCACAGTGGACAGCCGGGATGTATGAGCAGGCTCGAAGCCGGGTGGGGACGGAGGCGATGTCCAGGGCATAGGCTTTCCTGGCCTCTGGGGAATTGTCTCAGCAGAATCAGGAGCTCACCAAGCGGGTTATCTGCTTACTTCCTCTCTCCCCCTCCCAGTGACTCCTTCTCCAGCCGCTTGAGTTCCATGGACTCCTTGCAGCATGGAAGTTCCTTTTATCTTATGAGGACAGAGCCCCAAAGCAGCAGCAGCCTGCAAGTTCGACCCAGGCTGCAGGAGCTGCGGGGTCAGGTGGCATGTGCTTGGCAGAGTGCCCAGGCAGGGAGTGTCCACTGCCTCTGCCACCAGACATCCCGGGGGCGGGGACCCAACAGGGCCATCTGCTGTTTTCCTCCACCTCAGCCCTCACCAACAGACTGGACCTGCCCACAGCTTGGCCTGCCCCCAGGGGGCCCTGGGTTCCCTCTTGCCCAGACGTGAGGCTCAGCATGGCCTGACAGGACGGCAGCCCAGCCATCTCAGGATGCCCACCTGATGAGCAATGGGTCAGGGAGTCAACCTGGCCAGCCTGGCTTCCCCCACTCCCCCACACAGCTCCCCCAGCCGGGCCTCCGGGCCTCTGTCTGCCCCACCCCCCTGCCCCTGTAGACTCTCTCTGGACTACTCTGGATTTCAGCGGACTATGCATTAGTGCCAGGGGAGCAGTCCCAGCAAAGGTAAATGTCCCAAACCACAGAGGCAAAAGGCCTCTCCCCACTTTCATTCTCCGAGGGCCTCTAACACCCACCCCATCTTCTGACCCCTTGATAGAGCTTTGCCATCTGGACCCTACTGGTCTGACTTGAAGGCGTCACCCTTGGAGAATGTTGACTGTCCTACATCTAAGGGTCCTATTTCCAGGAAAGATCCCAGAAGCAGATGCAAATTGAGGGTCCACAGTCCATGTTTAACCCCTATAGCATTGGGGGAAAAATTGTGAATCAGTAGGCAATGTTTAAAAATTCAAAGATTTTATGTGAAAATATTTTTTACAGTTTAGTTTCTTTTTCAGAATAAGAAAATCTGGCCTCATCAACCGAAGCCAAGATGCCAATGCCCCCTTTTAGGTATGGACATAGCTATCCAATTTTCCACAGTCACCAGCACTCCCTATTACTGTCCGATAATCAAGACCATGGATCTGTTGCCTTAAATCGTTGCTTATCATTGTCATTTTGTGCTTCTGCTATGGTGCTATTAAGAGGAAAGTGCAATAGTTCTTCTATCCGTGCATCTATCAAAAGTGAGAAGAAGAAAGGGCCATGCCTTTAAAGGAAAATGGGGGTGATGTTTCCTTGCCTGGCCCAGCATAGCCTAAGATGCCATTATGGAAAACAACTGCCCCCCCCCAAATCCCAACCTGTTTCCTTCCCTTTTCCACCTGCTCTACCCCTGCTGAAAAGACTACAAGTTGTTCTGCTCAGCTTCTCCCCCGCTTCCTACTATGTCAGCCTGACCAGGGTTCCCTTTAATCTCTCCCAGGTCTTGTCCATCTTTCAAGGGTCTTTCAGCAGAAACTTGCTGAAGTTTGGAAGGTGCCAATTTCCCTCTGGGGAAGCTTAAATCATGAACCCCAACAAAAGGCATGTTCTTAATCTTAAGCTCTGTTCCTGTGGATATGAGCCCATTTGTAAACAGGACCCTTTGGAGATGTCTTTTGAGTTAAGCTGTGGACTCATTTGTGAATCAGATCTTCTACAATCCAGTTTAGGTGTGGCCAAACTGAATCAGGATGGGTCTTGCCCTGTAATCCCAGAGACTTTCTAGAAAGAAGCCAGAACCCAGAGAAAGGCACAGGAAGAAGCCAGAAATCAGCAGAAACCAGAAGAGAAGACCAGGGAGAAAGACTCGGAAGGAGACCAAGGACATCACCATGTGATGGAGGACAGCCATCACCAGAATGCTACTGACCCCAAGAGAAAGCATGGCCTTGATTTTGGACTCCTAGCCTCTTGAACCGCGAGCCAGCAAATTCCTATTGTTCAGCCAACTCACTGTATGGTATTTGTTGTAGCAGCTTTGGCAACCAAAGACACCCTCTTTAAAGGCTTTTTTTATTTTTGGAGGTACTGAGGATTGAACCCGGGTCCTCATACATGGGAAGCAGGTGCTCAACCACTGAACTACAACCACTCCCCAAAAGGCTTTTATAGTGACCACCGCCTACAAGACAAAGCTCAACCTTCTGAGCCACCTGGCTCCTCCCTCCCCATGAGCCTCCTTCTCAAGCCACTCCCACTTAGCCCAGCCCAGCCTACCCCACTCCTGTCTACTTGAATCTGTTCTCCAAACACCGCCTACCGGGTTGACCCTTTGTGCCTTGGAGCAAGCCTCCGTCCCCTGCCAATGTGCCAATGCCGTTCTTTATGGAGTTGAGGTCTTGCGGGCCTCAACAGCTCACCCAACTCAGAAGCTTAGGGATGTCATGCTAGACTCCTGGAAGGCTAATTTCCATGAGACTTTTCATGGCAAGATGAGTTGAAAGTCTCGGAGGTGTGAAATTGTGCTGCCCTGGGAGATTCACTGTGCTGCTCTAGAAATAGAGGATCACCAAAACTTGACCCAGCCTCTGGAAGCAGAGCAAGGCCTCCCAGGAGGCAGGGCTCTCCCCTCACCACACAAGGGAGGGGAATTGAAGAGCGAGAGTCGAGGCAGATGCCATGTTTGAACCCAACACCAGGGATGTGGGTTCTGGGGCTCAGTCCAGAGAAATGTCAGTCTACCTTATGCTGTTTGGGAGTTTCCAGGTTTTGTAATCACTTGGAGATCAAACCACATAATTTTAATGGCAGTTACTTGAGGGGGAGAAACCTCCTTGAACCTCAGAGGTGATGAAACATCAGCAGCCTGCAAAACACAGAGACGGCCATACGCAACAGGGCAACCTGGAACACCAGGCCGGATGTCAGCTTGTGGGAGGGAGTGGACTAAGGCAGAGATAGCAAAGATTGCAGCAACTTTATGGAAAAGGGAGGAGTCTGAGTGCTGCTAGAATTGTCACCCCCAGCACTCCTCCTCCCATGAGCTAGCCTTCATCTGCTAACAAACTCCTACTCACCAGCTATGCCCCAGTTGGAATGCCCCTTCCTCTGGAAAATCTGCCCGGACCCACTTCCCTTCTTTCCCTGTCTTCTACTTGGTAACTTTCAGAGTGTCCTCTCTGTCCACAGCTCAATGCAACAGGCACCCCATCCAACAGTCCTTCCCCTTCAAGCCCTTGCCTCCATAGGTCATTGCAGTCTGCACTCCCCCCACCACCACGACCATGGTTCAGTCATGTTTCTTGTTTTTGGTACCAGCCCTTTGATAAGAAGTCAGTTTCCCATCTCTGCTGTTCTCTGCTTTGGACTTTATAGAATAAACTTGCCCCAGCCCAAGCACAGACTTGATTCTCCATTCTCTAACCTGTGGGCCAGCTCCACTGCTCCCATACACCACCCTGGCTCCCAGAACTGCAGCCCAGACCCAGCTCCAGGGACCTTGGTTGCTCAGCATGGGAAGGGAGACATCTCAGCAAGGATGCTCCCACTGCCACACATGTCCTACATCTCATTTCTAGCATACCTTGCATCTCTGTCTGTCTCTCCTGCCAGTCTGTGCTTCTCGGAGGTTCAGAATCTGTTCGATCTGTCTGGGTCTCTCTGGAACTTCATGGGGGAGCATAACACCTAACAGGGTATGATAAATAATATCACTTGTCCCTCATCCTTTCTTTTCTCCTTGTCTCCGACATGGTTTCCTGTGGGCGGAATAGGTCTCTCCATCCTCCAACTTGGAGCTTGGTCATGTGAATTAGTTTAGTCAGTGGCATGTGGGTGAAAGTGACAGGGAACCATTTCCATGCTAAAGATTTGTGCTCCTGCTAGCCTTCTTGAAGCTTCTGTCCTCCACCCTGAGAAGAGCATGTCCTAGGTAGCCACTGCTCCTTCAGTGGGGGTCTCAGAATGATTCCACGTGAGACTGACTCAAACCCAAACTAAAGCCTGGACTCATACCTAGCCCAGCTAAACCTCAGCCATCCTCCAGATCTGGGAGTATGAAACCAATGTTTGCAGTTGTAAGTCATTGAGATCTGGGGCAGCTGTTTGCTACACAGCATGATCACAGCAAAAACGAATATAGTTCCTAAGTATACTTTCGAGGGCTAAGTCAATGATTAATTAATGAGTGACAGCAAAACCCACTCTCAAGAGAGTCAACTCTGCCCCAAATATATTTCACAAAAACTTAGTGGTCCTCAAAGTGTGGTTCCAGGCTGGCAGCTTCTGCATCACTTGGGAACTTTTTAGAAATACAAATGCTTGGGCTTTGCTCCAGACCTACTAAATCAGAAACTCGGGAGGCGAGACCCCAAAAACCTGTGTTTCCACAAGCCCTCCAGGTGATTCTGCTGCACACTTCAGTTTGAGGACACCCCCATCCCACCCCCACAGTAACTGCTGAAATAGAACAGCTTCCTTCAATCTAGGAACCATTTATTTCCTTAAATGCAGATACCCTGGAATTTCAAATGATGGAGTCCAATTACCCTGAAGCCTCGGCCATCTTCAGCACCACTGTCCTATTTCATTTAAGGTGCCCTGAGGCAGTCCATCCAGGCCCAAAACTGTCTAGTTCAGTGGTTCTCATTGTAGAATCATGTGGCAGCTTTGAAAATCCTGATGCCCAGGTCACACCCAGGCCAATTAAAACAGAAACTCTGAGGGTGAGACCCAATATGTCCCAGGTGATTCCATTGTGCATCCAAGGTTGAAACTATTACTTCTTTTTTTTTTTTTTTTTTTTTTTTTTAAGGGACTCTGGCTGGCCTTAAGTGGCCTCCCTGCCCCAGCTCTTCAGAACCTGCAGCCTGGTTTCCTGGCCTCTGTCTACAGCAAAAATTAAGAGACTGGGTCCAACCAGGGAGGCCTTGGAAAGGCCCAGAGCAGGGGCTGTGAGGGCAGGGAGTAACCAACTTCATTGAGCCAGCCATTCTCTCAGTATACCCAGAGTGCCTTCTGCATGCCAGGCCTCAGGCTGAACGCGTGCAGGTCTTATCAGGGGCAAAACTGAGTCAGGCGGCCACAGAGAGTTGGGGCCCGTGTCTGGCTGAGAGGCTTTCCACAGGCGCTTGTGCCATGGAGCCTCACCGATAGCAGGGAGTTCCCTGCCAGGAGGCTGGTGCCCAGGGCCTTTTCTGGAGACCAGCTGGCTGGCAGACCTCCAGCTCCGGGCCAGTCCTGACTCCAAGTCTGGGCAGCTGAAGCTCACTGCCTCCCTCTCCCACGTGAGCTGCAGGGAGCATGGGGCTTACACTCTGGATGTCTGCCCCTTTGCCTTTCGTGTCCCCGGCAAGGCCCACGCATTCTCCGAAACTCACTGAGAGCCTCCTCTCTGTACCCTTCTCCCACCCCCACCTTCCAAAGGACCCCTTTGCCTTAGCCTTCCAGGGCTGTTATGACAAATACCACACTGTAGTTGACTTAAACAGCAGGCATTTATCGTGTCAGGGTTCTGGAGACTTGAGTATTGGCAGGGCCGGCCTTCTCCCAGGGTTCGTAGCATTCTGGCAATCCTCCGTCACATGGTGAGCTCTCCCTCTCCTGGCTTCCTCTTCCGGCTCCTTCTGATTTCTGGCTTCAGTATACTGACTGACTGCGTCTGAATTTCCTTTGCTTCTAAGGCCTCCAGTCCTATGGCTTGAGGCCCTCCCTGATTCAGTTTGGGTCCCATCTAGATAGGCTCTTTGAAGGTCCTTGTCACAAATGGGTTTATCTCCAAAACCCTGACTCATCTCAAAGACACTTTTCACAAATGAGTTCACGCCCACAGGGCCAGCGGTTAGGACTGGAACATGCCTTTAATGGGGGACTCATTCCACTCGCAACACCCTCCCGTGCTTAGCTATCTCAGGCAGAGTTCTCCAGAAGCAGACCCCTAGATGAGAAGAAACTGGTGAGGGAACAGGGGAAGCAAGACAGGGAAGAGGGAAAAGCCAATCGAGTGTATGGATTGGGACCCAGTGCTGTAGAGGGTAGCTTCAGCCGGATCCAGCAGGGGAGCCCAAGAACGTGAGTTACCTCAAGGCAAGAGAGCTAGCCTTCCATACTCCAGTGCCCAGCAGTCATTGGCTGATGGCTCAGGACCACCCCGGGGCAGCGTGGCGGAGGCAAACTGCTCAGCTCTCCCTCTCTTGATGCCACAGGCAAAGCATCTCCAGAAACCCAAGAGCAATCTTGCCAAGAAGAATCACAGGAGCGGCCCATTGGAAGCAAAACCACACTGTGGCTGTAAGGAGGGGCGTGCAGAAACTGTAGCAAGGACCCCAGGCACCGGTGCCAGATTGAACCCATAAAAATGCACAGGGGCAATCAGTTACATGTGAATTTCAACTAAACAATGACTCCTTTTTTTTTCAGTGTAAGTCTGTCCCATGCAATGTTTGGGATAGACTTAGACCCAAAAAATCTCATCTGCTGTTTACCTGAAATTTGCATGTAACTGACCATCTTACATTTTAGCTGGCAACCCTGGTCCCTGGGCATTTGGTGGAGCACTGACAGCGTGTGCCAGCTCTGAGAGGAGGACTGGGGCCACTTTTTGCTGCTCAGGGACGTGCCGATGGCAGCCTTCTCTGCTCCCCGTGTCTGAGTAATGCTGCCATGCAGCATGCTCCATAGAACTCCTGGAATGGCCCTGGACCACTGCTGACAGCATTTTGTCTTCGTGGCCATTGTGCCTTGGCTAGGGACAAAGCTCTAGTCTGCCAAGACGGTGGGGAAGCCGATACAAAGCATCTCGTTGGCCCCTTTGGCACTTCTGCATTGGTCCAGGGTGGTGAGGCTTACCCAGCGGTGTCCTGCCCCACTGCCAGGAATGAAACAATGCCCGGATGCCCGGTTTATCCGCCCTGCCATGGAGACAGAGCTGCTAACACCCTTCTGCAACTGGGGCCTCAAGCCCTGAGCTGATCTGTCACTTGGGCAGACTGACGCTTTCATTAAGTCATTTTGCATCCTTTTACCAGTCTTTAAATAATGAAAAGAGGGCTCCAATAGTTCTAGAAGTTATCCCGATTGCTGGCAGGTCCTGAAAATAGGTTGGGATTGATTGATTGTGGTTATAACCAGCAGGCCCCACGGTGGGCGCCCCCCGGCCCATGCATAATATAAAATCTACAAACAGCAGACAGGGAACAAAGCCAAGACTGTAGCTCTTTACTCTGATTTGCGATCAGCTCCTCTGAAATCCCATGTATTTCAGAGAATATGATCCCGCTTCATAGTCCGGGTCTCTCCTGTGCTCCTGCGACCTCTGAGGCAGAAGAGGTAGATGCAAAGTAGGGGGAATGTTTGAGCCCTTTGCAGGGCAAAGCAGAGTTAAGAGAGAAGAAGTTGGGGCACAATTAGATGCTTTTGTGAAATTAAGGTGTAGCTATATAGAGGTGATTACGTCTCAGGAAGTTTCCCTCAGAAACATTTTTGTTTTTAAACCAGTTCAGCCACAGGAGGAATCAAAAAACTACCTCAACTTATTCTAAATACTCTTAAAGTCCTGAGGTATTTTAAGAAGGTATTGCCATGTAGAAACGTGAGGCATTTAGTTTTGAAATTATAAACACGTAAAAATCACAGGATGTGACTGGATCGTGGAACAAATTGGAAAGAAATAGAAGTGAATTGTCTTAGGCTGGGTTCCCACAGAAGCAGACCCAGGGACAAGAATTTGAGTGTAAACAGGTTTATTTAGGAGGAAGCCCCAGGAAGCATTGGTAGGGGAGAGGGGAAATGAGACAGGGAAGGGAAGATAGCCAATCAAGCACGCGTTCTCGAGTAGGGGCAAGCAACTGGAACTTTGTCCCCCTGGGGACCTCTGGGTAACAATGTAGAACCGTTCTCCTCCAACTCGCTGTGGTGAAGGATGAGGTTTTTTAATATTTCTTTTTAATTTCCAAATGCTCCTTTTTTCTCCCCAATACATTTGAATATGCCATAGAAATGAATTACTAGAAAAACAAAATGAAAAACCACAAAAGACATAAAAAAGACAAGGCCCAATTTTTTATTATTAGATTCAAGAGACAGAGAATTGTGCTATCGAAATTACTCTAGAAGTTTCTCTCCATTTTTGTACTTAATACACACCGGCAATAAACAGTTCCCTTACTGCCACCCAGTCCTCAGGTCCCACTCAGAATGCGTGCCTCAGAGTTAGCTCACCTGAGAGGGAGAAGGTGGCAGGAATGGAAGGTTGGCACTCATTCTCTCTTGCTGAGCATGCAGGCCCAAACAGCCTGGAGGCAGAGAGAGGCAGGTGCTGGCAAAGCCTTAAGGGCCAAAGGGATACGGGGCAGCCACAGCATCCTGGATTCCTATGGCAGGAAGGGACCACAAAAGCCAACTAGCCAGCCCCTTCTCCAGCCAGAGATGGAGCAACTTGCTCCAAGTCATGGCCCCACTGTTGTGCTTAAATGTAATTGAGTGACACTGGGGCCAGGGTTAGGGTGGAGGAAAGGGCTCTTCCCCGTGTCTGTGTCTTGCTTACCTCGGCAATCTTGTAGACATCCACTGACCTAGTCCTGGGCATCAGAGGGAAGCTGCCCAACCAACAAGGAGACAGGTGGTGTCACCCACGGCAGGGCCAACCCCCGCCCCCCACCCCCAGGGGTGATGCCTCGCGAAGCTCTCATCTGCCTGTCAGTCTGCTGGGGAGTAAAGGAAAGGTCCGTGGATTCCATGCAAAGCCAGGGCTATAACACAGATCTCCTGGCTCGAGCAGGCTGGTGAGACCCTCTGGGGCTCTGTTTCCTCACCCATAAAATAGAGAGGCTGACCTGTGCCCTCCTTACCTCTCAGGGCCGTTGGAAGGATCAAGAGAGATGAAATAAGCGAACAACTTTTGAAAAGTTGAACATCCTCTGTAGACGCCAACCCTGGAGGGGCATGAATCATCCAGGAGTGAATTTTCTGGCACCCTCAGCTCTCAGAACACAAAGCCCAATTCAATAATGATTCGAAAAGGTTTCTGATCAAATTTTATGCCTGATCTTGGGGTTTGGATCCTGGATCAAAAAAAAAAAAAAAAGCTATCAAGCACATTATTGAGTCAAGATTTTAAAACTGTCTGTATAATAGTATTGCATCATTGTCAAATTTCCTGAATTTGATCATTGTCATGTGGTTTTACAGGAGAATGCCCATGTTCCGAAGAGATATATATAGAAGTGTTTAGGATTAAAATGTCATGATTATCTGCAACTTACTCTCTAATGGCTCAGCCATCACAATAACAGTAACAATAATAATACAGGAAGAGGATGTGGCTCAAGTGATTGGGCTCCCATCTACCATATAGGAGGTCCGGGGTTTGATTCCCGGGGCCTCCTGGTGAAAAGCAAGCCGGCCTATGTGGCAAGCTGGCCCGTGTGGAGTGCTGGCCCACGCAGGAGTGCTGGCCCACGTGGAGAGCTGGCCCGCAAGATGATGCAACAGAAGAGAGACAATAAGAGATGCGGCAGGTCAGGGAGCTGAGGTGGTGCAAGAGATTGAGCAGCCTCTTTCCACTCCAGAAGATCCCAGGATTGGTTCCTGGTTGTCTAAAGAGAAGACAAGCAAACACAGGAGAACACACAGAGAGCAAACAGCTAGTGCAAAACAATGGGGGTGGGGGGAGAAATAAACCTTTTAAAAAAACAATAATAATAATGATGACAATAACAGCAAGCGGGTATGTATATGCATGCAGATAGGTACATATGCATATGGATAGAGACTAAAGAAAATGTGGCAAACTATTAAGAATGGGTGCATCTGGATGAGATGTGTATATAATACTTTTCTACTTTTCTGAAAGCTTGATTTTTTTCACCATGAAAAGGTTTTTAAAAATAAATAAATCCCCCCATCCCCAACTCCCCCACACACCCCCCTCCCAAAATGTCTCTGAACCTCAGAGCCACTCTGGGCACTGTACTAAAGCTGGAGACAGCACTAGCTGGTACCTCATTCAGACCTTACAGACTCATAGACCTCTAACAAATGTGGTTATCTGAGCTCTGGCCCAGAATATAATTAGAAATAAAAGGTAGAAGGACAGGGGAGTGGATGTGGCTCAAGCAATTGGGTGCCTGCCTCCCACATGGGACGTTCCGGGTTCAGTTCCTGGTGCCTCCTAAAGAAGATGAGCAGACGTTGCAACAAGCAGAGGCCACAACCAGCAGATGCCGCAGATGCTGCAACCAGCAGACCCCACAGACACCACAACCAGGAGACACCGCAACTGCCACAATGAGCAGACAACGCAACCAGCAGGGAGTGGAAGTGGCTTAAGTGATTGGGCACTCACCTCCCACATGGGCGGTCCCAGGTTCGGTTCCCAGTACCTCATAAAGGAGACGAGCAGACAATGAGCAGACAGACAAGAAAGCCATCCGGGGGTGGGGGGGGGGTGGGGGGTGGTGTTAAAAAAATAATTTAAAAAAGAGAAACTTTATGTTGTATATCAGTTATCACAATAAAAACACTTAAAAAAAAAAAGTAGAAGGAGGTAACAGCAGGCATAATGACAATGGAAGTGGTGAGAGTGGTCATCTGGATATCAAGGGAAGGGACAAAAAAGAAACCCCTAAAATGAAGGTGCACCGTAAAACCCCAGTACTATAATGGATGGCATAATGTTAAAGCCTAGAACCGAAGTGTTGGAAAGGTCTTCATGCCACATAAAATGAGAGTGAGATTATGACATAGCAAAGGACTCACTACCAATTAGCAGTGGAGCTCAAGTTCACCAATGCCCCATATATTCTCTTTTCTCCATGCTAGCCTACATGTCAGTATGTAGATGGTTGGCATGATTCAGTATCTCTGTTCAGGAAGACAGAAAGTTGAAAATTTCATTGCTACCTGAAGAAGTAGCTATAGCAGATGCCATTGGTTTTCTCTTCAGCAGCCCTTTTCCTCCCACTTCTTTCTTCCTGTCAGAGCCTACCTACCTCAAAGGACAGAAAATACCAGCTATTCATTTTCCCAGGCTCCCTTATGGTTATACCATGGTCATATGACCCAGTGGGACCTGCCTGGGACATGATTGGATGAGGATATGATGCCTGGAGCCGTAGTGGCCATCTTGTGATCATGAGGAGACAAGGTAACAATAAAACCCAATATTCTAAGGATAGTGGAGTCAAAGAACGGGAAGAGCTTCAGTTCTTAATGGAATGTTAAAACCAGACTTCTGTTTTACATTGTTTAAACGACTTTTAGTTTGCTTTTCTATTATTTACATCTAAAAGCATTCTTACAATATACCGGGAAAGCATCTGTTTTTTGGGAAATATCCACTGCTGTGGAGCCCTCCATTCTCTGCATTGCCTTACTATGGGGAGGAGAGTTGGGAAGGCCTGAGCAAAATATGGAAGGTAGCTGGGGGGCTCTTGAAGAACTGCTTGGAGGGGAAAGAAACACACTTGGAACTATCTTAGAGGCAAGTCAGACCAACAAGGATTCTAATACTGCCAATATTTCTGACAGGACCTCCATCCCACTATTTCCCCAAACCAGCTGACTCGCAATAACTGAGGAGGTTTATTAAAAATACAGATGCTGAGGTTCCTTCATTCCTATGCAATCAGAATCTACAGAGTACAGAAACAATTCGTTCTCACCAAAGACTTTGTGGGTTTAGACATGTTCCTGATGATGTTACAACGTGTAGCTTCCAGTATGTGCCATCTGGTTGCCCCCGCTCCCACACTTCCTTCTCCCTTAAACCGGCTCCCCCTTGGATGCGAATAGATTCCTCCCCTTCTCTCAGGAGAGTAGTTTTCCTACCCCAACTCAGCTTCTACCTCAAAAGGCTTCTCGAGACACTTCCACACAAATACAATTCACTCCCTAAGAAGCACATTAATGAACAAAAATCTAGCTCTCTTATCCCACTGGCTAAAATCAGCTGTGATTGTTGAATATGGCTTTTAAGTCAAAAAGGCTCTGAATTTTTCAGGAACTATGAGAAAATCATTCTCATAGAAATTTCCCTGAGGTGTCCTGGGAGTTATTCTTATTTCTCTCTTGTGGGTGAAATTTGGCCTGTGGTTCTACTGTGTTTTCCAAATCAGTGACTTAGTCTTTCCTAGCCAACCACGTGAGGGAATTCATCTGGAGCCAACTGAGGCCCGCTTCAGGGAATGGGAGAAATTTGTGCAGGGTTAAATGTGGAAAAGTCCCACAGAAAAAGGGCACCCAGCTTCCCCACGAGGGCCAAGGCCTTTGCTGTAGTACTTCCCTAGTACTGACTGCCCAGTTCCCCAGCAAAAGGAAATGGGGTTGGCTCACTGAACACACATTCCAGTGCCCTCTAGCTTGCCTTCTTCTATTACAGGGCTTGGAGGATAAAAACTGTATTTCCCAGGATCCTTTAGAGGCAAGGGTCAGGCATGTGCTCTAGGTTCCATCAATCAGTCACAATCAGTAAGATTTGAATGCAGATGTGAGCAATGTGAGGCATCAGACCCATGCAAGGACATCAGATCTTCTGGCAAAAATAGTGGCGGAGACACCTGGTTTGGAAGAGCTGAGGCAGAGCTTCTGGTGCCCAGTCCTGAGGGTCAAAGGTAACAGAGCTGTAGGCAGAAAGGTCAAGGACAGTTCTACCAGAACATTTCGCTTGATGTGTTTGGGCATTTTCCTGCTCAGTTGTCCTAGCTGCATTTGCCTGGCTCTGAAGCACCCAGGGCCAGTTCTTTGGTCTTCCTGGGGATTCATTAGCTATTTAATATCCTTTAATAAATCCCTTTCTGCTTAAATAATTTAGAGTGGACTCTGTTGTTTGCAAGCAAGAACCTTGAGCTACTCTGGAGGTGATTTGAATATTCCTCCAAATGAAAAAGAGATAAAACTAATGAGTCCTTTTTAAGATGTAAGAATGAGAGACAAAGTTGCCAGCAGCCCAGAAAACTCCCCTGTGCCCGTTCCCAAGCAAAAACCCACCAAAGGTAACGACTGTTTTGATTTTTATCACCACAGATTAGATTTGCCTGTTTTCGAACTTCATATAAAAGGAAACGATCATACATTATGTACTATTCTGTGTCTGGCTTTTTGGTGCAACACTTTTTTTTCCTGTGAGATTCATCCGTGTTGTTGCAAGTGGTAGTAATTCCTTGTTTTCATGGCTGTGTAGTAGTCCACACAATTTATTTCTCCATTCTCATATGGTTGGACATCTGGATTGTTTCCAGTTTTTTGGATACTATGAATAAAGCTGCTGAGGACAATCTATGGTTTCACACCTACAAGTGGAATTGCAGGATCGTAGGGTCAGTATAGGGTCAGCTTTAGTGCATCTCACTAAACAGCTTTCCCCAGGGGTGGAACCAATTTACATTCCCACCAGCAGTGTATAGGGCAAAATATCTTGGCAATGGTCTTTGTATAATTTTTTTAATAGCTCCAAACAGTAGGAAAGCCCCCAACTACCAAGACTGATCATCAGTCCAAGGGATATTGATTAAGGGAGTCTTGAGGTAAGAGCCCCAGGGATGTCCTCCCCAGTACTTTTTCTGCAGAGCTGCTGGCCTGGGCAGGCACAGGTGGGAAACCCTCCAACCTCCACTACCCAGACTCAAGGTAAGGTGTTATAGCATAGGGAGAATAGAGCCCTGCAGTAAGGTCTATAATCCTAAAATATCGAGGCCAGGGATGAGTCCTTCACTAGGGAGTACAAAGGAATTATTTTCCACTCCTACCCTCTTCCCACTGATTCCAAGTTGAAGTTCTTGCTCCTCCATTCACCCACCCAATCAACCCCCCAATAAAGAAGAAAAATCCCTGGGCACTCATTTAGGAGTATGGATGCTGAAGTTGCATAGGCCTGGGTTTGAAACCTGATTGGGGTTGGGACTAGAGTGACATGGCCGAGATGCCTAGGGTACAAATTTTAAGGGTGGGCATTCACATGACCTTAAGAGTGAAGGCCTCCCACTTGCCTCACCCTGGTCCCAGTCCTGACCCTGGCACTGTTACTTCCTCATATCATGGATGAGTTGCTTAAATCCTCTAAGCTATAGTTTCTTCATCTGAAAAAAATGGGAACAATAGTAAAACCTATTTCAAAGGTACTAATCATATAAAATGGTGGTGGCACAGCACCGGGTTCATAGTAAATGTTCAATAAAGTTTCGCTGCCGTTATAATTAAACCAGAGCCAGGTGGGTTTTTGTTAATGGTACCATTGTTGGAAACTTTGGGGACCCTGAGCAAAATTGACTGAAATCCATGCCTCTTCTCCCTCCCACCTGCCACCCAGGCACATGATCATCCCGCTCCCAACCATTTCCTGGACAACTCAGTGTGAAGCTCAATAATCATTTTGACCTTGGGCTAGCTTTGGCTATGATGGACGTGGTGTGGCCCACCTTCCCAACTCAGAATCTCAACCCCAACACTCTCAAAGTCAGCCTCACGGTCTGCATGGGGCAACTGGTCTACCAGCCTTGGTGGGGCTAAAGATCAAATTCTTCCTCTGGGGCCCGAATCAACAAGATGACTCCCCCAAGGTCCTACTTACCTGAAAAGCCAGAAGGAGATCCACAGAGACAGATGGATGAAATCAATCAGAGTTGTGGAGATTTTATTCCAGAATAGACAAGTGTTTTCTTTACAGAGTAAAAGACTAAGCCTATTCCCACAAACACACACACTTCAAAAGTGAAGTCTCATTAATTTTCCTCTGCAGTATAACAGCAAGGTATGGTTGGATTGGCTCATCATGTTCCAATCATTTTTCTCTCCTTTCCCAGCTCAGGAGGGTAGGGGAGAGGGGAGATTTTTCACCATCTTGAATCTTTCTCTCTCCTTTCCCTTGCCCCTCTCTGCCTCTCTGCTCTCCAGCATATATCTTCAAGGAATTTATGTGGTATCAGTAAAATGAAGGTGGTGAGTTAGGGTTTTTCCTTAACTTTTTAATATGCAGAATCGGAAACATACACAAAATAGATTCAATACTGTAATAACCCCCCATGTACCCATCTCCCAGCTCCAACAATGAGCAATTCATGATCAGTCTTTCTTCATACCCACATCCACTTCTCCTACCCCTGTATTACCTTAAAGCAAATCCCAGACATCACATCATTCCGTCCATAAATATTTCCATGCGCACAGCTAGAGAGATGGCCTCCCTGTTTAACGTGGCCAAAATATTATTCTCACACCCCCAAATTCACAAAATTTTCTTAATATCATCAAATAAGGTACAGTGCTCAAATATCCAATCGTCTCAAAAATGCCATAGTGGTTTCTTTCGTTTGCTGGAATCCAGAACCAAATATGCTCTTTTTTTGAATCGTCTTTGCTATTATTCTCTTCTCCCCCCATGGAATTCCTGCCCCAAATGTGCACAGCATGCACTTTGCTGCTACCACATAAATTCCATGAATACCTGCTGGAGGACTCGGGAGGGGCTTAGCACACTCTCTTAATTGTAACCCATCATGCTGCTATGCGCTGGGGCTCCAACTGTCAGTGCATCATCAATTCACAGACTTCTCAGCAGGGGGTGGGGAGCTGGGACCCTTTTGATTGCAACCTCTCAGGGCACATTGTGTTCCTGGGTTCTCTCGGGCTTTGCTAATTCCGCATCCATTCTGCCAGGCCAGGGAGGGCTGGGGGGACAGATTTGTTTCCAGAATGGACTCTCTCTGCCTCCAAAGTGGTTTTCTGGCTCCATCAACCCCCACAAACTTCCTGACCTTATCCAGACCCTCCTGCTCAAGCAGCATACTCACCAGCCCTCGACGCGCCCAGTGGACCATTCTGTCATGGTCTGCTGAGGCCGCTGAAGTTGCCTTGAGGCCTCAGGTAACCACCATGGATGGCAAATGTGTTGAGGGAGGGGAAGGGGAGCAGGGACGTTTCTGGTGCAGCAGCACCCCTAAGGAGATACTGCAACTGCGGCAACGACTCTCACCTGTCCCCACCTGTCTTCCCACACTGCACTTTGTATGAATGCATTTCAGATAGCTAGCCCCCTTCTAGATTCTGGAGCCCTCTGGAAACAGCTCAATTAGCTAAAGCCTGCCTACTCAAAGGGTGGCCTGTGAACCTGCAGTCTTGGCCTCAGCCAGGAGCGTGTTAAAAATGCAAAATCTCAGGCCCCACCCCCACACCAGAATCCTGGGGGAGTCGTGTGCACGGTCAAGTTAAGTTTGAGAAGCATGGGAGTGAAGACAAGCTCTTGAGGAAAGAATTCCAGGGCCGAGAGCTCCAGTCGGTGGCAAGGACCGCTTTCCTGCTAGGCCAGGCATCTTCAGAAGTGCTTTCGCAGGCAGGGGCAGCCGCTTTTTAAAAATGTGAAAGCGGAGTTAGGGAGAATTGGCATCCTGGTCATCAGGGCTAACAGTTTTCAGTGTGGAAAATGAGGTGCTTCCATGCCTGGGCTCAAGGGCACGGTCCCCGGCCCCCTCTCCTGACGCACCCCTGACGACCTAGGAGATCTCTGTTTGTGGAAAACTTGCTTTCAAATGAGAGTCAATGGACCAGGTCGCGAATCTGTCAGACGCGGGGATTTCTGGTGCTCGTGACTGTTGTAATTAAAATCATCTGCGTTGACTAAATTGGCCGAAAAGGAACCAAGCCCACATGACTGCCATTCAAAGGGGAGCAAAAGAGCTCCTAATTTGTTAATTAAAAATATGAATGCATTCCACGCGGAATGGCTGTGCATTGCATTCTATTCAGATTCCATTAGAAAACAAATAAGCTTTGGGCCCTGCTTAGAGGGACCTGGTTCCCCCAAATCTGTGTGGATTTGCTTGGGCTTTTTTTTTCTCTCTCTCTCAAAGAACAAATTTAGAGCTGGCAAAGACATTGCAGAGAAGTAAAATTCCTGGGGAGATTTCTCTGGTAAATCAATCTGGTAATTAGAAAAACACGCCAATAGATTAGATCTGCTCTCTATTTCTTCATCATACTGATTAGACTGGTTCAAAGAACATATATTTCCAGAGAGATATGTGAAGCATTCCCTGCCTACTCCTAAATTCACCCACTATGGAAACCTGACAGCTCGGAGGCAGGAGGGAGGGAAGAAGCAGGCAAAAAAAAAAAAAAAAAAAGAGCTGATTTACGGGGTGGGAGGCAGCAGAAGCCATACCTGATTCCTGCTCAGCCTGCCTCTCTGTGCCACCAGCTTCGAGTTCCTGCCTCTGCCACCCATCAGCTATGGGACCGGGCACCAGGGCCTCAGTTTCCCAGCTGAGAATGGCTGCATTGGTGCTCTCTGAAGGGCTACCTAGTACTGAGACTCTGACACCCCTCGGGCCCCGAGTGTCTCTGAGGCTGACTCTCAAGCTGGCTACCACGGAGCCACCATTCTCCCAGCCAAGCCCGCTGTGGTGGAGGCTCTGAAGCAGTTTCCGGATCATTTGTGGCCCAAGCCAGATTCGAGAGCCTTTCTCCAGAAGAGCGAGTTCATCTTGGCAGAGCTCTCCTCTCCAGGCCACCCTGCTGCCTTCCCCTCCTTCCTCCATTGCTGGATTCTTCTTTGCATCCTGCCCCTTCCTAGCCTGTATACATGTGTCTTGGGGGTGTGGGGGCCAGTTGGGGACTGGGCCCACAAGGGAAATTGGGGCTTTGTTTGCACCTTTGACCCCCTGCAGCCCACTAAAGTCATTCATAGTTGGCACGGCTCACCAAGCTCTCAAAATGAGAAACTGGACAGGACCTTTGAGCTCACCCCCCACACCTGGCCGGGAGCCAATTACACCCTCACCCCTGGCAACACCTGGCCTCCCAGGGCCTCCTGAGCACTAAGTCAGCCTCTGCAGGGAGCATTTTTCTAGACCAGCAGTAGCTCAGGGCTGGGTAGGGATGCATTTCCTTTACAGACTCCCTGGTGCTCTTTCAAGGTGTGGGAGCTGTAGCTTTGCCTTCATTTGAAGGAATAATTAAGTTGATGTGGTTTAAGATGGGTCTGCAGAAAGGGTTCTGTCTATACGTCTGCTCCTTTCCACCCAGAGAGAAGCTGAGGAGCCTAGAGGTTAAGGGCAGATGCTTGGAGTCAGGCTGAGCAGGTTCAAATAGTAGCTTCCCCCACTTCCAATCACGATGACCCTGGGTGCATATTCGATGCTGCCGGTGTGCTGCCCAGCCTGGGTGCCCTCCCACACTCACTCTTCCCATGCAAGCTGGCAGCTTCTCACTGCAAGAACCTGCCGACTATCTGCCTGGGGGCTTTCTCTGGCTGCATGAGGGAACTGCATCTTCGACAGCACAGGATGGAAGGACCAGGGAAGTTCACATTCCCAGGGGCAGTCCCAGCTGGGACCTCTAGGTAGCGGTGCTAGAAGACCATCATCCCTCACATCTTCACTAGAAGACCAGAGAAGTGTTGCTGCTGGAATTCTGGGAGACTGACAAGTCCGGTCCCTGATTCTTCTCCATTCCGCCTCTCCCCAGAAGCCAGCAGAGTCCAGGGAAACACTGAGTGCCAAGTTCTGTGGAGCCTCCCCAGAGTTCCAGAACTTCCCTGCCCTCTCACCAAACTACACAGCCCAAGCCAGCTTCAGTGTGTGCAGAACACACACACACACACACACACACAGAGTTCTGATTTTCCCCACTGTGGCAGTTTGAAATTATTTTATGAATCCCCAAAAGAGAAAGTTTATGTTTGTGGGCTGGGTTTGATAAAAAATGGAGACACACTGGAAAAGAGAGTTCTGCCATATTTGATGGTGCCATGTGACAGAAAAGAGAGGCTCAAGGAGCTGAGGCCCTGGGGGGAGATGAGCCATTTGCCTGACAGCTTGCAGCTAAAATAGGGAAGAAAGTGGAGCACCCAAGCCTGAGAGAAGAGGCCCGGTAAGAGACAAGCCCTATGCCTGGTTGCCCTCAGCTGAGCTCCAGGGGAAAGTACAACCTGGAGGGGAAGGCAGAGACCAGGTAGAGATCACCCACCATCTTGCTTCAGCACACAGTGAGAAAGCACCTCTTATGGTGCTTTGAGTTGGACTTTTCATGGCCTTGGAACTCTATGCTTTTACCCGAAATAAATATCCTTTATAAAAGCCAACACATTTCTGGTACTTTGCATCGGCACCTCTTTGGCAATCTACAACACCCACCAGTAGGTCTTTTGGTCACTTATCCTCATTCATGAGCTGCTGACACTCAGTTTGGAGGGTGATTCATTTACCTATTACTGCATAACAAACCATCCCCAAACTTGGTGGCTTAACACAGAAATGGTTTAGTCTTTCTCTCAGGAGTATGTGGGCTGACTGGGCAGTTCTTCTGTCAACTGGGGCCATCCATGCTGTGGCTGCCATCATCTGGAGGCTCAACTGGGGCTGGCATGGCCTCACTCGTTACTGGTGTTGGCTGGCGGCTGGTGGGGGTGCCGTGGTTCTCCACATGATGGTTCCACGTGGGCGGGCTTGGGTTTCCTCACAGTGTGACTACTGTGTACCAAGAGGGAGTGTGCCAAGGGAACATACTCCAATGTGGGTGTGCTTACTAAGTCTCTGCGTCATGCTTGCAAACATCCCTCTGGCCAAAGCAAGTCACTGGCAGAAGCCCACAGAATCGGTGTGGCCAGGGACAACACAAGGGCATGAATACTGGGAGCTGTGGTTAATTGGGGGCCACCGATGTAATAGCCTACTCCAGAGAGCTACAGCTTCTCAAGGCCTCCTTAGTCAATCATACACACAGCACCCACCTCCTGGGATATATCATCAAAGCCACCAGGGGGGTACCATCATCAACTCCCCATCGGCCCATGTACCTGTCTCCTGATGAGGTTGACACACTCAGCCACACACTTGGCTAAAAAAACCTCCAAGTTACTGTATCAGTTAGGATTCTTTGGGTTGAAAGTCACAGAAAGTCAATTTGAATAGTCCTAAAAGAGTAAATGTATTGGTTCCTGTAATGAAAAAGTCCAGAAGTAGCTTCAGGCATGGCTGGATTTAGGTGTTCAAATGGCATCATTAGTACTTATTCTTTCTGCGTGTGTCCCCGTTTATTGGTTCTGCCTTCCTCTGTGTTAGCTTCATTGTCAGGAAAGCTTCTCTAAAAAGTGGTGGCAGGTACCCGCTTGGCAACTCCAGGTCTACATCCTATTACCTTAGAAATCGCAGCCAAGAGAGAGTGTCTCTTTCCAAATACTTCCAACCAAAGTCACAGAATGAAGTCCCATTGGCCAGGCCTGGGTCACATGCCTATCTGTGAACACTTGACCTCTGCTGATTGGTCAAACTTGGGTCATGTGTTCATCTCTAGCACTAAGGGTGTGGCATCTGCCCCAACCAAACCCCATTCCCTGAAATGGGTGAGGGGTAATTTCTCAAAGGATAATTGAGTACTATTATCAGAAAATGGAGGGAAATGGGTGCCAGGAGAGAAAAACACAAGCACCCACTGGAGTTTCAAAATAAATGGTGGAACTCAACAAAACCAAGTCCCAGATATCTGGGGGATGGTTACTGGGCTTCCCCTCCTTGCCCTTTCTCCTGTTGCGTGCTTTTTGACCATCCCCATGCTCAGAAAGAGCCTTCTTACAGGGGAGGAAGAAGAGGCAAAGCTCAAATCAGTACATTTTTCCTATTTGCTAGTAATCCCAATTCTGAGTTCTCTAAAGAAGAAGGTAAACAACTATTTCAAATAAATAGTGCACAATTGTTCCTTTATAATTATTATTATCATTGCCATCACCTGGTGATTTCACATGTGTTAGACAATCATTTCTGAGACCATAATTTATGAAGAATTAATTATTTCCAAGATTACACATGCTCTTCTTTCTAATGACGGACAAAACAGAATGCATCCATATAAAATGATGCTAGGAAGTGGGGGAAATTTCCTGACAACAGGAAACCTGTTGACACAAGTTTTGCTGTCTCAAATGCTAAGCATTTATGAGGCACACTGTAGCCCAGTAGGAAATCCTGGAAGCCAAGGACATGGCACCTTCCTACAGGAGGCACCAGACAAATACCACTTTGAAACCGGATACGACATAAGGTACCTCCCCCATCTCCAGAGAAGAAACAGAACCAAAGAAAATGTGAGTTCAGCACAAAATCAGTGAGGCACTCAGGACACTGTTAGCAAAATGGGGGCTGGGCCATTCCAGTCAGAGAGGTAAGACCTCTTCCTTATAGGGAGCTCTGGAGCTGGCATGGTTCTTCCACATTGTCCCCCATTGGGTGAAAATGGCCAGGCCTTTACACCTCCACATGGATCAGTCATTGGACATGAGCCACCCCAGGAAGGAACTGACCTAAGGTCCCCACAACTGAGACAGGTCCTGAAGGTACTGACCACTGAAGACTCAATGCCACAGCCAGGTCAACAAGCCTTTCACCAAAGGGCACTTGGAAGGTGTGCCACAGGGCCCACCCCAGGTGCTACCACTCGTACCAATCCTGACAGAAAATAGCAGATACATGATGAAAACATAGCTTGTTATTATGTTCTTAAATGCTACAGATCGAACTGTGCCTCCTGTTACTTCCCAACCTTCGGGAAAAGAGGTTGTGGCAGAATAGTGTGTTGGAGATGAAACTTGCTGTTTTTGCCTCGACTTTATGTGGAGAAGTCCAAGGGGAAATCTTTGGAGTCTCACCAGACGGGATGGAATCAGCCTTTTGTGTTTAAGGATAAAAAAGAGGAGAGCTGCCAGGCCACTGGGGGCCTCCCCCTGAAGCTCATGTGTCAAGGGATTTTTGTGGTTTAAAGGTTTGCGCCCAGTTGTAGATAATCCAGCTCTGTTGGCTGAAAAAGAAGGTGAGAGCAGCTGTTTGGGGTGGGAGGGTGGCTGGAACCTGAGGTGGAGTGGTGGAGAGGAAGAATGGCCAGGGAAGGGCTTCTGGCCCCAAAGGTAGTGGAGGGCCCTGCCTCGGTTGGTTTCAGGGTTTGTCTGTGGTCCAGGAGATGTGGAGGCCCATGGACACAGGAAGTAGGCATCAGGCGGCTGCCCAGAACAGTGGCTAATTCCTCCGTCACATTCTGGGAGACCTTCACCCTGGCAAGGCCAACAAAGCAGCTGGATCCCACCCATCTCTGTGCAATGGAAACAGTCTGATGAGCTCCTTAATCTTCCAGTTGCCCTGTGAGTCCCAGGCGAGCTGTCAGAGACCTCAGTGCCTGAACCTCATGCCACCCCTATCCTCTCCCCCTGTTTCCAGGAGCAGCTCTGCTTTCCTGGTTAGGAGGGGATTGGGGATAATTCTCCCCCTGCCCCAAAGTTTTACCCACAAATCTCTAGATAGAGATGAAGCTGGACTTGCAAATAACCTCAGGGGAGGCAGCTCCTTTGTCTAAATTCACACTAAGATGTAAAGGATGACCAGGAAAAGAAAAGTATCTGAAAGGAAAAAGGAAGGAGCATGATGGGGAAAGAAGAGTGTCTAAAGGGAAAAAGGAAGGAGTGTAATGGGGGTGGGGAGGAGGCAGGAGTAATAAGGCTTCTAGAAAGAGAAGCTTCTCTACTAAAAGCTTCATATTTTTGCTTAAGCCAATCCTGATTAATATAGGTCTAGTTTGACATGGCTTTGTTCGCTGCCTGTTAGAATCTCCTGGGAAGCTTAAAAAAAAAAAAAATAACTGACATCTTGGCCTCACCCCAGATCAATTACCAGCATCGCTGGGGCAACACCTGAAAAGAGGTATATTTTTTAACACCTCCAAAGGGTCTAAGGGCCAACTAATGTATTAGTCAACTATCATTGCACTACTGTGTAACAAACAGACCCCCAAACCCCAGTAGCTTGCGACATTAAACATTGGTTTCACTCCCTTGCAGATCTGTAGGGCAGCTACCATTGAGCTGATCTCAGCTGGGCTCAGTGGAAATCAGCCCCAGATAGTAAGTTGGGTTCAGGTCTGTGGTGCTTGTCTCATCCTGGTTATGCAGGGTAAGTTCTCCTGGTGATGACTGGGGCTTAAGAGGCCAAGCCGAATCGTGCAAGCACATGTAAAGCCTCAACTCACTTAACAGTCACTAATAGTCCACTGGTCAACCCAAGACACATGGCCAAGTCCAGCATCGATGGCGTGGAAACTATCGCTAACTGTAGTCGGAAGTGCCACAAGAATGCATGGTGAAGGGTGTGGATATATCATTCCCTAACAGACAGGGAGTTAGGGAATTGAAAACAACAATCAAACGTTCCACAGTGGAGACTTGCTAGCCTATAGGATAAAGATGAATTCTTCTCCAAAGTGGCTTTTATAAAAGGATCCTGCCATTCATGGGTTCACAGCTACATACTAGCTGTGAACCCTGGGCAAATCACTTGACCGCCCCGACCCTCAGTTTTTCCATGTGTAAAATGGGGGTGGTAATTCCTAACCTGCCTCTCTCAGAAGGTTCGGGGAAAGGCAAAATTAAACGAGCATGTGTGAGAGCACACTGCCTTTTTCTACACCTAGCCTATGAGGAAGATCATCGTAGCATCTAAAAAAGTTACATCGGAATCCAGATACAGAGTGAACAGTCAGGGTACCAGTCCCGGTGTGTGATGGGAGTTACAAAATGTGCCTGGAGATGACTCAG
Organism: Tolypeutes matacus; assembly: GCA_026826555.1. Taxonomy (NCBI): domain Eukaryota; kingdom Metazoa; phylum Chordata; class Mammalia; order Cingulata; family Chlamyphoridae; genus Tolypeutes; species Tolypeutes matacus. Next base: position 9,272,974 of record JAKSZT010047090.1, read on the forward strand.
GGAACCTGTTTGTGGCCTGGAAGGCTTGTGTGGGTCCTCCTCCTCCCATCTGGAGTCCTTGACCTAGAGCAGCAGATTTTGCAGAGACATGCGTAGTGAAGCACCTCCCAGATTCCCCCTTCCCAGCAGAGCCGTTTGTATCCAAAGTCACGTCCCCTCCCCACTGGCAGCCAGCTACCAATGACAGGTCTGAGTTAGAGTATAAAGGCCCAGCCTCCTGGCTTCCATTTCAGGAGGACTCTTCTGAGCTATTTCAGCCCCAGGGCTCCCTGGTAGCATCAGTGGAGCCTCTGGCAACACCCCAGCACTGCTTGACTGCCTCCTCTGCCCAGTCCTGCCTTCCATATTTCCTTACAAGAGTTGGTCCCAAGAGCAATCCCCAATATGCCCACTGTGAGTCCATCTCCCACCAGAATCTGCTTCCCGGAGAACCCAACCTTGGACAGTGCCCCCACCCCATCAGGTTCTTTAGAGACCAGACAAATGGCACCTTTACCTAAGCCAGAGACCATCTCAGAAGCCCAGAGCATCGTCCAGCGACCACAGGTCACCAGCCCGCGGGCGCAGCCGTGTACTGTGTGATATCACCCGGCAAGCCCTCCGTGGGAAAGAGCAGAGCCCTCCTCCATGGAAGGCACCCAACTGCAGCTGGAGGTAGAGCGCACAGGATGCCCCCGCCCCTGCTGTTTGTGCTGAGAGGGGTGCGTGTGCGGCTGCGTGGTTGGAGTGAACAAATGTTGAAATCAGTGTGGCCTTTATTATTAAAGTGACTCTCTCTTCTTGGTGGTGGAACGGTTCCTGCACACTTAATGCCATCTCCCACTGTGAAATCCTTATTCTTCAAGGCCTCATGCCAAAGTCGGCTTCGTGATGCACTCCCCCCACCCAGTTGCCCCGTCCCCATGCCCGGCACTATCAGTCTCCCACTCAGCTGCTACCCACCCTTCGCATCTCACCCCCACCATACCATCTCAAACTCCTGGAGGGCAGTCAATACAGGCTAAGTTCATGGAAAATGAAGGTGGGAGAGAAGCAGTGACTTCTGGCCCTGCCGCCAGAGCACGCACCTTATCCAGGTGTCAGGGACCCTGCCCCTTAGACATACACCTACGCACCTGAAAGATTATGAGCATTCAGGAAGCAAACAGACCCACCGCAGGGGGCCTTGGGAGGGCCCCACCCCACCCCACCCTACCCCACCCCACCCCACACTTGTTCAGCGGCCCCACATACAAAGCATCTGACTGTCCTGGCACCTCGGAATAACCTAGAGAACAGCTGCCCCGCGCCGTGCCCCCCGCCCCAAGGCAGAGGAGGGGCACCCATCCCCACCTCCTTCCCTGCTGCCTTCACCCTTCTGGGGATGGGACCTGGCTACGCTGCCTTGGACTGTTGGAGCCATGCGTTATTCCAACCAATTTTATTGACACCCAATATGGTAAGTGTTTGGGGTGTATGGGGAGGACGACCGATTTTCACTTTAAATAAATCCAGGCAGAAAGGCTGGCTTGGCTGAGGGCGCCCTCCCTGCCCCCACCACAGCCCCCCCTGCCCCCACCACAGCCCCCCGCCCCCCGCATCCTTGGGGAGAGTGGAGGGTGGGGGGAGGCATGGTAGATGGGAGGAATGAGGCAGGACCATATCCCTCCTAATCCTCCCTCTTAAAACCGCAGCTGAGGCAGACAAACACGCCTGCCCTTTGAAGGGCCTTTCAGAAAGCAGCATGTGTTTGGGGAACCTTATTTGTTTTTAATGCCCTTCCCGATTACTTCCCCCAGAGAATGAGAGAACCAACCACTCCTAGCTTGGGCTCCAGCCTGGACCGTACTAGGGAACCCCCCCATCTCCACCCCCACCCCCACCCTGAGAAGATACGCTCCCAGCCAGATAAATATTCCTCCACTACAAAGCTACACAGCAGCCCCCGGATGGGGGCCCAGGCACCACGGCCTTCAGGGGCCTGCCTGCCTCACGGGAGAAATCATAGGTCTATCTACAGAGAGCATCAGGATTCAAATAAAACCTAGAAAACGAACGCAGTCCCAAGAATTCTATAAACGTGGAATTATCAATGATGGCCCGCCACCACGCACACGCGCACACACACGTGCGTGCACGGCTCTGAAGGCTGCCTCTGCCTTTTTTTCATCTGTGACTGTTTTCCAGATCCACCTGATTCAAATAAGCCCACTCTCGTTTGAACTGGAGGCAATCAGGGTGGAAAATACCCCTGTTCCATTGGTGCAGGTCCAAACTGTCACCATTTGGCATCCTGACACGCCGATGTTCCCATCAGCTGTTCAACGTCAGCCGAAGGGGGCCTCCCCCAGCCAACAAATCAGAGATTTCATTAACCAGTAAAGCCTCCCGGAAGGATGAGCGAACTCATGTGGGCCTCCCCCCGCACTTCCCCCCTCCCCTCTGCTACACAAACAGGCTCGCAGCAACTAGATTGGATTCAGATCTTGCAGATGCAGAAATTCAGATACGGCGGCGGCGCCTTGCCAGACCCCGAGCCAGGGCCGAGCCCTGCACAGCAGCTGCGCTGCCTCGGTAATATCCACTCGTAATATCTGACAGAAAGAACCCACGCTGGTCATATCCGAATCCCGCCACATGAAAAGCAGAATTAGCCGGGCCTCTCTCGGGGGCCGGGGCTCCGGGAGAGCCTCTGCACGAATCAGAACCTTTTTCCGCGAAGCTGCTTGTTCAAGGGCTGCGAAATCAACAGGGGCTGCTTTCCTGACGTCCTGGGGGAAGCTGTTATTCTCCGGGCCGCGCAGCTCACCTAGACCAGCGAGGCCAGCTTAACCCAAAGTCGCTGAGCGTTTGGCCTTTCTGGGCTCAGAGGCCTCGGGTAGGTGGGAGCCCCAGCCCAAGCTGCTGGTGGGAGCCTCCACAGGGGTGACATTCAAAAGGTTTAACAAGTAGTACATGCTGGGACTTGATGGTTCACAGGCCTTGGCCCTGGGGCAGGGACCCGGATGTTTCTGGCTGTGTCAGGGCATAGGGGGTGGGGGGTGGGGGTAGAGGGACACTTGGGACAATCAACACAGAAGCATCTCAATAACTTAGCACCTGGTAGGGCCTACAGTTGGTCTGAGTCCCAGTCCAGAAGCCCCTTCCTGTGCCAGACTCAAGGGTGCCTGCTCCTAGCACCCCATCCCTTGGGTGCCCAAGACAGCCCTGAGCCACAGCCTTGAGCCAAAAAGCTTCCAGTGGCAGGTCCATGCTCTTGCAGAGGCAGGATTGGATGTTTGGGTCTTCCCAGGCCCATGGCCACCCAAAGCCAGCACAACTTGATGCTCTGGCATGTTTCTCCATGACTGGATTTTAAAGGTTAGGTGCCTCCAGACACCCCCAGCTGTCTGTGACAGATATCCAGTGGGAGAGGCCTACCAATGCCCCATCGTCCCCAGAATTCTTGTCCTTCACCTCTCCTCACTGCCAAAAGCATCGTCCGAACTGGGAAGAAAGGGCTTGGTTCCCCAGTGCCGTCAGCCTTGCTTCTCTCTCCACAGCCCTGGCCTCCATTAGAGCCCGAGCTGGCCTGGCTTAGCTTAGAATCGCTGGGGATTTAGGGGACCACAGCCCCTTGGGGGCATTGGACCTCCAAGTCCTGGCCTCTATTTTGTACAAGGCAGCTTTACCATGGCAGACCTCTTGACATCTCAGCAAGGTGAATTGACGTCCACCCAGTGGTCACCTGGGTTTTAAAGCAACAGATGTTGGCTTATAAGAGCTGTCTGCAAGGACCAGGGGAGTGTATCCTGCAATCTCCTGTGGGGATGGAAATAAACTAAGGGTATGCAATTCATTCACTTCTGTCTTCCTCCAGTTCCCCCCACTGGTAAAATCAGGCCAGCATAGCTTCTCTGACCCTCAGTTGACTCATCCAGGAAATGGGCCAGTTGTGCATCCTGCCACAATCACGGGGTTATCGTGGGGCTCAAATGGGGTCAGGTGGGAAAATGAGCTCTGCATGCTGTGAAAACGACACCCAGGGGGAGCCCCGAGATCACCCAAGTCCCTGCACAGCTGAAATGCCAGGGTCCGAGTACCTGGAGGCCTGGGTTTGTTTCTCTCCCTGCCGAGTCCTCCCTGAGCCAGCCAACTGTGCCCCTCGGGGAGCCGAGCTCGCTCGAGTATCTTTGGCCAGCATTGCTGAAGTGCCATTTTCTGAGGACAAAACAGCCCCAACGCTGGGGCAAGAACCCGCCACAAGACAGCCGCGTCACCTCAGCATTTCTATAAAAAGACTGCTAGGGCTCTGGAGTGCCTGGCTGGCAGGCAGGGCTGGGTGTGTGTGTGTGTGTGTGCACGTGCTCAGTGAATGCTCTGGGGACATGGAACAGCTGGCCTGGGCCAAGAATCTGTGCCTACCCTACAGCCCCCAGCCCCACTGGCAGGAGGAGGAGGGATGTGAGGAGAAGAGAGGCTGAGAAAGAGCCCCAGAGAGAGAGAGCTGTGCGCTGAAGAACAGGGCTGGGCAGAGATGTCTGCCGCAATGATCTGTCGCTCCGAGCTGCCAACACAATGGGCCTCTGGGTGGGCTCAGAGAGCCCCCCTCCCCGACCTCCTGCCCATGATACAGATAAGGACCTGGAGGACTGCTCTGAGCTGCTGCGTGTGCCCTGGGCCAGCCGGCAGCGGGGCCAGCCTGGCATGAGTGGCAGCAAAGATAAACGGAGGCCGCGCGGGCATTGAATGCCCCGACACAAAGGCCGCTTCTCCCTGAGTCCCTCTGAGGCCCAGATGGTCAGGGAAGCCCTTTCCCGCCTCACAAAGAGGATCGCTGCGTGTCTTTTTCTTTTAAAATGGAATTAAAAAAAAAAAAAAAAAAAAGCCATTGCTCACAAAGGACCTGGATGAAAAATAAACCCTTAAAAAAAAAACCCAGCCTCTCCTCGCTCAGCAGCCCGGCATTTTCTTCCGACTGTCAGACTTAGCAGATTGCTTTCTGGAAAGGATCCAATTGGCAAGACCTGCCGCTGTGCAAATGAAATTTTAAAACCCTGCTCCTTGTTGCACTCAAAGAGCTTTTCTCTCTCTGCTTGTTCTACACGGCCTCGTAGAATTATTCTCTTGTCTCTCGTTGTATCGGAAACTAATATTTCCCCGCTTTCCCGCCCCACATGAGGGGTCCTCACCCCAGCTGGGGATTTGGGTAATCAGGAGCGGCTGGAGCACCTCTCCAGGCCCCTGTCTTGATTCCCCACCTGGGCTTCAGCTCGAAGAATCACCTACTAATTAGGAGAGAGGAAAAGACACGCTCCTGAAGAGAATAAACACTTCTAAGCTGCCTCCCTCCCTCCCCAGCCTCCCTCCCCCACCTCCCCACCCTGTAATGAGATAAGTGTTTGGGGGATGAGGGAGAGAGAATAACGCGGACGTTCTTCATACACAAGGTCTGACATCCGTCAGGCCTGTGACACCAGCTCTGTTTGGCTGGCGTCCCCCTGGTGAAAAGTCAGCAGAAAAAATAGCCACAGGACTTGCCTGGGTTTGACAAGCTGCCTCAGCGTGTGATGAACTTGTATAGAGGAGGCAACGGGGTGTGTGGGAAGAGTCCCGGGCCTGGGAGCCAGAAGACCTGGGTTCAAATTCCAATTCTGCCCCTAGTAATGGTAGACCAGGCACTGCGCTAGGCTCCGTTCACGTGTTCTTTTCTGCTTCCTTCTGTGCTGGCACCATTTTTGGGCTAGATACCAGCACTCTGAGGGAGGCAATTGTCGGTCAAAACATTGCCCCTGGGTGCTAGATTGCATTGTCGGCCTCAGTTCTTTGCCTCACCCTGTAGCCATGCTCTTAGCCATGGGATTTTGCAGCTACTCTCACTAACAGGGCAGGGTTTGTTTTGCCATCTCTTGACTGGTGGGTGTCTTAGCTTGCCTGATCTGCTATGCCAAATGCCACACAATGGGTTGGGTTGGCCCAACAATGGGAATGGATTGTCTCACAGTTTCAGAGGCTAAAAGATCTGCTTCATCCCCGGGTCAGTAGCATTCTGGTGCTGGCGGGCAGGTGGGCAACCCTTGGGGGTTCCTTGGCTTTCCCATCACACAGCAATGTCTCCTCCTCCCTCTTTCGGGTTCCCACTGACATCCAGCTTCTGCTTCTTCCCTTGGCTTTCTCTTTATAAGGCCTCCAGGAGTAGGACTGAGAAGCCCCACCCTCATTCAGTTGGGCCACAACTTAACTAAATAGAAATCTACAAGAGGTCCTATTTACAATGGATCCACACCCACGGGGATGCAGGTTTAAGATTAAGAACTTGTCTAAATTGGAATACTTCATTCAACCTACTACACTGAGGTCGAACATTTGGCCAGCTTTGGCCAATGGAATGAGGCAAGAATGACAACATGCCCATCCCCAGCCTCGGCCTTAAGAGGCAGGAAGAGATTCTGCTTACCTGCTTGTATCTCTGTCATCCCAAGACAAGAGCTTCCTTTGGGTGGCTGCTGCCTGCTCAGCCTGGGCTCCAAATGAAGGCATAGGGGGCAGGCCTGACTTAGAAATTACCTTTGGGTCAATGACACTGCCTGCCCTGCCGGTGGCTGCCTGTGCTGGACGTCTTATAAAGAAGGCCCACGGTGCAGCCATTCTGAAGGATGCGTTTTCAGTTCCACCCCAAGGGGGCAGGGGCATTAACACTGAATTATTCATTCATTCAGCACTCACGTGTTTCCTGAGCACCAGTGGGATGCTAGGTGCTGGGCCAAGCACTCTCAGAAAGAAATATGGCTGCCAGGTGACAGCCGTGCCATCCTCCAGGATTCAGTGGGGAGAATGGCTTGCCTTTCCCAAAGAACAAGAACTCCTGATTCCGTGCCCCTGGCCACTGAGTTAAACTGGGGAAACAGGTCGAGACTACTGGAGAAGAAAGTGAAGTCCTTGATCTGTTGATTCATCAATCTATGAAGTCCTGATTTCCTCAGTCAGAAGATTACATTGACTGGGTTAAGAAAAGAAAAAAAAAAGGCAGCAAGCAGGTAGTCTACCATACTAAAGGGATATATCCAACAGAAATGATGGCATCCTAATTTCAAAAATGGTAAAATGTGCTAAGAGTGGGTCACAGAACCAGAAAATAGGTTCTTGATTATGCTGCCATCTCCAGGGAGCTACCCGTTGACAATATAAAGATGTTTGACCCAAATTTGGGGTCCAAAGGACAACATATTCGAAAAAGCCCCAGATTATTTTTGTTTGCAATGAGTCACGAGGCCTTGCCCAAGTGTCCACGTGATGTGGCGTGCCCTCAGGTGGGCCACCAATAGGCCCCCAAGCTGTTCTTCAACCAAGAACCTACCCCCAGGTAGGAGCTGGGCCAGACATTCTGGAAGGTGGGACCAGCTGCCTGAACTACCCCTTAAACAGGGCTTCAAGACACGTCCAACCTGACAGTTTGAATGGTTCATGGAAAGAGAGTGGGGTGGCTCTGCCCAAAGGCCAGCCTGGCCACAGAATGCTTTGCAAACCGAGAACCCCTGGAGAAGGAGGCTGGGGAAATCTCGTGCCCAGAGCAGCAGCTTCCACCCTGGGAAGTTCTGGTGAGTCACAGCAAACAGCACAGAGGGGATGGCAAAATGCCGTGGCAATTCTGATCAGGCATCAGTATTCAAAAATGAATACCCCTCCAGATCTGATGGGGGGCAGGATAAGGACAGCCTCAGGATGGGAACTGGAGCCAGGTCTACCCGTCTTGGAAAAAGGCAGGCCAAATCCTGGGGAGGGGCCCAGCCCCAACCCAGGCCCCAGAGACCCAGGAAGGTGGGATGGGACAGGAGCTCAAAGACTCAGGCAGAAATCGCCAGGGACCCTTTAGGCCAGGGTTAGGGGGAGGCTGTAAGGTGCTACTCGCTAGATGCTTCAGTCTCCAGGTGGAAACTCAGAACTTTCCAGAAACACTGCTAGCTGATGAGGAGATGGTACCAACTATTTTGCCAGACTGGGCTCCTGCTGACTCCAGGGTGAGGCCCAGGGCTGAGTCTGGAGGTTGAACCTACCTTTCACCACAGCCGGGACCAGCCCCCTCCCTCCCCCTACTACACCTCCATGGCTCAGCTTCCCAACAAGCATTTCTCCAGAATGCCCTTATGGGGAGCAGGGGGCCAAAAAAAACCCCAACAGCTCAGACATAGTCAGGGCTCTAAGTCATCTAGTACCTACAAGGTATTCTAGTTATTAGATTCTCAACAGACATTCAGACTGGTTAGTAAATAACTACAGCCTGGAGTCCCCCACCCCAACTTCCTCCCCCCCCCCCCAATTCAGCCTTCTCCAGACCTTGTTTAGGGTCTATGGACCTCCTTGCCAATCAGCAAGTAAATAGCTAATACCCACAGTGTCCAGTGTCCATCCTGATTGGCCAGTGACTGTACCCTACCAACTGTTAAATGTTTTGAACATGCTGCCTGGGCATATGGAAAATACTAAGTATGCTGCCCTGCCCAGTTAGACCCGGAAGTATTTGCCTGCCCTGTCCAGCAACTATCCCCAAACCACCGATATGGGGAGGACGGTGTCTCCTCCATCCCATAGTGATCAAAGACCTCCAAGTCCCTTCCCTTCAAGCCTCCCCACCCCACCTGGTCTCAGACCCCACCAGCAGCTTGGGTCTATGACTTAGCTGGGATTTCATTTTCTAGCTTTCACCTTGACCTTCCTGGAAGACTGTGCGAAGCATTGCACAGCTTGCCTGGCTTTTCATGTGACCCCTGAGCTAACTCAGGAGCAGGACACTAAAAGTATTAAAGCAATGAACATCAATTCCTTTCATTGACCTGCACGCATCCCGAGATGCCTTCCCCAAGCTGAGCAAATCCAGCCATAGGCCTGTCGTCGCCTCTCCCAGCCCTGCTGCTACCCCTCTCCCCAGGAGTTTATGGAAGAATCTAGTCTACTTTGTAGTGGGGAAGGTTCCTTTAGTTGCTGCCAACTGGAGCCCTTCGCCCCACCCCTGACACCTTCCCTCCAGCTTCTGACCACAGGTATCTCTTTGATGGCCCTGGCCATTTGGTGCACAGCAGAAGGTGACGAGAATGTGCTCAGGGAAGGGGGCTCAGCTCAAGGCCGGCTGAGCATCTGGGCCTCCTTCCGCAGGCCCCGGCTGGAGCAAGTTCACTGTCAGGGGGCAGAGCCTCTCACGTTAGGGCCTCCTCACCTCCTCGAACACAGTCTTGGTCTTACCACTCTCACACTCGCCTGCCTAGATCTGGCTTCTTGAACAAGGAGACACTGGGGTGGAGGAAGCTAGCCTTGGGACAGGGATCTTGGACCGGGATGGCCCCACAGCAGCTCTGGAGGCTGAGGTCCAAGTGCAACGCAGCCAGGCCCCTCTCAGGACAGAGGTGGGCAAGATCTGCCACGTGAAGGTCCAGGTAGAGGCCAAATAACCGGCAGATTGCATTCTCTTCCTGGTGAAGTCAGCTACCTAGGCAGTTAGGATGGAGAAACAGGGAGCAGCTTTGGTCATATCTGGCAAACCCAGGATTCACACACTTGATGCCAGGGACAGAGCCAGGGGCTTCCCCACGCTGGAACAGCTAATCTTTTGTCCATTCCTGGACTTTTAGCATCGTGCAAAGTGAAGACAGATGCTCCCACAGCTGGAAAAGGCCAGGGCTCCCTACTAATTCAGCCTGAGGAAATAAGTCAAGACATCATTCAGGTAAATGCCAAGACCTCTGTCAAGAGGTCACTCACGGATGGAGGAAGGTGGAGAAGCTGAAGGGTCTGATAGACTTGAACTTTCTGGAGCACAGCCAGAGGCCAGTCTTCAGACTGCTGGGTACATCACTTTGACTTCTTTCAATCATTTCTTTATTTATATCGAGCACAAATTATATACCAGTCATCGTATTAGGTCCTGGGGAGGCAGCAGTCAGCTGCAGAGAACAGAAGCCACATGAATTAATTTGAGCATAGAGGAATTGATCAAGGGATATTCCTTGCTGAATCTTTGGCAGGGCTGAAGGAACAAGTTCCAGATTGAGCCCTCAGGAATGGCTAACTCCCTAAACCACACTGCAGAACCTCCGCCATTGGACCACACTGCCTCTGCCACAAGCCACCCAACAAATAGATGCCCAACGGGCTGCCTCTCATCACACGCCTGTGAAGCAGTTCCAAAGCTGAACACTTCCTGAGTTCTCTCACTGAAGAAACCAAAATCATCACCAGAGCCCTCGCAGCAGGTTGAGCAAACCAATTTCCGAATGGTCAACAAGACAGCCCAGGGTCTCCTCTGGGGAGCTTACATTCCAGCCAAAGAGGTGGACACTAAACATCCAGTTACCTAATGAACCATCTGAGGAGGGTTGAGAGAAGTGCCAAGAAGGGTGCTACCATGGGAACAGCCAGGGAAGGTTGAGTTTGAAGGTTCAGAAGGAGTTAGTTTGGTGAAGAAGGTGGGAGAGAAGCTTGCAAATGGAGGGAATAGCATGTGTGTAGTGGTTTGAAGCTAGATGGACTGCAAAAAATCATGTATTTAAAGCTAATCCAGAGGGACAGGTGTGGCTCAAATGGTTGGGCGTCCGTCTCCCATATAGAGGGACCCAGGTTCGATCCCTGGGACCTCCCGGTAAAAAAAAAAAAAAAAAAAAAAAAAGCTAACCCATTATGGTGGGTGTAAACCTATTGTAAGTAAGACCTTTTCATTAGGTTACTTCAATTAAGGTGTGAATCAGGGAGGGTCTTAATCCTCTTCCTGGAGTCCTTTGTAAGAGAATGAAATTCAGACAAAGAGAGAGAAAGCCATGGAAGCAAGAATCTGAAGCAATGAAACCCAGAAGAGAAGGGAGAGACCAGCAGACACTGCCATGTGCCTTGCCATGTACTGAGGAGTCCAGGATTTCCAGCAACCAGTCTTCGGGGAGAAAATATGGCCTGGCAAGGCCTTGATTTGGACATTTTTCTCAGCCTCAGAACTGTAAGCTTGTGAGCTAATAAATCCCCATTGTAAAAGCTCACCCATTTCTTGTATATTGTTTTCAGCAGCCTGGAGGACTAGAACAATGTGTGTAGGCTCAAAGGCAGGAAGGAGCCTGGCCTGTCCAGCCCATGTTGCTGGAGCCTCGCAGGACCGATAGAATGTTCAGTGTGAATGCAGGGAAGCCGTTCTCAGCATGCGTGAAGACACGGATGCAGAATGTGGCTGCCCAGGGGCGCACTTTGCTCACGACAACAGCCTACATGGGCGCCACCAAGACGTGGGTAGACACGGGAACGAGAATGACAGCTACCCTTTACTTTGTGCCTACTCTGTGCCAGGCACTGGTCAAAGTAGCTTTGGTCAGCTAATCCAGTTTATCCTCACCACACCCTGTTCTTATTATGCCCATTTTCAGATGAGGAAACTGAGGCACAGAGAGGCTAAGTCACTCACTTGTCTGCTGTCACACAGCTAAAGAGTGTGCAGAGCCACGATTCAAACCCAGAGTACATACCCGAGGGTTTGCAATTTCAGCCCGTATATCACAACGCCTCTGCAGGGAACGGGAGGTTTGAGCCACATAGCAGAGGACTTTGAATGCAACAGAGAAGTGTGTTAAACACCGAAGGATGATTAATAATACAAGGCAGAGTTCAGTAAATAGCAAATGAGTGGAATGATCAAACTGTGCTAAAGGGGTCTGTAGCAGACACTGTGGTTGCCCCACCTCTATGGCCTCTACCCTCATCATGGTACACGCTGGCCTAGCTCTGTGCTGCCAGGACTAGTATCACTTCGTCTAAGGGCTTCTCTGGTCATGAAAACCTGCTCTGCCCACCCCCAGCAGGCCAGAAGGGCCAAGGAATGAACTCCACCCCAGGAGCAGCCCTCCACCAGTGATCTGCGGGCATTGATGGATAAATACCTCAGCTCTTTCACCCCTAGGATCAGCTCATTGGAGGGCGGGTGTCCTACAATTTTTCCCAGAGTTTCCCTGAGGAAATGAGCCTCAGTCACCTACAGAGGTAACTTGCTTGATAGCACACCTGGAATTGCTGCCATCCCTTTGCTATCCCACGGTGCCACCGGTGACGAGTGCTTCTGGAGATTGCCTCCCACATAAACTACTTTCACCCAAATCCTTGTCAAAGGAGGAGGGATTGAGGATGGGTACAATTCTGATGTCAGAGCCAGGGGGAGGTAGCACTCCAAATGAGGGAACCAGCTGGTACCCACCTGAGACAGAAGGTCTGAAGTGACCTGATCATCATTTGGGCAGGTCTCAGTGTGTGTTCTTCCCCGGCCAGGGACTGTCCCTGGGCCCCTGCTGCTCTCAGAATCTTCCACTTCTCCCCCCACCAAGCCTTGGCTATCCCTGAGGGCCCAGCACTCCCCGGGTGGCCAAACTGCGTCTGTGAAGGCCACATACTCGGATTCTTTTTCAAAGCCCTGTTTGAAGCTGGGACTTTACCATCCTCCCTCCAGCAAAGGTCACCGCGAAAATGTCACATAACTTGGCCACTTTCCTGGCTCTCTTTCCATGGCTGCCTTCACAGCTGAGGCCCACAGGGCCCCATTTCAGGGGCAGGAAGGAGACCTACCTTTATTAGGTAGAGGGAGGGTCTTTGCCGGCATCAGGCTCCGTCCCTGGGCTCCTCAAGCAGGGGGCAGAGGGGAGGGGTTCCTCCTGAGAGTGCCCTGGGTGGGGGTGGGGGGAGCATCATGAGACAGTGTGGCAAATGGTATCTTCCAGAGACGGCCACGAAAATATTGGTATCTCAAATGCCCTTCTAATGACACTACCAGCCCTCGTCCCATCAAGAGCTAGAGGTTTGTGTCCCCTCTTCTTACATCCGAGTGGGGCAAGTGACTGTTCTGACCAACAAATTAGAGCAGAAATGATGCAATGTGATGTCCAAGGCCAGGTCATAAGAAGGAGACCACGTTTACCTGACTCTCTTGTTCTCTCGGAAGGTCACTCTTGGAACCGAGCCCCCAGTCTGAGAGGAACCCCAAATCAATGCAGGTGGACGGTCCACACACTAATAATCACTGCCACTTACCGGGCACAGGGAGAGAAGAACTGAGGATCCCAGCCAACAACCAGCATCAGCTGCTGGATGTGTGAGTGCACAGCCTTCAGATCATTCCAGATCATTCCCCCCTTCCCCCGGCATCAAGTTTTCCAGCCGAGGCCTCAGACACCACCGAGTAGGTACCAGCCGCTCCCACCATGCCCAGTCGAAATCCCTTACCTACAGAATCACTGAGGGTAATAAATGATGGTTGTGCTGTTTCCATACACTAAATTTGGGGGTGATTTGTTACACAACAATAGCAACTCAAATGCCAAGCTTCCCATATCCCCAAGACTTGTGTGCCCCGACCAGGACAACACCAAGATGTCCTCTATGGAAGGGTTCCAGCCCCCCATCCCCACCCCTGCCTTGCTCTTCTGGACACCGTGCCCTGACTCGCAGGTCTGAAAGCAAAAACGACATGTCGCCACAGGAAAGGGTAACGGCTTTCCGTCTGACGATAGCAGTATGGGCCAGGGGTGATGTTGGGCAGCCGCAGCCATTCTTTTGGTCACACCTTGTATCTTCCTTAGTTCTGGCAGTAACTCCCAGGATGATGCCACCCAGGGCTTATATCCAGGGTGGCAGTCTCCACTTCTCCTGCCGATTCTATAAACGACCCACGGCTGGCTTGACAAGTTCAGAGCATGCTCCACGTCAACAGAAACGAAGCAGCGGGGTAGGGGAGCAAGCAGTCTGAGGACTTCGTTATTTATTTCATCGCTCACATCTACAGGCTGGGCCTCCCAGGGGGGCTGCTCTGATGTTTTTCATCTCCCTTTTGGCTGTTCCCATCTGTGTGATCCGCATACCCTGGAAACACTCTCAAGGCAGCAAGGCTTCGTCCAGGGTCTAGCCAGTCCTGTGGACAGATGGTGGCGTTAATGCTGATGATGACAGTGACACTGATTTCGAGTGTCCTAACCTATTACCCTTCCCCTCCTTAGCCTGGCTAAGGTCTAGACCTGTTTCCCTAGGCTTCTTCTTTGCCGTGTAGACATGTTTCCCCAGGTTTCTTCCTTGCTGTGTAGACCTGTTTCCCTAGGCTTCTGCCAGTACCTCCTGCCCAGGAGTGAAAAGCTCCACGATCAGGTTCTAGCAACCCAGATCACTAACTCCTTCATAAATCGCTTTTTGCTCTGGAGCTGGGGTGCCACTAAGTCACACTAGCTGTGTGACTTTGGGCTAATCGTGTAGACTCTCGAAACCTCATCCTCCTTATGTGTAAAATATGGCTAGCGCCTACCTCAAAGGATTTGGGGATGTTAAATTAGATGAGATAATAATGCTTGCATAGCGCATGCTCACTATGTTCCAGAAACTGAGACTCACCCTTTGCATTAGTTACTTTTGCCTAGAAACCTGGAGTAAACTTCTGCCACCCTAAGCTGAGCTGGGCTCCAAGAAACTGTACATGTTATTTTATTTTGATCAACATTCACTGTCCTGAAAGGACTTGAAACAAGTGAATAATCAGTTGGGACTGGAAAATACCCTAAAAACAGATTTGCTTTTCTTGTAATATGAATTGCATGTGACATCAGAAAGAAAGCTGACCTTCAGTTTTGGCTCTCGAGGTGGTGCAGTTGAGGGAGCATAGTCTTGGGAGGGTGACGTTGGTCTCACAGCAGTCAGAGGAGTGGAGTTCTCCAGTGGCTTCCCATCATGTAGGGGACACACTCCAAGGTCCTCAATGCAGGCACAGAGCCCTGTGGGAACCAGCCCCAGCTATGCCCCCAACCTCAGGCCCTGCCACTCTCTCCTCCCTCATTTCACCCCAGCATCCCTGACCGCATTGCCTTTCCTTGAACGGGCCACGCCCACACTTGACTCCAAGCCTTTGCACTGGCTATTCCCTCTGCCAGGACAGCTCTTCCCTGGGCTCACCCCTCACTTCCTTCAGGCCTCTGCTCAAATGGCCCCCTCCATCATCATTGCCTTTAACACACTTTTTTTTTCCTTTAAGGCAGGGGTTCTTAACCAGGGATCCACAGACCCCCAAGGGGTCCATGGAAAGATTTCAGGGGGTCCGTGAGCTTGAATTGAAATTTCAAAAAAAAACATTATTCTTTGGGGGACATGTTGGTGCAGGTGTGATACCTTCCTTAAATAATACACAGTGTAGTGTGGACTTAGTTTGACTTTTATTTTGATGTAGTGTGTTCTGAGTACAGTGGATAACCGCCTGCAAAAATGTTGGCGGAGATAGTTTTATGACGCTGTGGGAAAACGCGAATGTCTAAATATTTGCCAAAGATGACCATTTGAACAGATGTTGAACTGTGTTAGGTTATCAGGCACTGAAATTATGGGAAAGTTGTGAAACGTAATTTTGAATAATCCTAAAATTTAATTTAAAGATATGCCAAGGGAAGCGGCTGTGGCTCGATCAGTGGGGCTCCCGTTTACCATATGGGAGGCCCCGGGTTCGGTTCCCGGGGCCTCTTGGTGAAGGCAGGCCCGCCCGCACGGCGTGATTGGCTGACCCAGCGAGCACAAGCAGCAAGGGGGGGATAAATGAATAAATAAATAAAATCTTTAAAAAATAATAATAATAAAAAAAAATAAAGATATGCCAATGTTGAGTGTTGCAAAACTATTTGCCACTACATTCTGAGAAGGGGTCCCTGGTTTTCACCTGACTGGCAAAGAGGTGTGTAGAACAAAAAAGGTTTAGAACCCCTGCTTTAGGATGTTGGTCCTGACCTTATAGTACATATTTGCTTGTTCATGTGTTTATTATCTGGCTGCTCTCACTTGAATGTAAATCCCCTACAGGCAGAGACTGTTTTTTTTCACTGTTTCAGCCCCAACATATGGAATATGACCCGACACATAGTAGGTGTTCAATAAATACTTACGGAATGCATGAATGACCTTTCTAAAACGTCAACCTGAACCTGTCTCTTTGCTGAATGACTCCCTTTTGCCCTTCAGAGTAAAGCCCGACAAAGCCCTTTGTGATCTGGTCCCTGCCCCAACCACCCGCACAACTCACACACTCACAATCGCACACACACATCTATACACTCATGTGCACACCTCGATACACAGACATACACACTCACAGATACACAATATGTACACTCACGGGCACATCCACAAACATATATGTAGACACACCTATACAAACATACACACCTGACATACACCTATAGACATATGCAGACATATATGCAGACATATACACAAGTCCACCCAGATGGACACACATGTACAAACACTCAGGCACACACAGATACACATACATACATGCAGACAGACTCAGACACACATGCACACACACACATGGATACCCATGTACACACACAGACACACAGATACACATTCACACTTATGCACACATACACAAATAATTTCTAGTCTACAGTTCCACAGACTCGTTCTTGTCTCCAGGATTTTGCAATTTTGCATGTGCCCTTCCTTCCAGCCTGCTGTTCTCTCCTGGACAGCTCCCTCTCCTTCCTCAGTTCACAGCTCTCACAACTGTCCTCCCCAGAGTGTCAGGATAATGGGCTGGTAAAAAGCACAGGCTCTAGTGCCGGACGGCCTGAGTTCAAATTTTCACTTGGCCACTTGCAAGCTGGGTGACCTCGGTCAAGTGATTTAACTTCTCTGTGGCTCACTTTCCTCCCCCATAAACTGGGATAATGATCGTGATGCTAGTACCTGTCTCGTAGGGTTGTTTTTAAGGAGTAAATGGGCTCAGACTTGTAATGTGCTTGCAGCAGTGCCTGGCACATCGTAAAGATCAGTTAGCTATTACTATTTCCTAACCACTCTGAAGATTAGATGAGGTGTTCCTCCCAAGTGCTCCTTAGCACCCAATACGGTCATCTGTCCGCAGCATGGAGCAGTCTGGATTACGGCAGTCTGCTTACTGTCTTTCTCCCCACCAAGACTGGGGCGCCATGGAAGGCATCCTGGGCACGCTGGGCCCCAGTGCCAACCCCAGAGCCTGCACCCTTCAGGGCACAGCAAAAAATATCTGCTGGATTCAAAAATACTCTTGGGAGAGGCACTTGGCTGCCCGGGGGCTTAGCTTTCTCTTCCGTCAAGGAAGATCATTGGACTGAAAGTTTTCTAAGGTCCTTTCAGATCAAATAGTCTTTGATTCTTCAATTCTAGGCCTGACCCTCTGTGTGAAGAAAAGTTCTTCCCCTATTATACCAGAGCCATAATCGATATCTTTGTCAAAGTTCTTTTCAGTTCTTCCAGATCTTTTCCAAAGGGAACTTGCAAAATGATGGGCTTCAAGTGCACCTAGAAATGAGTCTATTCCTGACCTTTTGCTGTGGAGGGGACGGAGGCCCAGGACCTGGAGCAGGCTGGCTCTGGGTCAAACTGCCAGCTGATGGGAGAAGCAGGGCCACAATTCAGGGGTGGTGGCTTCCTCTGCCCTTTTTTTTTTTTTTTTTTTTCCTGCACAAAATTATGATTTGGGGAGATTTCTTTAGCAAAGGCAGAATAGTGAAAGTTAGCAAAAATCTGGGTGGAAATTTGAGAGAGAGGATGAGTCATATTTCTTTAAAGTATCACTTGGCGCTTTTGCTGTGACAGTACATAAAAATATCACTAGCTAACTGGTTTTGGGAATTCTGGCTACCTGCCAGACACTACGCTACACAGTCCACATGCTCTTTTGCATTTAAACCTCTAAATGATGCTATGAGAAAGGTACCCATTTTACAGATGAGGAGACTGAAGCATGGGAAGGAAAAGTAACTTTCCCAAAGATACCCAGGTAGTAAATAGTGGAACCAGGATCTGAACCGATGTGGCGTGGTGACCGCTCCAGACACCCAATTTCTGCACCTTCCTTTGTCCCAGCCCCTCCTGTCAGAATGTTATCAACACATCCTCCCAAACTAAGCCAACATTCCTAGAAAGACTGATGCATTTAGCAGGAAGAAGTTCACACAGCAGTGTATAGGCTGAGCATTCCCATGCTATAACTTTTTCTTTTCCTCCCCTTATTTTTTTATGATGACATTTCGTGTAGGCAATGTACATGTGCTGCAGACACAACCGCAGAGATGTGGAAATGGATTGCAGAAGCTATGGGTTGTATCAGTCAGCTATGGCTGGATAACAAACCACCCCAACACTTGATAGCATATGACAATAAACAGTTGTTCCCAGGCCCACAGGTCTGAAAGACAGCTGGGGCAGTTCTATTTCATCCACATGTCTGCAGGTCAGGTAGAGCCAGGCTGCACTGCACTCTAAACTCTGGGCTCAGCTCTGGTCTGCTCCACATGGCTCATCCTTCTTCTGGAACCAGCTGGCTCCCTGGAGCACGTGGTCTCATGATGATGGCAGAAATGCAAGAGGGCAAGTGGGAACACATGACACCACTTAAGGCTCAGGTTTGACACAGGCACATCATCACTTCTGTCCACATTCCACTGGCCACAGCAAATTATAAGAACAGGGCCAACGTCAATGGGGTGGAAGAAATGGCAAAGTCACAAAGCAATGGGCATGGATAGAGGGAGGGGTGAGGAACTGGAAAGAGTTATGCAATCTACCTTGGGGGTCATTCAAAAAGTTAGCAAAATACTATGAACCAAATATATTGTGTAACATATTGTTTGATTCAAAAAAAAATGTATATGTATCCATTACATTTGAGAAATGTATATATTTATTCATCTGTGTTTACTTTTTAGTTTTTAATTGTTTATATTTTCAATTATTAAATGTACAAAATAAAGTTTTAAAAAAAGTTAGCAAAATATGAGCATCAGCACGTTTTTATTTTGTGAAGATGGGGGAGGGAGGGAGGAGGAAGGAAGAGGACTGGTGTTACCTTTATTTCAAATGCTGGGATGAGATTGTCCACTTCATCTTGAATCCAGGCCCAAGGTCTTCAGGGAAGGTTGAGGGAGGCAGGGAAGAAGCTTTTGGATGGAACAGGGAACGTGGGGCCAAGTGGCCTCCTGAGGTGTGTTCCCGGGCCATGATTAGTATAGCAATTATCACCATTAAATCTGAGACTTATTCATGTGCACCCTGTGTGCCACCAGGAGCCGCGGCCCTAACCACTTCTGGAAAGCTTACAGAGAAAGCAGGGGGCGAGCGCAGATGGCCCAGACTCCTCTGTGCACCAGAGATGACAACCAGATGGCCGTGCTGCTTCGGTGGTGCTACTTCTCCTCCCTGCAGCTGCTGTGGCTGCCCTCTTCCTCCTCCTCCTCCTCCTCCTCCTCCTCCTCCTCTTCCTCCTCCTCTTCCTCCTCCTCCTCCTCCTCCACTTCCTCCTCCTCCTCCACTTCCTCCTCCTCCTCCACTTCCTCTTCCTCCTCCTCCTCCTCTTCCTCCTCCTCCTCCTCTTCCTCCTTCATGAGCTAACTGGGAGAAATTCCATCCATAGAGAGCTGGAAAATGGAGTCAAAGGGTCAGCTGAGCTCTCCCTGCCCTGGGTGTGTTGCCTTCCTCACTGCCTCCTCTCTGCCCCCAAACAAGCCTCTCTCTCTCCCTCTCACTCTGGGCCTCAGTTTCCCCACTTGAAATGACAGGTGTAAAGTCCTCCTCATCTGCTCCCCCTACTCAGGAGATAGAGGTCCTGCAGGATGTGTGCGGCAGTAGATGCTCAGTGCTTGTGGAGTGGAGCCTGGAGAAGGTGATGAAGATGGGCCAGGGCTGGCTTTGAAGTTAGGCAGATCTGAACCAAGCCCAAGCCTCACCACTGTCCAGCCAGAGGCCTCTTTACGTTCCAGTCTCTTCATAAAGAAAATGGTCCTCATGATGACAATTACCTCCTAGGAATGCTGTGAGGATTCAGTGAGGGACATGTGGCTGGAACATCATAATTCTCTGAAATGCATAGCCATTCTTGTTCTATGCCTCTAAGATTATGATACTTGGGTTGAACCTCATGCTAAATCTATGCAGGCATGGTCCGCTCGTAGGGTAACCATGTTCTAAACATGTCACATCGGCCCTATCAAAGGGCAGCTTTGCCAGTGGGCCCCCATAAACCCATTCATTCATCCATCCATCCATCCATTCAATTTTTTTTTAGGAGGTACTGTGGATTGAACCCTGAACTTCCTACATGGGAAGCAGGCACTCAACCACTGAGCTACATCGGCTCCTCAATGAAAGTTGTTTTTTTCATTTGTTTGTTTGTTTTGTTTGTTTTTAAGAGGTACCAGGGATCAAACCCAGGACCTTGTACATGGGAAGCAGGTGCTCAACCACTTGAGCTACATCTGCTCCCCCATTCAATAATTTTTATTGGTGGCCCACTGTACACCCAGGAGCATTGCAGACACTGAGGGAAATATAAGATATGTAAAACACAACCCATC
This sequence comes from Tolypeutes matacus, assembly GCA_026826555.1. Lineage (NCBI taxonomy): Eukaryota > Metazoa > Chordata > Mammalia > Cingulata > Chlamyphoridae > Tolypeutes > Tolypeutes matacus. Next base: position 9,293,307 of record JAKSZT010047090.1, read on the forward strand.
TCTCAAGTGGCTCTCAGTCTAACTGCAAATTGATGCCTTCAAACCTAACACGGTAAAATCTGAGGGATGGCAGGGGCCAAAAGCCTCCAGGCCCAACTCCCACCCAAGGCAAGAAGAACCCCCTAGCAATATTTTCAACAGATCCAGCCTTGCTGAGATGAGCCTGCAACAGGGAGCTCGGTGCCTGCCAAGGCAGGTGGCCAGGTCTTTTCCATTCTAATTGAGGAGGAAAAAAAAGTCTCTCTCTGATCTGGAGCTGAAATCCATCTTCCTATGACATGTGCTCTCTTGGAACATTCGCAGGCAGCTGCCCCTCTCCCTTGAGCCTTCTATTCTCTGAGCTGGACGTTCAAGTTCCCTAAATGATTCCTCAGACGAGTCCACACCATCCTTCTCCAGGTGCCAGCATCTTCCCACAACACCCCTGTCATGTAAGGCAACAACACAGGGGAAATCACAAGGCCCGACGTTGACAAAGCTGCTAAGCCTGTGCTTTCTGAGCCGTTCCACAGAACTCTAATTCCACAGACTACAAGTCCAAATTACGGCAAAACAAGAGTTCACGGGGCCTTCCATTTGAGACACTCCAGGTGAGCAAAGTCAGACAGGCTCCTTGATGGGAAGATATCTTGAAGCCTTTAAGAGGATCATGGCCCTCGTGACTCTCCAGAAGGGGATCTAGTAGGTGGCATACACCCCCTCCCCCAACTTTTGATCCCAGAACACTCTGCTCATGAAGCATCTCCCAAAGCCAGTGTTCCTAAGAGAGCTCTGGTGAAAAGTGGTGTTAAAAATAAATATATAAGCCAGCCGGCCCGAGAGACAAAGATTAGTCTGTTCTGGAGTGTGTGGCCAAAGCCACTGTGCCCTGCCCTGTACGCCTCAGCACTTGACACATCCATGAACTCTGGCCCTGACTTCCAATTGCCATCACCTGCCTACCTGCCTGAGGGAGCTTCCCAGTGCTGGAGCCCATTGTGCCCATGCCCACAGCAGGTGGAAATTCCTAGAACTCTAATGTCTCCCTCACCCGGAGCGGCTCTCAACCAATGCCTGACAAGAGGTACTGAACCCACAGCCCAGCTCCCCAACACTTGGTTGGGTTAACTCTCAGGTCTGTGCTTCCCAGTGTCTCCCAGAATTTCTCCGTGAGATTGAGTCTCAGTTGCCCATGCCATTCACTGACTTGATAACACACGCTTGGTTGGACTCCTTCCCTTCACTGTCTCAATGCCTTGCTCCCCTACTGTTTTTTCTTTCTTTTTTTCCTGCCATCTCCTCCAAATAAGCCGCTTGCATTCAGATCCATGTCCTGGCTCAGCTTCACGCGCAACAGATGGTCTGAGGGCTTGCTCGGAGATGTGGGGGCTTGAGCATAGAGAAGGAAGTAGTGTTGGGGCTGAAGGAGGGGAAAGAAAAAGGGGAGAGAGATGAGAGGTGTCCTACAGAGGCAGATGTCCTGCTGCAAGCATCCTGTCTTCCTCACTGCCTCCCACCTGCTCTGGGCAAACAGGCCTTTCTCTCCCTTCTAGCCCCCCTCTTCTCTCCCTCTCTCTCCTCCCACACCCCCTCTCTGCCTTGATTTCCCCACTTGCTTCCTCACTGCTTGGGGACTCAGCCTGTCCAGGGTGGAAGAGGACTCGAGTCAAGGAGTCTTGGGAAAGGAGGACAGGGTTCTTTTGGGCACATCAATCACTCCTCAACTGAGAGGCCCGGAGTTCCCAAGCAGCTCTGGTAATTCCCAGAGCTGAGAATAACTTGGCAAGCAACTCCCAAGTCAGGGCGGAGGACTCGGGGGCAAAGCTTCTGGAATGCTTTTCTCCATTTGAATGTGGGTGTAACCTTGATCCCTCTGCAGAGGTAAACAACGGGGTCTGAATTATTTGGTTTGGAAAAGGCAGAGGCCCCAGGGAAGCAAAGCGCCGCAGTAATAAACGAAGAGCAGAGAGAGCTGAGCTCAACGACCGCTTCCCCCTCCATTAGCACAAACCCGGGGCATCTCTAAAAGCTAAAACGTATCACTCTCCTCTCCCCATAGCCTGGACAACAGTTGCAGAAGCCACAAATCACTACGAAAAGTGCAGAAGAATGTTCGCCATTTCTTAGAAAGGAAATAATCATAAATAATAATAATCTGTTCCATGTATTCAGCCAAGACATTTCCTCCAAGGAGCTTTGCACTCAAATTTATCTTAAGTCCCCAGGGCCTGGATATTTTTTAATTAAAACTTTTATTGGGGGAAAACACACAAATAAAAAGAAAAAAAAAAAAAAAAAACGAACCCACTAATGAGTTATGCAGAGGTTCGGCACGTCGCATTTCTTTATCATTTGTCTTTTTATTCTTTTTGCCGTTTGGATGGTTACATCTTGCTCAGTCCTGCTATGTCGAGTGTTCATCACATAAAAAATTAACCGTAAGTACCTGTACTGGATGCCCTGAAAGGGAGGGAGGAAAGGCGTGAAAATACATTGAGCATCTCCTAAGTGCCAGGTCCATCTGACAAACATTATATCCTTAATTCTCATTACAAGCCCACGAGCTACCATTTAAGCGGTTACTATGCGGCAGCTAAGTGCTTCCGCTGCATTACCTCATTAAATCCTCACAAAGTCCTCTGCTGTGAGTTCTGTTTAGTGTCCCCATGTTTCAGATGAGGCCATTGAGGCTTACAGAGGTTAAGAAACGTGACTAAGACCTCACAGAGGGAAACAGGCTGGAACCCAGGTCTGCCTGGCTCCATGGTCCTGGATTTCCCCCTGAAGGAGGTGAGGCATTGAACGGCAGGTTCTCTCCGAAGCGGTGCTGAGCTCAGGGTTCAGGTGCAAGTGGCTTATAAACATGCTCGCAGGGGGAACCGGGAAGAGAGTGGGGGAAGCAAGAAGGAAAGGGGAGGAAGCCAAGTGAGGGTGCAAACGTAAATTCCCAGCCTCAGCTTGATCCCACAGGGTGCACGGGGGAGCTCTGGAGTATGAAGTCCACCCCGGTTTGTCCTGCCTCCTGGCAAAAATGACCTGGATTTGTTTTTTGTGTTGTTTTTTTTGTTTTTTACCCCACAGCAGTCACTGGCTATGGGTGCCCTGGAGCAGGGGGTGGAGATGGGCAGGGGCACATAAAACATCTAGGCACTTCCAGCCGGCCATACTTTTGAGGAGGCGCCAGAGTCCCAGGGCAACCTCCTGAAGGTCGCCACTGTTCTCCAGAAGCACGCCGATGCTGGCAGAAGGGCCTGCAGACCTGGGAGAAGGAATTCAAGCAAATCTGGGAGGGGCCTCAGCCACGTCCGCGACACTTGGCAACTTCATCAAGAAAGGACTGCTTGGATAGGTGGACCGAGGGAGGCTCCCACTCTTGGGCACGTGAGTCTCTTCTTGTCCCCGATCCGTGGCTGCTGGGCAAAGAATCTTGGGAATGGATGGTTATGTCCTGGACATAATTGTCAATAGCCCCTCCCCCAGGACCACATGATACACACCACCCCAGGCCAAGGCTAAGTAGAAATTTGGTCTCTTGAGACTTGGAGACTTGCAACCAGGAGGTGGTGGGTACTGCCAGACCCCACAGACTCAACGGCTGCTGCTTAGCTGAGAGCACATGCAAAAAGAAGAAACTGGAAGCCAGTAGTCAAGGGGCTAAGACCCAGAGAAGCCGGCTGGGGAAGCCCGGGCAGCCTCGAAGACGCAGCATTTCGCTGCGGTTCTGTACCTGCCAGCCCCGATTCCCACCTGCGCTTTGGTCCTTGTGCCTGCTAGACTGCTTGTGGAGGCCTGATGAATAACCCCGCTGGGCCTGTGGCAACCGCCAGGCCTTGACTGAGGCACAAAGCCAAGAGCCTGAGTCACAGTCATCAGACCAAAAAGAAGCACAGACATGAGGGGCCGCTGAGCCCCACCAATGGCAGAGCACAGGGTGGGGGTCCACAAACCCCTGCCACTGGGGCTTTGGGTCTGGGGCTGCCCCAGTGCCCCTCAGAGCTTGCTGTGAGGCCTTTCTGGGACCTCATGACAAAGCTCCCTTTCAATTTGGGGTGGTTTGAGTGGGAATACATGCCCAACCATTGAACAATCTCTCAGACATGTGGCATTTCAGACTCCCAGGGTAAGTGGGGCTCAACAGGGCACCCTGGAACACATCGAACTCAGGTGGAAGGGCTCCTACACACACACACTCACACTCACACACGAGCCCATACACTTGCACGCTCATGCACTCACACACCATCACATACCCAGATGCACAATCACATTCTCACACTCATATACACACTCGCATTCATGCACACACATGCACATGCTCATATGCACAATCTCATACTCACACTCCCTAACTCATACACACTCGTGCACACATTCACACACTTGTACACAATCTCACACACCCGCATTCTCATACTCATGCGCACACACTCACACTTATGCTCACACTCATATACACAACCACATTCACACACTCATGCACAGAATAACAAACACACTCATACACATGATCTTATACATTCTCACCCTCACACACTCATATACACTCCTACACTTGTACACACTCAAACCTCATGCATACAATCTCTCTCACACACACACATATACATGCACACACACCTCTCACACCTTGCCTGCCACTGTGCAGAAAAACCCCAGTCCTTAGACCTCAGGGAACACATTATATTTTCATATTTACACATGTTGATACATGTCAATTTACTTCAGTCAATGGAATAAACCTTCTGCTGAGGGACCTTTCGGTGGTTTCCACTGCTTTCCTATTACAAACAAATAATGTTGAGTGGGAAAAAAGTAAGTTACAAATGGGATGTGTACAGATGCTACCTCTTCTGTAAAATTTTAAGACATTCAAACATTTAAAGCATGCAGAGGGATGGTACACCAGCCCCTGGATGAGGTTGACCTTAGGAAAGGGAGAGCGGAAGGGAAGGAAAGATGGGGTTTTAACCATAAGTGGAAATGTATATTTTTTTAGAACTATAAAAGGGGGAAATGAAAAAACTATGGCCAACTGTTAACATTGTCTAGTATCTGGTAGGTTCGTGGGTGTTTCATAGCGCTTCCTGTAATTTTCTGGGTTGGGGAGGTTTCTTCATTTTAAATGATATGTGAATGATTTTTCAAAGTTCAACCAAAGCTGAGTATCACCATGCCCTATGACCTAGCAATGCTATTCCTTGGTATCTACTCCACAGAATGCTTACGTGTGCTCACCAAAAGATGCGCACAAGAACTTTCATCCCAGCCCTAATCATAATAGCCCGTGGCCCAAATTGGAAAATGATTCAAATGCCCAGCAAGGGAAGAATGCACAAAGAGATTGTGGTGTGCTCCTCCAATGGAATACTCTAGGGCAACGAGAGCGAGCGACTTTCAACACACAACCAAGTGGATGATGCTCCCGCGCTTCGTGCCAAGCAAAAGAATCCAGGCACAAAAGAGTCCGTACTCTGTGGCTCATTTTTTTATGAAGTTCAAAAGCAGAAAACAAGCTCTGGGGTTAGAAGTCAGGCTAGTGCTTGCCCCTGAGGGGAGTGGCGCTTGAAGGGGGCACGAGGGGTCTTCGGGGTTCCGGTCATGATCTGATTCTTGATCCCGGTGTTATCTGGTGTGTTCATTTTGTGAAGCTTCATCAAGCTCTACACATATGATATGTTCACTTTTCATCGGTATGTTTTATTTGTAAGAAAATCTCCATTAATATTTTTTTTTCCCCAAATGAAAAGTTAAGGCACATCCAACAGAACACTCTCTGACTGGGCTACCATCTGAAGGCCATTGTAGGCCATTAATTTCTCAGTTCAAATTAATCTATTGATCACCACTGTTGTAACATACTCAATGCAGGACATGAAATGATCGACCTAGAGTAGACTCTAAGTTGCTGCAGTAATGCAGGGAATGGGGGGCAGGGGGTGAGAGTCCCTGTTGATGGAATTTCACAGGAAGTATCACGGCATCTCCACATCCATCCAATGGGATGTCCATTTCTGGCCCTAACCCATCAGAAAATGACTCATTCCACCCCCAAAGGAAATTAAACGACCCTTCTCTGATCTAGAGCAGTGGACAGATCACAGCCTAGAAACATGGACCCAGGACGGAGAGCCCAAGATGGAGGGGCTGCTGGGCAGCCAAATGGAAAAGCTGGTCTGCCCAGTCTTGGAGAGATTTAAACCGCAAACACCTGGATGTAGAGGGGCCTTTGAGCATGAACATATGCAACCTAGCAAGCCAGGCACACCCAGCAGCTTCATGAGATGGGAGTGGCAAATGCACAGCACACGTGCACCCACTCTCCCTACTGAGCCCCGGCAGACATCACTAATCAATCTAGCCCCTTTTAACCTCTGAAATGAGACAAGCCCTCACAGTCCTGCTCAACGCCTCTCTGGGAAACCTAGAAGAAGAAGATCTAGCAAAAAGACTCTTCCCTGGGTTACATGAGCTGGGGGTTTGGTGGGAGCATCTCATTAATTGTGTGGTGAAGAGCAGTTGAGACTGGGTGGTACAACCCACTGTCGATTATTCTGGGTTTGAGGCATACATTTATTCTTCTGTTAATTGAATAGTCAATGTATATACTTTTTATTTCAGAAGGCAGGCTCTCTTTACGTGGCCCTAATGTACACTACCCCTTTGGACAATTGTCATATTTACACAGTAGACAATGGGACCTTCAACAGCAACCAGGAGTACCCATCCACCACAGTGTACCAGCTGGGAGGGAAGAAGCCGGAAAGTTCTCCTGTTTCATTATGGTGCACAAGCTAGACCTGAGCAGGACCCCAAGGCCAGCTGGCTCCTGAAAGCTTCAAGTGATGCCTTCCCTGTGCAGAGAACATCCCCAAAGGAACAGGTTACCAATGGACAACTCCAGGGACACCGTCCACATTGTAGTCTAGATTTGCTTTCCCTGGAGCTGTGCAACACGGCAGCCCTGCCCTCAAGTGACCGAGTCAATGCCCAGTGGGAAGGGCTGCCAGTGACTCGCTCCCAAGGAGGAAGATGGAGGGCCCCGGTGAGCGCCATCTCCAGCCAGGATCAATCTGTCCTGCAATGAAGAAAACAGCTTTGTCTCCCCTTTGTAGGTCCAGCTCCCCAGATGGAGGAGGAGGGCCCCCGATCCCCTTCTGCAACCCCAACAGTTTCTGAGGCTTGGTCTGCAGGCGGAGAGGGGAGTTGTGGAAGAGGCTGCAGACAGCCATCTATTATCACATGCCCACCCCCAGGAGCACTGACAGCCGTGCGCAGCCTCAGCGCATCTCCCAGGCCAGCTGCTGATGTTCCATGTGGCTCACATCCAACCCTCCGAATGGCTGCTTCTCCGTGGCTGAGGTGGCAGACAGAGCTTTCCTCTCCTAGGGGAGGGAGACACGGTGACTCAGTCACTCCGTTAACCCGGCGTTTAATCTGTCTGTGCTCCTGCCACATGCAGCCCCGTCTCTTTTCACCGCAGCGCTGCCCGCTTCTGGCGGGGACCACAGCATGCTAGCTTCTCTGTCTCCACTTAGCCCTCCAGTCCTCCCGTGACTCCTTGGGGCAACCCTTGCCCTCCCCTTCATACCTACCCCCCCACACACATCTCAACCTAGAACTGGACCTGAAAAGAACTTCTAAGGACTTTGCAAGCTTCCATTCCTTTGCCTTCTCTAATTTTAGACCCAGCTCCTTCGGGCATTTGTCCTGAGAGTGATAAGACGAACCCCAGGCCTTGGATCCTCAATCCAGGCTGATTGTCCCCAAAGTGGGCACGTGGTTGATGTGAAAGGCGGCAGAGGGGTGCTCCTCTCCAGCAGCCACGCACCAGATACTTCCTGCCCCTGGGGCAGGATCAGACTCCACAGAACTGAGCATTCTTCTTCAGATCCCATTTAGCCTTTCACCAGGAAAGGCCCAAATCAGAAGAGGCGACAGGTAAGGTCAAGCTGTGACCTGTGTCAGAGTGGACACGCCCGGAGCTGGCTCCTGGATTGAAGGTCTTTAGCCTCAAACCAATAAGCTTGGACTCGCATTTGTAGTTAATTGGGAGCCATGGAAAGTTCTTGAGGGTGGGAGTAGTGTTAAGTAGAGTGTTATTTTGGGAAAGTGTGCCAGAGAAAAGCCTGGGACAGAGGACCAGATACGGGTTCTGCAGTAGCCCAGGAGAGAGGATAGGAGGACCCGGCTCACAGCAAAACTCTAGAGGTCTAAGAGGCTGATCCAGCAAAGAGACTGACCAAGGCAACAGGTTTCCTCTGGAAGCCCACACAGAATGGAACCGTAGATGCTTTGGAGCACATGCAGCCTTCAAGGATATCTAACCCAGCCACCTCTTCTCACAAGTGAAGAAAAGGAGACCAGAGGCCCAGAGGAAGTCACTTTACCACCAGCTGGCTCTGGGCCAGCCCCTGTGCTGAGTGCCCTATTACCTTCCCCACCCCAGGTTCTCTCAATAACCAATGAGCCAGATAGTACTATTCCCATTTTTCGGGAGTCATGAAACTCAGAGGTAGGAAAAGGTAATGGATTGGCCCTAGCGCCAGGGCTAGAAGCCAACCGGGCCTCAGCCCATGCTCTTGACTCCACGCTGTGTCACTATGTCGCTGTCAGATAGGCGCTTCCCAAGGGAGAAGGGAGAGGGAGCCCTAGAGGCTGGGGCATTAGGGCAACTCCTTGCAGCCCCTGCAGAGATCAGCAGCCTGATGGCTCAAACCTGTGCTGAGTCACACGACACACAGAAGGCCAAGTTTAGCGGTGAACGGCGTTGCTAACGCCGGGAGCCCCGCACCTGCAGCCAAGAGTCCTCGTGACAGGACCACACTCAAAGAGGAAGGAAAAACAGAAAAGGCTTTCAATGGGTGTGTTAGGTCTGGTTCTCTGGAAGCAGAAGCTGACAGAGCTTGCTTGGGCAAGTGATGCATGGAGGGAGGTCTCTCGGGAGGAACACGGCAAGGAGTGAGGAAAGCAGAAGTGGAGAGGGCAAGCAGCTAAACTGACAGGTGGGCATAGTCGAAGCCTGGGTGACCAGCTGTCCTGGTTTGCCCCCGCCTGAGGAGTTTCCTGGGAGGTGGGACTTTCTGTGCTGAAACTGGGGCCATCCTGGGAAGCCTGGGACAAGTTGGTTACCCTGTCTCTGCCTGATCCCACAGAGTGCTCTGGGTCATGAATGTCACCACAGGGTAGTCCATCCCCCCACCTGAAGCAAAGGCTTTTGGATCCCTGGCAGAGGTCACTGGCTGGGTGGGTTGCAGTACTTCCCAGATATCTCTGAGTCACGTGGATCCCGAAGGCAGAGCTGTGAGCTGATGAGAGCCAATGTCCACCCCAGCAGGCCAACGAGTGGACCTGGCAGGTAAAGGGATTTGGGCAAAGTGCCAACAATGTCTGCTAGGCCGAGAATGTAGTCTCTGAAGCACAGCCTCTTCCCATGGCTCTCAACCCCTGAGCTCCCAGCCCACCCCCACCTTCCTCCCTTGAAAGTCAGCAGAGCGACTCCTGACATCCCTGGCAGAAAGCCATGTGCCTGGGGGCCTTCTGGGGGAGGGGGTGATGGCTAGGGGAATGTGGGTGCTGTGGGTTCCTCCCACAGGTGCTAATGGCATCATCATCCAAGGCTCTGACCAATGATTCTTTGATGCAAGCGAACAAATGGCCCCAGGCTCAGCTTATGGTTGTGTTAGCCATTAACAACACAAAGCACAATAACTCCTAATTATGCCCTCCAACCGCATTCTCCATTTAGCTGAGCTTTGATAAAAACGAGAACATGTTCACCCATCAGTAACCTCCTACCAACCTTCTTGTTTTTGTGTCTTTTTTTTTTTCCAGAATGCAATATGACCTGGTAATTCCTTCATAGTGTATCAAGTTTGATGGAAGTTATTAGTTCATACCTTGAGAAGTAAAGTGATTGTGGAATAAACAGAGATGTGAAAAGTCAACACATTCCTAAAGTTCATATTAGGTTTATTTCATGTATTTGTTCAACAAGCATTTGTTGAACACCTACTATACACCAGGTGGCTGGGTGCTGGGTGGTGGGGATTGAAAGGTGAATAGCACAAGGTCCCTATCCTCGGGGAGTTCACAGTCCAGTGGGAAAGCCAGATATGAAAATGAATAAATACCAGTAAAAGGGCTGGGGATTTACAGAGTAAGGGGCATCAGCTGGGCTTGGGGCAGGGTGCTAAGGGGAGAAGGAACTTGAAGTTTGCCCTGACAGTCTGATGTTTAAAGATGAAGAGTTTGTCAAGTGGAAGCAGACACTGCTAATTGTCCCCCAATTCTTGTTCTCCCCTTCTTCCTGATTTCTAGTTGGACAAAAGGACACCCAGAATAAAAACTACATTTGCCAGACTCCTTTGCAGCTAGATGTGCCTCTATGATTAGGTTCATTGGCCAAGGGGATTAAGATGTTCTGTGAGACTTCCAGAAAGGGTCCTTAAATGGAAGGACCATATCCATCTACATCCCTGCCTCCTTCCTGCTGGTTGGACTGCAGAGGTAAGGGCTGGAGCTTGAACAGCCATCCTGGACCATGAGGTGAAACTATATGCTGAAGATGGTGGAACAACAAAGTAAAAGAAGCCTGGGTCTCTGATGACTCCATGAAGCTGCTTGGGGCTGTGTAACTCCAGCTTCTTTTACAGAGAAAAAGACTTCTGCTTTCTTTTTTTTTTTTTTTTTTTTTTTTTACCGGGAATCGAACCCAGGTCCCTCCATATGGGAGACGGACGCCCAACCAGTTGAGCTACATCCGACCCCTCTGCTTTCTTTAAGTCACTGTTATTTTGGATTCCTTGTAACTCACTGGCAAACCTAATCCCAAGAGGTAAAGAAGAAGAAAGGACAGGGCAATTCCATTCCAAACACGCAGGCGGTAGATGACTTTGGCTCTGACTTTGACCTGTATGGTAATTTTCATTTCCCCCTCCAGTTTCCCTTCTGCTTTCCTCTCTCTTAACCCCTGTGGTGGGTGCCGTGGTATACTCACCAAAAAGATCCCTTCTCAGGAATGAAGGACTCGCTGGCTGCCCCAGCTGATGGTAGTGGGGTCAGCTAACAGGCTTTGGCTTTGGCTGTCAGCCCCTGGGCGGGGGTGGGGGCAGGGGACCCTTTCTGATATAGCCAACATGGATGATCTACTACTGCAGGCGAAGGGGGCCTGACCATCTCCCCCTGACTCAGCTCTGTGGCCCTCCCCTAGCCCCAGAGCTCCCTGTGGGCTCTGCTGTGGCTGCCCTTGGGCCTCCTTCACAGCTGACTCCTCCCTCTGCCCATTCTTGCTTCCTTCCTCTCCCCCTCCCAGGTGTTAATCCCAAGGGCCCTCTCTCATTTTATTCTTCTGTACTTTAAACTCCATCTCAGAGTCTGCTTCCTGGAGAACCCAACCTGTGACAGTCCCTGATTTCTTGGCTCCTGGACGCTGTCTCAATTGTCAGCCTTTCCTTTCCCTCTCCATCTCTTAGTAGCAACTTAGGTGACACCAACACCTAAAGCTGGGTGCAATTAGCACTTAATGCAATTAGCTTTTAATATGGGCTTCCTGTGATGCTAATGGAAGCCTTGAAGCTGAGCCTGGAGCCTGGCCTTCTCCTAGTGGCCCAAGGGAGGCAATCAGGGTAAACTCATCCCTGAGTGGCAGTCAGGAAGCCTGGGTTCCCTACCCACCTTTGCCTCTAGGGTGCTTGTGACCTCAGTCTAGCCAATCCACTTCTCCTTGCTTCAAATACTTGAACCAGAAAGTGAAAACCATGATTTCCATTTTAGAGGACATTTTTGTCACTAAACCGGGGGTTGGCAAACTACAGCTCGAAGAAGAAATCTGTCCCACCACCTGTTTTTGCAAATAAAGTTTTATTGGCACAGAACCACACCATTTGTTTACATACCATCCATGGCTGCTTCCGTACTACAATGGCAGACTTGAGTGGTTGTAACAGAAACTGTCTGGCCGCCAAAGCCTAAAATATTTACACTCCAGCCCTTTGCAGAAAATGTTCGCCAACCCCTGGCCTCAATAATATAAGGTACCTGTGGCAGTTTGATATTATTGATGAATTCCAAAAAGAAATATTGATTGTGTTTGTAAACTGGTCTGTTCCTCTGGGTGTGATACCTGTTGATTGTATTAAATTCAGAGGTTTCACTTTTACTTTATTAAATTAAGATTAGGGCTTTGATTCAGCCAAGTCAGTAGGACGTTGAGTCCCTGCCCCCTTGGTGGTCAGAGACTCACACAGAAAATGACATGGCAGAGGAGAGAGCTTAGTTTTTGATGCTAGAGCCCTGGGGAGAGAGCCAAGCCATTCACCTGATAGTTTACAGCTGGCCTTGTGGAAAGAGCAGAGCAGCTGAGCCTAGAAAGAGATGGGCCAGGGACAGAGAGAAAAGCCTTATGCCAGCCTACAGCTGAGATCAGAAGAAGCTGGGACCATGGAGCCTTAAGAGGGAAGAGGAAGGCTGAACCCTCACAGAGACTGGCAGCCATCTTGCTCCAACACGTGGCAACAGACTTTGGTGAGGGAAGTAAACTTACACTTTCTAGACCCTGAGGATGCAGTAGTGAACAAAGCAGACATAGGCCCTGCTCTCCCAGAGCCTATGTTCCAGTGGAGGAGACAGACCATAAACAGACACGTTAATAAATAGATGTCAGAGGGCAATAAGTGCTCTGAAGAAAATTAAAGTGGGGCATAGAGGGGGGAACAGGGCAGGAGTGGGGCTGTGGTTTTAAGTCGGGTGGTTGGCAAAGGCGCCTCTGATGAGGTGGCATTGGAGCAGAGACCTGAAGGAGGTGAGAAAGTAAGCTGTGCAGCTATCTGAGATTTAAAAAAAAAAGAAAAACTTTCCAGGCAGTGGGTGGGAACAGCAAGTGCAAAGGTCCTGAGGCAGGAACACAACTGGTTTGTTAGAGACACACACAAGGAGGACAGAATGGCTGAGCGGAGGGAGTGAGAGGGCAAAGAGGAGGGGATGAGGTCAGGGAGGTTGGTGGGGGAGGGGGGACAGACCATAAGGCACTATAAGGGTTCCAGTCTTTACTCTGAAAGAGATGGGGTGTCACCAGAGGACACTGAGCAGGGGATCACTGCATCGGACTTGACTTTAAGGATCCCTGTGTCTGCCGGGTGGGGAACAGACTGTAGAGGTTGGGATCAGAGGCAGGGAGGCCAGTGAGATGAGGGTAGCTCAGACCAGGGTGGTAGAACTGGGGAGAAGTGGAAGCATGTGGATGGGTTTTGAGGGTAGAGCCAGCAGGCACCCATGCTTGCTGTAGAAATGGGGGTGGGAGGGCTTGCCCTGTCCTCCATTCTTCCTCAAATGGGTATATTTATGCCCTAAAATCTTTTCTGGATGCCTGGCATGGTAGGAATTTATGGCCCCGGGAGGCTTACCCTGTCTGGAATGATCTATGTGACCTTCACAGTTGGGGTTGGGGAAGAGTCCATTTTCTCCAAAGGTAATTCCAGCAGGTAGTGAAGATGGCAGAGGGTTCTTGTTGTAGCCTATTGTTTGCCCCAGAACCAGCTCTGGACCCCACAGGAACATCACAGTGGAACCAGCCCGACTGTGACATAAGCCATCCCCATGGCCGTGGACTGGAAACATGTCCACCATTTTTTTTTGACATGCCCTCCATCAGGAGTTGGCAGTCTATGCTCCATCTTTTTGAAGCCGGGCTGACAGTAGTGACTCACTCGTCACCCGTAGAACACAGCAAAAGTGATGTCGTGTGACTTCCGGAAAGAGGTCAGAAAAGGCGATGCAGCTTCCAGCTGGCTCTCTGCAAACACTCACACTGGGGGCTGCCGGCTGCCACCTAAAAAGTTCCACCACCCTGAGACTGCCAGGCTACAGAAGCCACATGTAGGAGTTCCCACCAGTGATGCCAGCCGAGTTCCCAGCTGACAGCCAGTACCAAGCCCAGTAAGGGCAACATCTTGGACATCCAGCCACTGGAGCCCCAAGAGGTCTCCAGCCCCAGCCCCTATCTGGCTGCAACAGCTAGAGGGTCCCAAAGCAAGACCTGCTCAGCCGAGCCCTTCGCGAATTTCAGACTTCACAACATCATGAGCAAAGCCAAGCCGTGAAGTTCAAGGACAAGTTGTCATACAGCAATAGGGACTGAAACACTGGTCGCTTTAGGAGAACTGCTGCCCAAGGTTAGTGGGTCGACTAGGACTGGCCACACAGTGTCCCCCACTTACTACAGGGGAGAAGACATCACAAGGCCAGCATCATGCCATGGTGAGGTCCATTTTCTTCTCCAGGATAATTCCCATCAATCACCCAGGACGACAGGAATCTTGGTGTCCCTTGCCCCACGGAACCTTAACCATCACTTGATTTTTCAATCTATTCTTCCATCGGCTTCTCCAAGCGGGTGGTGGCAGGGGAGGGGTAGGCCCTCAAGCCCCCAAGAAGCATTCCCATGGGCTGAGCATCTGCTGTGAAACTGAGAATGGGGGCCCACAGTATCCAACGAGGGAGAGATTTATGCCTCTTCCTCTCCATCTGCAAAGCAAAACAAAAATAGCTGAAACGCTGGTTTTCTGCTTTATCGGCTCTGTGAATAAGCATATAAATTTCTATGACATTTCTGGAGGCTTGCTGAAGGGGAAAAAAGCCATCCCCCAGGACACGGCCAGCAGCAGTGGCAGCATATGGTTTGCTGAGAGCAGAGGCAGAGCGCGTTGTGTGTCTGCGAGCACCGAAAAAGGTGACTTTGCGGGTAATTTCAGACTCAAGGCAGAGTTTTCACCTTTTTTTTTTTTTTTTTTTAATTTTCCTCTTTTTCATTAGTTAAAAAAAAAAAAAAAGTCTTGCCTAAGCCAATGCAGCTGTCACAGCCAATCACTCCACAGCCGAGCCATGCTGTGTGATGGGGAAGCACCAAGGAGGCAGTTCTGCTTCCTGGCTCTTCCAGGAGGCTCGGGATACAGAGTTTGGTTCCTGGGACAGAAGGAAAGGCACCCCAGGAAGGAGCTCACATAGGAAAAAGAGGGAAGCAGCCCACAAGACTTGTGGAAAGACCAGAATAACTGAGGAACAGATAGGAGTCTGCTTTTCCCCTTGCTCCAGCGATCCCTTCCTCCAATGAAGACTCAGGCAGGAAATTCAGCAGAGACGTCTTCAGCCCCGGCGGGCAGGAACCAGCCAGCACGGACATCAAATCTACATCATCCTGGCAGGAAAACAAAGCCCCAGGCCTCCTGACAGGAGGTATAAAGGGCACAACCTATGTGCAGTTTCTTACAGATAGGGAAGATCAACGAATTTTACCTCTTATTCGGCTCACTCCATACTTAAATTCCACAATTAGATGCACTCTTGTGACTCAAGCCAAAGAAGGACCTTGTCCCCTTTTTGGTTGTCATTATGCCTTTCCCTGATGCACATCAATACATTGATCTCTTATCGGTCATTTACACTTTAGTATAAATGAATATATTATTAGAAACTGTCTTGAGAGTACATTGTAAGGGGGAAGAAGGGAGAAGAGAATATGAGGACAATAAGCTGGAAGGGGTGATAAAGGATAGGCAGAGAGATTCAAGGAAAGAATAGAGAAGAGAAAGTTGCCCCCAAAGACGAACCTAACTTTCTTCACAGTTTCACCCAGGACTACCAGGGGCCAGGCTGTTGAGCAGAGAAAATGTCCGGAAATGGTCAGAGAATGAAATAGTGCAAGCAGAAGCACTGTGCTAGGTGCAAAGAAATAGAGTTTTCTCTTTCCCTCTTTCCAGGAGCACCAGCTGACTGTAGAGGGGGGGCTCCATCCTGCTTCTGCCAGCTGCACCACTGCAGCCTGGGCCTGATGTCCTGAATATTTGCAGAATAAAGTGAATATATTTACAGAATGTAAGGAAAACTTTTTATCGTGGCATGCGTAGCCCATTGTGAATTGTCTCTGGCCCTCTTTTCTAGTCTTATCTTCTATCCAGCCCCTCCCTAGTTTATCCAGGGGCTCTGCTCTCTAGTTTCCCTCTCACCATTCCCCAAGTCTATTTTATATTCTCCACCTCTCTCTTTGTCCAAACTATCTGCTCTTTCTAGATTGCCTTTCCCATGTGTCTTAGTTTGCCAGGACTGCTGTAACAAAAACCACGGAGGGGGCAGATGTGGCTCAAATGGTTGGACATCCGCCTGCCATATGGAGGGACCTGGGTTCGATCCCCGGGACCTCCCGGTAAAATAAAAAATATATATATAGAAGGCACATGGGCTGCCAGGCTCTGTGTGCCGGTGAGCCGCCAGGCCCCGGGAGCCATACAGCAAGATGATGACGTAACAGGAGAGAGACGCAGGGGAGAGACAAGACAAGACGCTCCGAAAGCTCTGAAAACCAGGAACCGAGGTGGCGCAGGTAGCAGAACACCTCTCTCCTATGTCGGAGGTCTCCAGGATCGAATCCTGGTGAAGACTGGAGGAGAAGGATGAGAAGAGATGGCAGGAAACATACACAGAGAATTGCCCAGCAAATGGACACAAAAACAGCAAATGGGGAAGGGGGGGGGGTTAAAATGGATAAAGTGAATAAATAAATCTTTAAAAAAAAAAAAAAAAAAAAACACGGACTGATTGGCTTCAACAGCAGGGATTTATTGCCTCACAGTTTTGGAGGCTACAAGTCCAAAGTCAAGGTGTCGGCAGGAACATGCTTTCTCTTGATGTCTGTAGCGTTCCGGCGGTGGCTTGCCGGCCACCCACAACTCATTCTCTGCCTCCATCACACGCCGTCTCTCTCCCTGTCTGTCTCCTCCTGTGTCCCAATGTCCTCTGCGTAGAAGGACCCCAGCCATACTGGGTGAAGGCCCACCCTGATTCGGTTTGCCCTCACCTTAGCTACTAACAGCTTCAAAGACCCTACTTTCAAACGGGTCCACACTCACAGGACCAGGGGTTAGGACTTGAACATGACTTTGTGGGGGACGTGATTCCATCCAGAATACCATCCTTGCTGCCTGTCCAACTCCTGCATTTCCTTCAAAACCCAGATCAAATTACACCACCTCCAAGAAGTATTTCAAGATCTCCCCATCATCTTCCTTACTCCTCTTTCATTATGTCTTTGCAGCTGTTTGAAGGTCTATTGTCACACATGGATTTGAGTCATAGTTTGATTTCCCCCCAAAATAGAGCTGGAGATAAGGATTTAGGTTCAGGTAGTTTATTTGGGAAGTGAGCTCAAGAAGCACAGCATGAGATGGAGAAGGGAGAGAAGCCAATCATTGGGGGGGGGGGGTGGATTGGGTAATGAGGAGATTGTACCTGCTCAGTCCCTTTGGGGAAACTCTGAGAAA
This sequence comes from Tolypeutes matacus, assembly GCA_026826555.1. NCBI lineage: Eukaryota > Metazoa > Chordata > Mammalia > Cingulata > Chlamyphoridae > Tolypeutes > Tolypeutes matacus. The sequence continues at coordinate 9,310,595 of JAKSZT010047090.1, forward strand.
CCATGTGGCACATGCCTGAGAATCAACCCCTAGTGGGGACAGAGAAGGTGGAGCATTTTTCTGCCAACCCCATCTCTCATTGGTCAAGGGTGTTCCTGGGGGCATTTGCTCCCCCATATTTTCTAGTTGCTTCTCCGTAGGCCCAAGCAAGCTGCCCTGGTGCCCCATAAAGCCCTCTGACAGTGAAGCTGAAAGCGGCAGGCCCTTGAAATGGCAAGCCTTTACTGTGATGGAAACCGTCCACCACAGCAACTCAGGAACTCCGGTGGACCAGAGGAGGATATGGGGCAGAGAAAGAAGAGCATCTACGACATGTAGCATGGCTATCACTGTTGATTTGTGTGTTTTTCTCCCCTGTGCCAATCAAAGATACTTGAGGTCAAGAATTCTGCCTTGCTACTCTTTTCATCTTTACTTCAGTGCAAGATTTGGAAGTGGGAAACACCCGATAAATAGCAAACTGAATGGGTTCACTGCCATCATTAGCCAAGGCCTTTCCTAGGTACCTTGAGCTCAGGGCTGTGCCAGGGGTGATGTCAATTTAAACACACGCAGCCTTGGCCAGGCAGGATCTCCCACCCCACCAAGCAGCAGGTGTAGTGCAAGCTGTGCCAGGTGCTTCTGACCTCCCACTTGAACAGACCGGAAGGTACGATGCCTATCCCCAGGTCAGTAGAGACCCAAGTTCTGTCTACAGCCAGAGAAGCCCTTGATCTTCCATTGGCCCACCTCTGATCAATCCAAGAAGGTGTCAAGGGGAAGGCAGAATTTCAGAAAGCTAATGGGGTAGGAATCCGGCAGCTGGCAAACAGGGAGCAGGTTGCTCCAAGGATCCATTTCGCAATCTGGTCAGGGGGGCAGAGGCCCGCTTTTTGCACAGGAGGCTCATGAGGTACTATCAAGTCTCTAACCTCACTGCAACTTGTCTATGCCTGGCTCCCTCTCCACCAGCTGAACTGGTGCAGATAGAATTAATGTAAGGATCCCAAGATGAGGAGATCATTCTGGATTCTCTGGATAGACCCTAAATCCAATCACAAGGGTCTCCATAAGAAAAGGAGAAGGCCTTGTGAAGACCGAGACAGAGACTGAAATGATGTAGCTATAAGCCAAGGAGAGCCAGGCATGGCCGGCAGCCACAGGCTTCTGGGAGAGGTAAGGTAGGGCTGTCCCTCAGAGCCTCTGGAAGGGGAGTGGCCCTGCCAACAACTTGATTTTAGGCTTCTGGCCTCCCGATCTGTATGAGAAGGAGTTTCTGTTGTTTTCAGCCACCCAGTATGTGGTCATTTGTCACAGCAGCCACAGGAAACGAATACAAGTGGCCTCTTTCTTGTTCCTCAAACAAGCTGCCCATGCTCCTGCTTCAGGGCTTTAGCAGCTACTGTTCCCTTTACCTTGAAATCTCTTCTCCCAGATGCTGGTGGGGTTCACTCCCTTGCCACCTTCAAGTCTGCTCAAATGTTGGATTTTAGTATGTCCTCATTGTACTGCCCCATAGAAATACACCACCCCATAGACCCCCTCTGCATCATTCCTTTTCCTTCCTGGCTCTATTTTTTTTTTTTTTTTCATAGCATTTCTCACCCTCTAGAAAACTATAAAATGGGCTTATTTCTTTTATTGATGGTCAGTAGTCTCTCCTCCACTAGAAACTAAACTCCAGGAAGGCAGGGATTCTTACTCTTTTGTTCCACAGTTGTTTCTGCAGCACCTAGAAGGGTGCCCAGCTCATAGTAGGCACTCAATAAATATTTAGTAAATAAATGAATGCTCTGAGTGCAGTAAGAACATTAAGGAAAATAATAATTCCCAGTCTATGGGGCTTTATACCTAGCTGACTGCTTTTACCCACATTACCTCTTTTGATCCTCACAACAGCTCTGGGAGGTGTCATTATTGCTTTATTATCCAGAGGAGGGACCTCAAAGAGATTAAATAATTTTCCCAAGGTCACAAAGAGTCCACGTGGAAGTAAGATTCAACCTCAGGCCTGTCTGACTCCAAAGCCCACACCCTTTCCAGCACTCACATGTGCAAGGCAATATTGCTAGGAGGCTGCAAAAAACATGTGAACTGACATTGTGAGCTGAGCAGTGCTAATTATAAATCATTTATTATGTGTTTAATATTCAAAATTGTAAGGTTGGCACCTGTGTGTGTGCATGCGCATATATACAGTTGAATAGATATAGATGTAAAGAATTCTATATAGATGATATAGATTTAGATAGAGATAGAAAGAGATACAAATAGAGATGCTAAAGATATTGAGATAGTGATAGAGATAAAGATGATATCAATAGAGATAGAGATGATAGAGGTAGAGATAAAGATGATAGAGGTAGAGATAGAGAAGATAGAGGTAAAGGTGATAGAGCTAGAGATACAGATGATAAACATAGAGATGATGGAGATCAGTTAGAAAGATAACGATGATAGAGACAGAGATAGAGTTAGAGAGAAATGGAGATGATAGAGACAGATAGAGATGATAGAGATAGAGAGAAAGGTAATTGAAAAAGTGAGTTCCTGTTGACTATGGTATTTGCCAAAACCATAATCCCATGTTATAGCGATCTGAAGTTCAGACACATTCACTCCACAGACCTTCATTCAGCCAGCACTTGATCACTTATTACAGAGCACACTGACCTGCTCTTACCCCACAGCTCACCCCAGAGGTTCCCTGCACTGTAGTGGAGAGTTCTAGACACTCCAGTGACTTCCTATCTCAGACACTCATCTCTCTTCCTCCTGGCTTCTTCTGGCCCGCACTCCAGTCAGGCTGGATGTGCTAGGAGAGGACACCCAAGGGACGACCCTCAACCAATGGTAGGGGAGGGGGCATCAGGACTTGTGCATACATACCCCAGCTTTCTGGCCCCTCCATGGAAGGTAACTCTAGAGGATGTCCTTCACTGTCTTCCAGAGGGATCCAAGCAGGACTGAGCCTCAGTTGTCCAACTGCATTAGATCCCCCTTTATTGAATTCCCTTCATTCTCACCTCTGCACCCTCTCACTGTGCTTCCTGGGATCACTTGCCAAATAAATGACTTGCACCCACACCCTTGCCTCAAGGTCTGCTTGGGGAGAAATGGGAGCTAGTGCTATATGCACTGCACTGCGAGTCAGAGGCTCAGAGCAGAGAAAGCCATGGCGATGTTCCCAGAGTCACAGAACACCCAGCCTAGCAATCGAGGAATCTGGAAAATCGGCTCCCTCTGAAATGTGGCAATCCTTCCAGAAGTGTGGATCCACACTGCCAACTCTGGGGAAGTGCCAGAGGGGTGCAAGATCACCAAGATGTTTTCTATTTTTTTTTTTTTTTTTTTTTTTTTTACCGGGAGGTACCGGGGATCGAACCCTGGTCTCTCCATATGGTAGACGGACGCCGAACCTCTTGAGCCACATCCGTTTCCCCCAAGATGTTTTCTAAAAACACCTTCCAGAACCATTAACAAGCCAAGCACAAAAGAGTTGAGCTCATTCTGCTGTCGTGATTCGTCATACCTCATTTTTGATCCTGGAAAGGGTCAGATCATTCATTCATTGCACGAATGTCTCCTGAGCATCTTGCTGGGTGCTGGGTGCTGAGAACTGTGTTGAGGGCCAGGCAGACCAAGATTTCACCCTCTCACCTGATCACCGAAGTGTGGCCCAGAGGCCGAGATTTGCTACCACTGAAGCCACGTGAAAGAATATAGCACGGGCTCCAAAGGGCATGTCCATGAGACATGTCCCCAAAGCATTTCTGAGTGATGGTAGCCACCTGGCAATAAGGAAAATGTCTTCCAAGTTGTCTTTATCCCAGAGGACCACACTCAGGAGCCAAAACCAGCTCTAGGATGCTTGTTGGTTTTTTTCCTTTTCTTTTGCTAATTTGTTTTTGTTGTTGTTGTTTTTCTTTTGCTACTGTTTTATTTTTATTTTTTATTTAAAAGTTTATTTTTATATCAATGTTACAAGTTACTCAGTTAACACAAGATAATAACTACAATAAATCCGCTTTAGTCAAAGGTTACACTCAGGATGTTTGTTTTTAAGACTAGTTCTCGTTATCTGACAATAATGCCATTTTTAAAATTATTGCTCTTACACCAAACAGACAGACAAACCTACATCAGGCAGACAGATAGAAGATGAAGAATAAATAAACCTTGTTCCTGCAGAAAACTCTGGGAAAAAGCCAAGCCTATATTCCAGCTGGAGTAGGCTCTTCCCACTCTGTTCCTTGGAGCAATGCTCTCGACAAGAGTGTGATACTGCCCAGAAAACCAAACCAGGTCCATTGGCCTCCCTTTCCCACACTTGGCCGAACCTTGGATTGACAGCAGAACCCTCTGCCCAGCACGCAGGGATCTTGGCACTGCCGAAGTGGGGAGCCGTGAGTTCTCCGACCCCTTAAGCTATTGGCAGGACAGCTCAAATGCCAACCTCCTGGTCAGTGCCAGGGAGGGTTTGCTTTGGGCTTTCCCTTTTAGCCTGCCAGGTGCTAAATGCAATTATCACCAGATGAGGACCAAGTCTCTTTCTTCCTTCCCCCAAGGAAAAGAAAAGGAAATCCTGCTCCTGCAGGTCTGGCAAAGAGGATCCAGGGGACTCCAGGGAAATGTGACCTTCTAATGTCCTCCAACCCCAGGGGGAGGCAGCAAGGGGCAGCCTGAAATCTCCCCCTGGCCTCTTTCCTGCAGCTTGTCAGGCGCCCTCGTCCCTCCTCACACGATTTGGACCATTTGACTTGCTTCTCGCAGAATCCCAAGTATCTTCCCTATTGTTTAATTCATCAGGAGCCCGTGGCTGGGGGAACGCTCTGAGTAGATCAAAGGAGGAGGGAAAGGGCACCCCTGGAGGTGCATCAGACCTCTCTGGGAGGGAAACGTTTTCTAATTTGGGAAATAACAATCCTGCATTTTAGGCAGTGCTTCAAGATGGGCTAGTCCGTGTCTCCAAGGGTTGGGGAGGAGGATAGAGAGACGTGATTTATTTTTGTAAATGCCACCCGGTGCTGAAAGGGGCAAGTGGCACTCTGAAAGTCAGCGGCAATGTTGGAGGTGCCCAAGGCTGCCGGTGCTGACGTCAGGCAGGGCTCTCGGAGGATCACACCACGCAGAGCCTGTGCTCTGGCCACAGAAGCGCGTTCCGCGGAAAACCTGGGTCCTGTGAGATCATTGCCCTCTCTCTGAGACTCCAGTCTTTCTTCTTCAGAAAGCCACTGCAGCTACCCTTTTACAAGCCCTCTCCAGCCTTTTCCTGGGTGCCACAATGGGAACCAAAGAACTCATTCATTCACTTGTTCGTTCATTCATTCATTCAACAAATACCCACTGAGCATCTTCTCTGTGCCAGGCACTGGAAATTCAATGAGGAAGAGAAGAGACATCTCTGTCCTTGAGGTGTTTACAGTTCAGTGGAGGTATGGAGGCGGTGCAGAGCATTTAGGACCCTAAACAAATGTATGAGCTATGCTGGAAAAGGTGCTATGAGCATTTCTAACAAGGGAACGTTATATTGTCTGGGGAGGGGGTTGGTGAAGAAACTCTTCCCTGAGGAAGTTATTTTTGAATTGAGATCTGAAGACTGTGTAGGAGCTAACTGGATACAGAACATTCTGGGCTCATCTTGGGACCCCTGATATAATTAATGGATGTAGGCAATGACCATCAACAAGCTTTCCAGAGGACATCTCTCCTGGTCCAGCCTACAGGGCCACCTAGGAAGTATTCTCTGCTTCCCTACCCCCCAAGGGTGTACCTGACTCTGATCAAGCCTCTAGATCTAACTCCCAATTTATAGGAAACACAGGGTGACAGAGGAACACGTTATGACATTACAAGCAGGTGATCAAGAAAAATCAGCCCAAAAACCTCTACAAGACAAACAGCCCCATCTTTTTCAACAAATAAATTAGAGGAAGAGTGAAGGAGAGAAGGAGGGAGAATGTAGAGATACGCTCAATTCTATGCTCTGCGTGGCCCCTATTTGGATCCCAGTTTGAACAAAGCACTAAAAAAAAATGTTATGGCACTTAGGAAACAATTGAAAATCTCAGCCCTCACTGGATGCTTGATACTATTAAGTAATTGTTGATTTTTTTTAGACATGCTTTTGACATTTCAGTTACCTTTTTCTAAAAGTCCTCATCTTACAGAGATAGATACCAAAGTATTTAGAGGTAAAATGATGTAATGCTTCGATTTGCTTCAAAATATTATGGCGGGGAAGGGGGAATGGATAAGGGTATAGATGAAGTAGGATCGACTCTGACTTGGTAATGGCTGGAGCTAGGTGTGAGGTACACAGAGACTTATCATACCATCCTCTTCTTGTATAGGCTTGAAATTTCCATAACAAAAGGGTTTTGTTGTTAAAGTCACCCTTGGTAAAGGTGGCAGCAGGTACAAAGCCTCCCCCATGCCCAGGTAGGAAGGAGCCTGCATATCCAGGTTGCAAAAGGTGAGCCAGTGTGGCTGGGACACGGAGGATGAAGAGAGCACATGTTGGGTGGGGACTCGATCTTGTCGGACCAAAAACTGGCCTCTTTGGGGGTTGCGGGGCTCTCATCTGACCCTCTGGGTGAGTAGAACCAAGGACACAGTCTGTCTGCTTCCAGAGCAGAGGAAGGGGTAGCCGCTCCTCTTGAATATTTAGTGAAGGGTTCCCTCTCGGAGGTATCCCAGTTCCTCTGGGTGATTTCTAAGTTCAGAGGCAAGTCAGAAAGTCAAGTGAACCAATTGTGGTCCTGTCTTGGAAAGCCAAGATGGAGAAACACTGTCTCTTAGTTTCTGGCGGCTGCTATATCAAAGTACCACAAACTGGGTGGCTTAAAAAAAAAAAAAAGTATTCTCTCACAGGTCTGGAGGGCAGAAGTCCAAAACTAAGGTGTCTTCAGGGTTGTCTCCTTCCGGGCACTCTTCCATACTTTCTCCCAGCTTCCGGTGGTGGTGGGCAAGCCTGGACCTTCCTTGGCTTGTAGACGCATCACTCCAGACTCTGCCTCTCTTTTCACACAGTCTTCTCCCCTGTGTGTCTCTGTGTGTCTCCTTATAAAGACACCAGTCACTCAATTTAGGGCCCACCCAAGTCCAGTCTGATCTTGTCTTAACTTGATTGCATCTGCACCTAAGGTCACATTCAGTTAGGACTTTAACATATCTTTGGGGAAGGGGGGCATTTCAGCCCATGACATGCCACTCATCAAGTGGGCCCTGGAGGTGGACACGAAAGGTCCATCTGGATCTGCCACTGACCCCTGAGTCACCTGCACTCAGGGTCTGTGACCTTCCCAAAGTCACAGGGTCTTGTGGCCCTGGAATGTGAGGCTGAAGCAGCCTGAACGAATGCCTGAGTCAGCCTCAGCCCTTTGGGAGGTCCAAGCTCCACTGAGAATCTGATGAAACCGATGAACTTTTTCTCTAGAAAAATGCTCACTTGCAGCTACTTGCACATGTGTGGCTAGAACTTTCGGAGGTCCCAGGCCCTCTCAAGCTCTAAGTCCCATGGAGCCCAGTTAAGGAGCCTTGGGTTGAGTTTTCCTGATGCAAGGCAGAGGTTTCAAGAAATCAACCTGGGCAGCAAGGTCTCTCAGCCAGCCCCTGGGACAGTTGGAACCTGCCTTTCCTGACAGCAGAGCTGCCTCGGCCACAGCCCAGCTCCTGGCATGCTCTCAGCCTCACCCAGATAAGCAGGGGACTACCAACAGGGTCAGAGCAAGTCCCGGGGAGAGGGCTGCTGAGGACCTGGGCCTCTCTTCTCCCCCAGGGGGGAAGCTGCATGATGCTGTCAAAAGATCTTGGATGAAACCCTGCCAAACTCAGAGCCCTGGAGCCTGCTGGGAGCCAAGCGGTCAGCCATCTCTCCCTGGCACGACAGGGTCCAGCCGCCAGGGCCAGAGGCCTCCTGAGACCTACACCATCAGGTGTCATCCTCTCCACACAGATTTTTGTGTAGCCTCAGAGTCCCCAGGCCTCACCAGCCCATGAGTATTAAGCCGCCAACAGAAACATGTCACCCCTGCCAAATCCCTCCCTGGAAGCATACGGGCATCTCCAGAGAGTGCCCCCCATGAGGCCGTGGCAGGCTTCTTTCCTTCCTTTTTATGAGCTCTGCCAGGACATCCATCCCACCTGGCCGACCATGGTCACAGTCGAGGATGCACCTCACCCCCACCACAGTAGCCAGGTCCTCAGGGAGTCACCGAGGTCTGCGCCAAGTGTGTGGCCTTGGGATGCTCCCAACTGTGACCAGCACCTGGAACAGGCACCTCTCAGCAGGTGGCATCAAAACACAGGTGAATAACTGTTTCTTTCCGTTGAGGGTTAAATTACATCTCCCCAAAAGACACGTTGAAGTCCTGGCTCCTGGTACCTGTGGATGTGACCTTACTTGGAAATAGCATCTTTATAGATGTAACCACATGAAGGTGAGGTCAGAATGGATCCTGTCACCAGTGTCCTTATAAGAAGAGGGAAATTTGGACACAGAGGCCCAGAGGAGACCCAGAGGAGATCCAGAGGGAAGACGACCATGTGAACAAGGAGGCGGAGATTGGAGTGATGTATCCACCTGCCAAGGGACATCAAGGATTGTCCGCCACGCCCAGAAGCAGGAGAAAGGCGTGCAACAGTCTCCCTGCAGATTCAGCTAATAATTGAAACTCCTGACGTAATCAGGCATTGTAGCTGCACCCCTCTCCTGGGCATGGCGTGGCTGTGGGGAATCCCCTCAGCCTTTGGGGGCACCAGGGTGGGATCGGCTGCTTCTTCCGTCCTTACTGAGTTTTCTACCCGCTTCAGTGTTAGAGGGCCGGGAGGAAGGAGGAGAAAGGGGCAACGTTCTTTCTTCACGGTACTGTTGTGTGATGACGTCCCGGGCCTGTCCTCAGCTCAGTTATTCATTCATGGGGGCTTGGGTGGGCTCTGCAGCAACTCCACGTGCACCCCCTTGGGAGAACACACCCACCACCCTCCATGGGACCCATCCCACACCCACGCTCTGGCAGAAGCCCCTGCCTTGGTTTAGCCCCCCACCCGCCAGCAGACGGGGTCAAGGACTTCAGTGCTAGTCGTTTCTTTGGGAGGAGGTCCCAGGAAACACTAGGAGGAGGGAGGGGAAGTGAGACAGGGAAGGGAAGGCAGCCATTAAAGGTCCAATATGGGCAACTGAGGCTCATCTCTGAGAGACAGTGGGGTTTGCACCCATCCAATCCATCTGCCACTGCTTTAGGGCAGCCCCAAGAGGCATTAGCTCCCTGGCCCTTTGGGACTGCCTGGCCAACAGTCAAGTCCATGTCTACAGGCTGAGAATGCCCTCAGGCAGAAAGCTACAGGCTCCTAAGGCTGACATGTAAAGGGGCTGCGCGGGGACACCCAGCCAGTCTTGGCAGAGTCCTTTTTCAAGATAAAGCAGGCCAGCCTTCCTAATGTGGTTTGACGCCAGTGCCTGAGAGCCACGCACGGTTGACCTGCCATCCAACGCAAGGGTGGTTATTTTCTACTCCAAAGCAGCTCAGGCTCTCTCTCTTTCTCTCCCTTCCTCGTAGCCTCAGGCAAATAGCCTCCCAGATAAGGCAGGCATGTGTCAGATAGCAGCCCACCCTGCCCAGATAACTGCAGGAGTCAACTCTCTGCTCTCCTGGTGGAGCACTGGAGCCATTCTAACTAGGCTCTTGGTTAGCACCCTCCCCCCACCCCACACACCCTAACCTTCTTTTTTTTTTTTTTGGTGGGGGCTGGGGAGCTCCCAGCAGGGTTGCAGTTCTTGCCAAAGAAATCTGCTCACAGAAAATCCAGAGTCTCCTCTGTCAGCCTTTTATAGCCTCCTCCGGGTTTAGAGCTGTTTAACCGGTTCTTTGAAATTTCCTTTGGAAAAATCTGCATTTGAGTCTCACCTTGGAATTTTTTACCTAATGTCTTTGGCACCCCAAGTGAAACTCACAGTTGGATGTGCTGACACGCAGGTGCAGATCTGGAGGTGGCAAAGTGCCACCTGTTCCCCCACTCCCACCCTGCAGGGCTCTGCAGAGGGGGAAGGGGTGTGCCCACTTCCTCACTCAGGACCCACTTCTGACCTGGTACCAGAGTATGGCAGAATTGTCCCAGAGACCATCTCCCTTGCCGGCTTGCAACCTCTTTCTCCATACCTCAGGCCAAGTTCAAAGGACAAACATCGAAGACTCTAGTGGCTTGAATAGCACCTCCCCCCAAAGATATGTCCACCTGGAGCCTATCAATGTGACCTTATTTGGAAAAGAGTCAGCAGGTGGAGTGAAGGATGAGATCATCCTGGATTAGGGTGGGTCATAAATCCAATGGCAAGTGTTCTTCAAAGAGAAGAGAAGGGGAAGAGTCACAGAGAAGGAGGTCATGTGAAGACAGAGGCAGAGACTGGAGTGATGTATGTACAAGCTAAGGAATGCCAAGGCTTGCCAGCAGCCACCAGAAGACGGAGAGAGGCTTGGAACAGAATCTTCCCCAGAGGAAAAATGTGCAAATCAAGGCATCATCAGTTGATGCTTTCTCCCCAAAGACCGCCTGCTGGCGATCTTGGACTCCTCTGTCACATGGCAAGGCACATGGCAACATCTGCTGATCTATTTCTTCTCTTCTGGGTTTCATTGCTTCTAGCCTCCTGCTTCTGTGGCTCTCCCTCTCTTTGTCTGAATTGCATTCTCTTATAAAAGACTCCAGTAAGAGGATTAAGGCCCACCCTGGGCCATACCTTAACTGAAGTAACCTAATTAAAAGGCCTTACTTAGGATAGGTTTGCAGCCACAAGCATGGATTAGCTTTAAGAACATACTTATTTGGGGCCCATATGGCTCCAAACCACCACATGCCCCCAACCCCATGCTGACATGACTTGGGCTCAATCAACGTGGCACCACATGAATTCAGTTCTTCAGCTTCTCCAGGGCAGAGCCCCCCTCTCAGCTCCTTTATTCCTTCATAGTCAATCCTTTCTGACTCTGACCTTGCATTCTGCCCACACACCCAAGGCTTGTGCAACTCTACCAAGTGGCTAGAAGCCCACCGTCCATTCAAGCAACCAACAGTGCTCACCGAGTCCTGCCATGCACCTGCCATAGCGCCAGGCATGGGACATGACAGTGAATGAGAAAGACTAGTCTCTGCCCTAAGGCGGGGCTGCATGGCCTGACCTCCTCCTTCAGGCACTAGGAAGGCATGGACGGAGTGTCTTAGTTTCCTAGGGCTTCTGTCACAAATTACCACAAAGTTGGTGGCTTAAAATAACAGAAATGTCTTCTTTCCCAATTCTGGAGTCCAGAAGTCCAAATCAAGGTGCTGGTAGGACCACGCCCCCTCCAGGGGCTCTAGGGAAGAATTCTTCCTCATCTCTTTCAGCTTTGGATGACTTTGGGCATTGCTTGGCTTGTGACTGCATCATTCCAACCTCTGCCTCCATCTTAACATGTGTCTCTTCTTCTCTACATGCATCTCCTTTGTGTGCTTCATAAGGACACTTGTCATTGGACTTAGGGCCCACCCAAATCCAAGATAATGTCATCTTGAAATCCCTAACTTAATTACATCCGCAAAGACCCTTTTTCCAAAGAAAGTCACATTCACAGGTTCCAGGATGTGGGCATAAGTTTAGGGAGGGGGTACTTTTCAACTCGTTTACACTGGAGTTGGTGACCTCTCTCTCTCTCCACCCACCAGCAAGAAGCCATCAACTTATCACCTGGCCACCTTCCCCTCAGCTGTATAGATACAAAGAGGTACCTCTTTGCCTCATATATGGCTGGGCTCGACATTTCAACCACTCAGAAATAAAAGGTGATGCATTTTGGAGCCCAAAGAAATGAAAATCAGGCTCCAGAAAATGCCCATGGCTCCAGAAGTCTTTTTTGAAAGGCTCTTGCACAAGTGCAGATATTGGTTGTGAGAATTCTATGAGACAATCAGACTAAGGAGGCAGCTAGCCCAAGGCAATGCTCAAAAGTCAAGGTGGTCCTGGCAGAAGACAGTGTCCCCTGATGTGGGCTTCCCTGAATGCCAGGAGTCTTTGTGACCCCTCTCTCAGCTTTTCCACAAACAAGATACAGCTTTAGATTCAGGCACACTTAGTTTCAAATATGGGCTGTGCCATTTTCTAACAGCATATCTTCACTCAGATTCTGGGCTTAGCTTCCTCCTCCACTTCACAGGATTGGTAGGATTAAATGTATCTAACATGGGACCTGGTCCATAGACGTTCTGCTCTATGGGCTGTCTTAGGCTGGGTTCCCCAGGAAACAGACCTGGACACCAAGATGCAAGAACAAGTAATTTATTTGGGAGGTGATCCCACGAAGCTTTCGTAGAGAAATAGTAAAGGGACATGCTCAAAGAAAGAAAGCAATAGTGAGTGACTTTTTAAACCAGCCACAGCAACAGTGACAGAAACATAATCCCATGGAGAAGCAGTATAAAACAGGGGTCTCAGAGTTATCCTCCCAAAGAAACAAGAAAGCTGGGGCATTTATCCACTAACTCCTATCAGTCATTGGTGGAGGGCTGTTCCCCAAGGGATGTTAATTCCTGGGTATATGAGTTCACTGTTGCTCCTGTAACAAATGACCACAAACCCTGTGGCTTAAAATGACACATCCTTTTTTATCTTCTGGGGGTCAGAAGTCAAAAATGGGTCGACAGGGCTGGGTTCCTTCTGGAGGCTCGAAGGAGAATTGGTTTCCTGGCCTTTTCCAACTTCTAAAGGCCACCTGCATGCCTTGGCTCGTGGCCCCTCGTCACTCTGATTTCTCCTTCTATTGCCACAGCTCCTTCTTCTCCTCTGCTTCTGTCATCTTATCACTTTCTCTTACTGACCCTCCTGTCTCTCTCTTATGAGGACTCTGGTGATGATATTGGGTCCACCAGGATAACCTCCCCATCTCAAGGTCCTTAACTTAATCCCATCTGCCAAGTGCCCTTTGCCATGGAAGGTGACAAGTTCACAGGTTCTGTGGGTTAGGATGTGGATATCTTCAAGGGGAACCTTATTCTTGCCTGCCCCACATAAGCAAAGCTGCTTCTTTGGGAGGGAGAAGATTTCAGGTACAGACATGTAGGTACCCTGAAAGGCTGGAGGGACATGGGCAAGACGCTGACACTGGGGAAGTTAGCTGTTCTTAGCAGGAGCAGAAGAAAGCAAAGTTGTACAGGGAAAGTTGCTGAGTTGGCAGAGGTGGAGCAGGTAGCTATGGTGGTCTCAGAATTCCTTCGACCGAGGGTGCTGAAGAGAAATCCAGTTGCCAGAACAATCAAAAGATCCAAACTGATCCAACAACATCTTGGACCCGCATGGCAAACATCTGATGGTGGGGAGGATGTAACACCCTTCCTATTTTATAGCTGAAGAAACTGAGGCCCAGTGACTTGCCCCAGGACACATAGCGGAGGAGCAAAAAACTGCTCTCAAATCTCCTGGCATCCAGTGCTGCCCCCACTGCCCCTAACATAGCTGCTGCATGGCTCAGAACAGCCCAGAATGAGCCAGGCCCATGGCCACACCTGAGAAGAAGCCGGCCGCTTCGGTCACATAATTTTCTGCCTCTGAGCCTCTGAGGGCCTGATTGAGCAACTGGAATTGAGAGAGACCCAGCAGGACTGTTGATGAATTTGATTGCTTTACCAGAAGTTTAAAAATGTAGCTATTATGGTTGAGCATTGTTTAGAATCTATCTCGGGTAATTTGCCTCCTGCGTGTGTACATGCAAGATCAGTTGCCAAATCCTGTTGATGATACCTCCCGAATCTCTTTCTCTCCCATCTGTCGCCTCTTCTTCCTTCCCACTCTCTTAGCTCAGACTCCCAGTGCCTCCCACCCAGACCACTGCAAAGGCTTCCTCGTGGTGGACTCGTGGCCTGAGTCCCCCTGCTCCAATCCATCTGACAACCTGTCTCCTAATGAACTCCAGCTAAGATTAGTGTGGGAGAGGCTGTCAGTACCCCATCCATATTCCTCCAGAAAATTCCAGTTTGGTGTCTTCCAGCTGACTTCCAGTAGCCAGTATTGACATCTCTTTTCTTGAGAGCTTTATCCAGAACCACAGGTTGGAAGGGCTGAGGAATTAGCACTCCCAGGAAACCGCCTTAAAGTGACTATGGAAGCGGAGTTGGTGGATGTGGTGGCTAGAAGTTATGTACCCCAGAAAAAAAAAGTTCTTAATCTTAGTCCATTCCTGTGGGTGTGGACCATTGTAAAGAGGACCTTTGGATGAGGTTACTTCAGTGAAGGGGTGGCCCAACTGAATCAGGCTGAGTCATGATCTTATAACTGGAGGACTTATAGAGAAGGCCATGGTGAGAGAAGCCATGGGGTGCAGCCAGACAGTGGAAGTCAACGGAACCTAAAAGAGAAAGGACATATTGCCACCATATGCATTGCCATGTGACTGAAAAGACAAAGAACCTCAAAGATTGCTGGCCAGCCAGAGGGACACAACCCTAGGAGGACATAAGCCTTCCAACCTCTGAAACTATAAGCCAATAAATTCTTGCTGTTAAGCCAACCCATTGTATGGTATTTGTTTTAGCAGTTGGGAGCCTAAAACAGTAAATAAATGCCCCAGCTCCTGCCCCTCGGTTGAGATAACTCTGAGATGTGTGTTCTACATTGTTCCCCAGAGTTTACCACAGGATTAAGCTCCAGTTGCCCACAGTGGGAACTTGGTGATAACACCCTTTGTTTCTGCCTGTCCTTCCCTGTCTCCCTGCCCCACTGCCCTGCTGGTATTTTCCTCATCATCTTCCAGATAACTATTTGCCCTTGAATCCTTGTCTCAGGGTCTGCTTCTGGGGAACTCAAGCTTAGACTATCAGGTCACTCACCTGTACAACTTGCCAGGAAATGTCTCCCCATGCCCTCCTTAGCCTGCTATCCAAAACTCTCCAGAGCTGGCCCTAGCCCATATATCCACTCAAATTTCATTTCTGTGCCATGCATGTGACACAGAAGTCAAGGAGCACTGCTCGCACCTTTCTGGCTTTCACATCCCCATGCCTTTGTTCAGCTGCCTCTTTTACGTGGAGTCTCACCCCCTTTTTCTTGACATGTTTCCTCTAACTTATAAAAGTCAGTTCAGAAGTATAAATGAAACAAGAAGGAAAGAATGGTGATAACTGTTGACACTGGGGATAGGAAGGTGGGGGTTGATTATACTATTCTGCTTATACTTGGCATGTGTCGGACATTTTCCATAATAAAAAGCTAAAACACAAAATCAGCTTATATGCATGACAGACACTTTTGGGGTCCTGCTCATGAGACTTCGTATACTTCCGTGGCTTCTTACTGTGGACACACCCACCACTGTCTATCTGAGGGCCTTCTCTAGGGTGGGAGCATGCTCAGCTCCTACACAGGGCAGGTCGGAGTGCCAGGGAGTTAACACTCCCCAAAGCAGCTCTCCAGCACGGGTGCATGGGGTTAGTGGATGATTTGTGTTTTAATTTATTAGGCCGCCGAAATGCAATATACCAAAAATAGGTTGGCTTTTAGAATGGGGATTTATTGGCTTGAAAGCTTACAGTTCCAAGGCTGAGAAAAATGTCCAAATCAAGGCATGGTCAAGTGATGCTTTCTCCCCGAAGACCTGCTGCCGGTGATCCTGGACGACTCTGTCACATGGCAAGGTACATGGCAGCATCTGCTGGGATCTCCCTTCTTTCTGGGTTTTGTTGCTTCAGTTCCTTGCTTCTGACTTTCTCTCTCTCTCTCTGTATTCATCCCATTTGTAAAGGACTCCAGTAAAGAGGATTAAGACCCACCCTACGCCACACCTTATTGAAGTAACTTAATCAAAAGGTCCTGCCCACAACAGGTTCACACCCACAGGAATGGACCAGCTTTAAGAACATGATTTTCTAAGGTACATACAGTCTCAAACTACCACACTCTGCTTCCTCACCCTTGGGTGTGATATCTCTGAGGCATGTCCCATACCATCTCCCAGCAGTCCCTAGTGGGCCCAAGTCCCAAGTGCTCATTAGCACACTCTGTATTGGCTTTCTCCACTTTCCTGTCTCACTTCCCACTTCACTACTGGGGTTTCCTGGACTCTCCTCCAAAATAAAGTACTTACACACAAACTCTAGTCTCTACACAAATTCTAGCTTTGACAAGGAGCAGCTCAGTGGGCATCATCCATGGCCCTTTCTCCAATTTCTGGTCTGCAGAAGTTTAAAGTCTCCCAAGCAGGAAAGAGTTTTCCCAGAAATTACTATCCGTGGAAAACAGGGCCTTGGCGCCAGCACAATGAAGTAACATGAGATTTCTTGTCTTCCAGGTCATACAACAGATCTTTGTATGAATTTATCCCCTGGCATCATTAGTGGAATTGACTTCCAAGTGCATCTTGGGTGCCTTGAGTCTCCATGTAAGATGTCCAGCTCCCCTAAGCCTTCCATGCTGGAAAGACCACATAGAGATAGAGAAAGATGCCCAAGGAGCCTTCAGATGACCCAGCCCTAGCTTGCAAGCCAATCTAGCTGACACTGGCTGGAACAGAGAAGGGCTGACACCCATGAGCCCTGCCCAAATTGCAGACTCCTCAGCTAAATAAACATTGTTTTAAGCCACTAGGCTTTGGGGTAGTTTATAACATAGCAATAAGTAACCAGAACACATCCCCCCCCCCCCGCCCGCCCCTGAAAATTGTGTGGTGGTTGGATTCTCAAAGCCCTTACCAATTGTGGCAGAGACAATGCTATGTGTTCACAAAACCCCATTTTCTTTACCCCTTGGGCACACAGGAAGACTACATTTCCCAGCAACTTTCATAGTTAGGTGGGGCCAACAACTCAGTTCCAGAAAATAAAATGCTGACAGACTGAGACCTGGTCTCTAAAATGTTCCACACAGTCCTATATGTTCTTTCCCTTCCCTCCTCTGCCCACTTGATGGAAAGGTTGCAGTGAAGGACTCCAAAGCTCTGGAAGATGGAAAAACCCTAAAAGATGGAAAGCTGTCTGCCAAAACCCCACCATCGACTACAATAAGTGTTTAGCCACTGAGATTTGAGGGCTATTTGTTACAGCAGCTAGCATTCCCAGAGTAATTCACACTTACATGATCTTATATGTACCTTTTAAGAACGATTCGATGGAGGGCAGAGCGGATGCTGTTGACCTTTCATTTTATATTTTGTACTTATATTTATAATTATTTATGTTCCTATCTTAGCTTCCTCACTAGTCTATAAAGTCCCTCAGGGCAGATTACATGCCTGAGTAACGGTCGCATCCAGCACGGACTTAACACAGTTCCCTGCACATTGTACACACTCGGTCATTTGTTGGGTGAACACAATAATACTCGCTAATATTTATTGTGCAATTACCTTGCATTCTATACGTTTTAGTGCATTTAATCATCATAACACCACCACGAGGCAGTTATTATTATTACCTCCAGCTTAAGAAATTGAGGATCAGGAAGGGTAAGTGACTTTCCCAAGTTCACGCAGCCAAGAAGTGGCAGATCCAGGCGAGAAACCTGGACCGTCTGGCTTCAAAACCTGCACACCTCATCACCACACTACTGCCTCTGCCTGAACATGGTGCAGATGTCTCTGCCGCCACGTGCCTTTTTCAATTGTCAGGGTCTGCGGAAATGAAAGGAATCCACCCACCCACCCACACACACACACACACACACATGAGTCCTTACCATACACTTTTGCAGGAAGCAGGCTTTGTGTTCACTAGAGCAGCAGAACGCCAGGACTGGTGGCTTTCCCTTCACAGTCACCAGGCTGGGCACACAGGCCTCCTGAGCCGCAGGGACCCATCCGCACAGCAGGTGCAACAGGCAGCCTTCCCAGCATGCCTCATCTGGCCTGGCGGCTCCAGCTGTTTCCTGTGCTTTCCATTCAGCCACCCCAGGCAGCCTCTGGGCTGGCAGAGGAGGCCGACCAAGCCCCCAGCTGTGGTCCCTGTGCCCTTTTCCAGCATGGCCCACCCTTCCCAAGACCAGCTCTGCATTCTGCTGTGGTGATAACGTAAAGCCATCGAGAGAGAGTGTGTGTGTGTGTGTCTGTGTGTGCCCATGAAGAGATTTGCCAACCCCTCACCAATGATGTTCCCAGCCCTCATTTGTACACACAGTCTTCAAACATTAAAGTGTTTGTTAAGTGTAAATATTTTTATTCACTCCCCTCTTTCTCCTCCCTCTCTTTTTCCACCCGGGCTCCAAGAGCTCAGTGGATGCCAGGAGACCCCTGTGACTCGGAGCCAGCAGGGATGGTTTGGGGAAAAGGGCACTTCCAGGTCCCCGCGGGCAGCTGGCAGCTGAGTCTGACAGCAGCCGGGACTCGGCTCCCAGCGGCAGGCTCCCATCTTGGCGCCTGTTTCCATAGGAACCGGCAGGCGCCTGGGATTGGCGGCCGCGGGAGCGTTACCCACGCTGGCTGCTTTGCAAGTGGTCCCTCGATGTATTTCCCCTGCCCTGCCCTCCCTGTGCCCAAGTCTGCCCTGGAAAGGACTGTGGTTCTGGAAAGGTACCAAAGTACAGGGGGATCTGGGGAGCTTCTCCAGCCCTCTGAATTCTGGGGCACTGGAATCAGAGGAAACACCTTGCTTGGAACCTTTGTGTCCCTCCAGTCCCCTGCCCTTCCTTCCCTGGACCCTCAAGGACATGCCCGGTTTAGGCTTTCCCACCGCACCCACCAGCCTGGGAAAAGACAGAGAACCAATGCAGAGAGCCTGTCCGAGGTCTTGCTCGGAGGGGGCGCCCAGCCACGCAAGGCAGCCCCCTCTTTCCTTATCCAGTAAAACCCTATTATCAAGCACCTCCCTGCACCACGGTTTCATGTGCCCTGCAGGTCAAACTGTGCTCTGCCTCTTCGTTTCCCTGCCAACCCTGAGCTGTGCATCTCTCATTATTAAACAGAAGCCTGCAAACAGAGGGCCTTTCTGGGTCTCCAAACGATTGCGGCTCTGCTAGAGATAATTGAGAATGAGCACATGGATTGCTGCCTTGCTCCCAAGGACTCAATTCCCTGCTTGTCAGCGGATCTCCTCGGCCCCTCCTTTGAGGGGGCGCCTCAGGGGCCATGCTCCATTCTTTGACGCTGTCCCAGGTTCTGGCAGTCGCCATGCTTTGAATCCCAGCCCCTCATGGTAGGTCTCTGGCCGTGACCAGGCTTTCTGCAGCCTCCCTATAGAGGGGGCCTCCCAAGGGGAGGATGAGCCAAGCTCTGCAAAGTTCAAAGGGGGCTCGGGGAGAAGCCAGGGTTTTGCTGATGGGGTTTAGGAGTCTGAAAACTCCTGCTCAGAGCTAAAGGTTGAAATGCCAGCCCATCAGCAAGAACTAAACAGCTCTCAAAGCAGGAGGACACTCAGAACTATTGATCAAGGATGCACAGACTACATCTATAATTAGACCCAGAAAGCTGCTTGCACATCAGAAAGGGAGAGAGAAAGACATGACCATGGCTTAGCTAGAGCCAGATATGCATCAGGATTTCAACAAACAAACAAACGAAACCCCCACAGCTGAAAATGCCCTGTGCTGTTAATTCCTCTCTAAAAGGTTCCCCTGCGCCCCAGACTTCAGTTCTATTAGGAGCAGCCAGACGTTAAAAAGAGGCTGCTCAGACGGCAGTGACAGCCAGTGCTTTGGGCTGATCACAGCTAAACCTCCCAGCTCTGCGGTAGCCGTGACCTCGCAGCTCGTGGTGGCCGTGACCTCTCAGACTAGAGCAGCCCAGCAGCGGGTGCCCTGGAAACCCAGGAAGCAAAGTTACAGTTGAGAAGTTTCTTTTGCTTTTTGCATTATTCAAAGTGACAGGAAAAGGCTCCGTTTTGGGGCATTCTGTGGCATTTGTTCGTTCTTTTGTATAATGAATCTGATTGGAGACTGCACCTAAATTTGGAGGGGGAGAGTCCATTAGAAAGAATTACTGTTTGTTGAGGCCGGGGAAGGCTTGTGGCAAATTGCCCTTCCTAAGTGCTGTTTTTTGAGAACTCATTCCTGCGGTAGGAAAATAAAGCGGATTTCAAACACTTAAGAGATCATTTTCGGAATAGTCTAGATGCGCGCTGGTGTGCTGGTACATTTGCCTCTCATTGTTTTTTAATCACTATTTTGTCAAGTTTAATTGCTGCCACGCTAACAACCCAAACGGGAGCTCAACAAAATAGGGGATATCTATCATTGGCGAGAGCATTTTGATAGAATCCATATCCATTTGCATCCTTTCCACCAAATTAGGAAAAAGGAAAATAGAAAAGGTTTTCTCCGGTGCTGGTAGAAAGCCTGGGTGGGGAAATTCCCAGAATATCAGGCAAATTGAGCAGCCTCCAACGCATCAACTCAGCCTCCTCAAAACTAGAATCTCAAAACGGGCCCGGATTTGCCTTCTCGATGTTATGAATTCTTACAAGTTCCGCAGAATGGTGAGAGGCTTGAAGGCAGAGAGAGCCCTTGCCTTAATTATGCACGTGTCTCCAGGGTCTGCACCAAATTCCCCTTGTGGGTCTTTGACAGACACAGAGAGAGGCATCACTCAGATGCGCCTTCAGGGAAGGGCTCGCTGCCCAGCTGCTCGGAGCATGCTTCGCTGACAGCCTCCAGCTGTTAGCTTCATCAGGGTTTGCCTCGGCGTTTGAGCCGAGGTCACACTCTTCCCAGGGTGGCCCCTGGCCAGCGACCAAGCCAGGTGGTGGTACTCAGGCCTGGCCATTTCTGCCTTTGCTCAGAGCACCCTGTTGGGCCAGCAGGGACTCTGTCAGATGTGCCTCCCTATCCAGCAGAATTCTGCCGGTTTCCTTTCACGCGTTGCTGTGTGCTCAATAAGTACAGTCCTTCCTGGAAGCAGCCGAAGGATTCAATCAGCTCTCACAATCGCTAACTCCATCTCGGCATCTGCTTCCTGGGGAACCCAACCCGAGATAGGTCTTTTTTCCCCATAAATCGGCTTTTTAGAACGCTACTTCCAACTTCAGTGACTATTTAATGAAAATATATTAGGTGCTTGGCTGAGGACCAGCAACAGTGGGAGCAGACCGTGCGGGGGGGTGGGGGTGGGGGTACTGGCAGATAGCCACCAAGGGAAAATGATGCCAGGCGGTCCTGAACTGATTGGGGGTGAACCCAGTGAAATCGGGTCCAAAATCAGGGAGCTCTTTAGGGAGTTTCCAGCATGGTGACTGCAGGGCTTCGTTGGTGCAAAGAAGGCACTGTACACAGGGAGTTGCTCCTCCAGGTCCGGATGCAGAGGTAAAAGCCCTGTTCTGGGAAGGGGGATGCAAAGCAATGGCCTGTGTCCCAGCCAAGCTCAGGCGTGTTAGCACTTGCAGGTTTACCAAGCCCTCCACCTTCAAGTTCCTTGCAGGCCAAGACACGCCTGTCTTGCTCGCCATAGTGTGGTTGCTCAAGGACTACTTGATACATAAATGACTGATTGAACTTCATATATATCATTTCATCCCTACCAACCTAGTGCTAGCCCCTGGCCTTGAGGATCAAGCCCAAACTCCTTCTTATGGTGTGTAAAAGCAATCACAGTCTGGCCTCCATGGACTCTCCCTCCAGCCATAACTCACAGAATTGGCAAAGCTGCTTGGACCTTACTCTGCCTCACTTACCAGGGGCTGCCTCCCCCGGCCTCTGGGCAGGCTGATGCCTTCTCATCCTAAAAGACTTCCCCTCTGCCTTTTCCTTCTGTCCTCTGACCCTGCCCTCGGACCCCTGCACCCCAGGACTTCCAAGGGTAGTGTGGGACACTGAAATTCCAGGTCCCCAAGCAACAAAAAATATTAAACAGAATTCTTTCCCAGGCTACCTCCCTAGAAGGCCTTGGCTGAGAACCCTCATTTGCAAATGTCTCTGCACCCTATAATAATAGCTCACGCTAGCATACAGAATTTACTTGTATTTAATATAGCATTTACTGTATTCTGGGCACTGTTCTAAACACTTTACATGATATTGGCTAATTGAAACCCTATGCAATGGTCATGAGGCAGGCAAGGATGAAGAAACAGAAGCCCAGAGGGGTTCAGTAATTTTACCAAGGTCACACAGCTAGTAAAGGGTAGAGCTGGGCTTTGAGCCCAGCAGTCGGATAGATCAAATTCCTGACAGTGCAGATGAGGACTGCACTGAGGCTTGGTTAATGAACAGGACTCTGCCTCCAGACAAGCCAAGCCTGGGCCGCCTTTGCCCTGGAAGGCCTCCTGCTGGTCACATACCACCCCCCACACCTTTTCTACTGAGAAACATAAGGCACCTAGTTGGCGTGATCTGCCCTTAACCAGAAGAGGCCGAAGATGAAAGAACTGGGTGGGAGGTGGGGCACGAGTCTGCACACCCCCAGTCCAGTGGCTCCGTGCATTTTTGGGGAGGCCCTGCTCCGCGTCAGGCACAATGCCGAGCACATGTAGCCCTGACCACACCCCTCCCACTTCACCTTACAGGTTTGCACTTAGCCAAGTGGCAGGGCTAGGGTTTGAACCCAGGCAGGGCTGGCTCCAGGGCCTGAGTGTCTCTCCATCCCACAGCCCCAGATTAGGCCTAGGCCACCCTCTCCTCCCTCATCTCGCCCCCATCTCCCCTTCACATGCTCGTCTCCACCCCTGTTTCCTTTGGTCTGTCTCTCTTGCCTCTCTCCATGCCACATGCCCTTGCCCATCCCCCTACATTTGGGTGTCCTCCGCTGACTTTGGGGTCCCAGCTGGATGCAATGCCGAGCAGCACCTCTAGATCTATGCATTGTGCAGCTTCTTTTCCCCCAGCAGACAGCTCTGCCACTCCGATGCCCAGCGCTGCTGCGCCAGGCATGCTGGCACAGGCCTCAGGCAGTCCTTGCCTCTGCTCTCAGTGGAAATAAGAAACACCTTTTAGTGAGTCTGCATTTTAGGGAACTTCCCTCCCAAGGCTTTGCAAGCATCTCTTTTGTAGATCTGGCCCATTTCATTCATTCTTCCAGAAGCAGGTGATGAGACCCCACCCCTACCCCCAGGTGCTGAGCCAGCTGTCCCTGGAGCTGTAAGTCAATAACAAGTCCTACTCAAATGGGTTGGTGGAACCCAGGATCAACTCCCATAAAACAGCCAGAAGGCAACTTAAAAGCAAGTCAGGCAATGGCTTCAAGGGCTCAAACCAACCCATCAATTTAAGGAGGGGTTTGTTCAGACTCTCTAGGGTTAACTAAGATTTTGGCAGGCTAAGTAACTCTAAGGACACTAGCGGCTCTAACCCAGCTCTCTTGCAAAGAGATTTCAGACATATCTAAGGTGTGCCCATTCAAGTTTAAGAATACTAAATGAGGTGTATTAGTCAGCTATTGCCACAAGAAAGCTGCATAACAAACTGTCCCCAAACTCAGTGGTTTACCCAGCAAGCATTCCTTTCTCTTGCTCACAGGTCACCAGGGGCAGCTCTGCCTGAGGCTTCCAAGATGGGTTCAGGGTGGCTTCACCTGCCTTCTCATTCTCCTTGAACCAACGACTCCCTGGTTTCTATAGGTATAGATAGCAGAAATGCCAAGGCTCTGAGCAGAAACACAAGATGCCTCTTAAGGCTTAGGTCACAGGTGGTCTATGTTCCATTGGCTAAAGCCAGTCACATGGCCAAGCCCAAAGTCAAGAGGTTAGGAAGTATCTTCTGCCTAATCTCATGGGAGGTACTTAGAAGTTGCATGGCAGCCCACTGGTTGGCAAAATGATCACATCAGGTATTTTCACCCTTATGACAGCAATTTCTTCAGTGACTAGCATATCATTTTGCATACTTTTCATTTATTTCTTCCAACTTTACCTTTATTTCATTAAATTTTGAATCAACAAAACATTGAGTATTATTTGTATGTCTTGTTTTATGAATGCCGCGCTAAAGGTACAGCGCATATTACCTGTGAAGCAGCTCAAGTAGAGGACCACGCTGTCGAGCAATCAGTGAGGCGAGAATTCCTCATTAGTTAAAATAACTAATGGTAACGATCGAGACCATTTTGCCCATTTTAATAAGATTTTGGCATTCTTTTCACTTAAGGTGGTATTCATTTAGGGGCTCAGGAAGGCACCCAATTTTTTTTCTCCTTTGATAATTACAATTTTGACCTATGAAAACTATTCCTACAAGAGGTTTACCAGAAGTTTCTCATAAGACAGAGGAAGGCAATACTGGGCAGAGTTGGGGGTGGGGGGAAGGGTGAGCAACATTGCCTGGAAAATGAGCGGAAGCACAAATATCCT
Organism: Tolypeutes matacus; assembly: GCA_026826555.1. NCBI lineage: Eukaryota > Metazoa > Chordata > Mammalia > Cingulata > Chlamyphoridae > Tolypeutes > Tolypeutes matacus. Next base: position 9,334,796 of record JAKSZT010047090.1, read on the forward strand.
CATCCCTCCTCACAGCCAGGCAGCCCATGGAGAGCAAAGCAGGAGAAAGTTCTCATGGGAACAGCCTCCTGCCATGGCCCCAGGCCCCAGGGTGGAGACAGGACATCTTGTGCTTTCTCCACACGTTTTGTGGGCTAAGCCCTATTGGTTTCCTCCCACCTCTTCCCTCACTATCCCCCCTGATCATGGAGATCAGAGCTCCCCCTCCCCACCACTCTCCACTTGGCCGTCTCCCCCAAGCCCCAGTGAGTGCCAGGGCCTTGGCTGAGCATCAGGAGTTTTGAAGCCCTTAGTTACCAAGATCATTTTGGACAGGCCTACTGTCAGACAGCCATAGAGAGGCACAACCACTGACCCAGTGGTTCAAGATGAGTCTTTGGGGTCAGTTACAAGTGAGTCCAATTTCCAGTTCCACCCTTTACTGGCTGGGGACTGACGGCGAGTTATTGAACTCTTTGGGCCTCCATTTCTTCATCTGTAAAGTGGAAATAATAACACCATACCTTCCCCACACCGACTCCTTGTTAATATGCCATGTGACATTCTTTGGCGAAAGCGCGGCACTGTCCCTGGCACTTGGCATGCCCACATTCAGTAAATGGGAGCCAGTCGGGTCCAGAGTCCCTTAACCAGACTATGGAGACAGATGGGCTTCAGAATTCTGGATTTTTCCAGTGTTAGGCCAGGTGTATAGAGTGTTTATCTCATAGTATCTGAAACCCCAGCAGTGTCTCAGGCTGTACCTCACAGTCAAACACATTCACATTTCTGCAGCACAGTGAACGAACATTCACATGAACGGGGCTTAAATGAGGCCCTAAGTAGCCTGGAACCAGTTCAGGCCAGGTTTCGTCATCAAAAGAGTTTTTGCCAACACTCAATACGCATCTGTTAGTTTTCAGGGCTTGGGGGATTTCAGTATTGCAGGTAAGTCACAATGTCATTCGGTGGCAAACATTCTGGCTGCGAGTGAGGGGGAGGGGCCTCCAGTGCCGAGATGGGGAGTGGAAAAGGCTGTGGGGGGGGCACGCAAAAAGCCTCTAATATTTGGGGCTCTACCACCACCCTTCGGGAGGGCAGGAAGAGAAAGGCGCAAATGGGAAACTGGCCATCAGGCAGAGGGTGGGAAAGGAAGACGGACTGTTCCTGCATTTCTAGTAGCATAATTTTGCTCCCCAGAGGCCTACAAAACATTCATTCCCAGACCCCCTCTATCAGCCACTGAATCGCAGAATAAATGGATGCAGGACAATGAATAAATAAATAAACAGAGAGGAGAGGACAGTCTCTGGGTTCTGTACCCTACGAGAGTCAGGCACCCCTTTCTACCAGGCATCCAGAAACTACACTGAGGACCACTGGGACAGCCTGGTGGGAAGTGCTGGCCCAGCAGAGCATTCACCTGGCTGCCAACCATCGGGGCAGAAGGGAACACGTCTGGGCTGATCACTCGTCAAAGGAAATTAGCCTGCGGAACCGATTGGTCCTGTATTCCCAGAGTTACATAAGCCCTGGGAACCAAATCATTCTGTTATCCTGGTTCCTGGTTTTTAGTTCCCAGGTCCCTGATAGCAGCCTCTGGTCAATCATTGGTAGTGATTGTGAGTATGTGTGTGCATGCATACACATGTGTGCATGTGTGTTGTGCCTATATAACAACAGAGACACACAGAGAAAAGAAAACAACTGTTTTCTCTGAGCCCCAAAGGGAAAAGACCTGGTGCTCTGGAGCCAAGCTGGGGGAGAGAGAGGAGCATGTTCTCCTTCCCGTGTCTTTTCTTATTTTGCATTTCTCATTACATCCGCATGTCACGGGGCTGCTGGCTGATTTATAATTTATTGGTTTAGTGTCTCGCGGCAGGGAAAGGATGCTATGCTATATTTTTCAGGGACACTCAATTCAACTTTGGTGAGGCAGCCAGGGCCACAGCTGTGAGGGGCACAAAAGAAAGAGATGTGTGTGAGGAGGAGGCCAGAGAGTGAGGAACCAGAGAGCCCGACGCTGCCAGGTTGGTCCTGGTGAAATGCCCTCTGCCATCAGATAGGCTGGCCCGGGTTGGTTTGTTTTTAAGTGGATGCTTTCTAATTGGATTTTGGAAATTCGACCTCAACCGAACGTGTAAACATGCATCCACAATGTGGAGCCACTGGACTCGAAGACAGGACAGTTTGGGGTGAAGCCCTGCTTTGGATCAGGTCCCTGTGGCAGACCCCAAGACAGGGATAAGCGTGAAAGTAATTTCCTTAAGATGCTCTGCCAGGAGAAATGGGGAAAGGAATGAGGAGGTGAGACGAGGGAAGGAAGGGGGACGAGCAAGGGGTTGTGATGTCAAACAAAGTCCCACAAAGGGTAACTCTTGTGGCACATCCCAGCAGGAGATTCCTGGAGGCAGCATAGGTAGATATATCTGAAGAGTTGTCCCGGCTGGGGAACAAGGGAACCGGGGTACTGGCTAAAGGGGCCCCCCTGAGGTCTGTCAATTCCCAGGCACTCCCAGCCCTCCTAAAATGCAGGTAAATAGGATCTTGACAGCCTGAGGGCTGCCCACCAAGAAAAGAGACCCTGGTGCAGGCTGCCATGGGGCACGAAAAGCAACTGGAAGTTGGTATAGACAAAAATGGGGAGAGGATCCCAAGGGGGTTGGGTGCACTGACAGCATCTGCTGTGAGCCCCAAAGTTCCATTTAGCCCCAGAGGTGATGGACGGCCTCTTTGATGAGTTTCCTTCTGCTGGGCGTGGACCTATGCACACACACACCAGGACCTAGAGAAGACACCAAGGCAGGGAGGTGAAAGGGTGAATTCTCAGAAAAGCCTAGATTTATACAGAAAAGCCAGTTGTTATTTCTGCTAGGATTTTTGTCAGCAGGAGATTTTAATTGGTCGGAGGAGGAGGGGAGGGGGAGTAATGTACCGACAGACGAAAGAACTGGCCATTCTGTGTCGAACAGGGAAAAAGAAGTACACTTCGGGGAAAGCAGTAATGATCGACTCCTGGGGTTAGAATCACGGTCTTTGATTGAATAACATGGCAGGGTTTTGATTCAATCGTAATCTGATTTGGGTGGCACACCAATAATAAATTCTCCAGCAAACTGAAAAATTCTGTAGGGGAATGGAAAGCATTCAAACCCCATGGTTTTCATCGAATTAAATATGAAAATGTATCATACAATCGATATTGCAATATTTGATTCAATCAGCATTTTGGGATGGGAACCGTTTTCTCCCATTTGTTCTTAGGCTGTCGCAAAATATTTCAATTTGTTTCAGAATTTATTATTGACAAATCACCCTAACGGCTGCTGAGGGTTGGGGTGGGCAGCTGGTCACTGAGGACTGGCAGCCAGGCCCACAGAAGTAGCCAGGGAATGGGGCGTGAGGGAGGGGTCAGGTGAAATTCCAGAAAGGGGCTCATTTCACACAGCGAGGAGGAAGATGAGGATGTTGGTCACTGGGAGAAAGGAAGCCTTGCCTTTCCACCAGATGGAAGCTACTCTCAAAGGGGTGTCCCAGCAGCAAGGGCCTGCCCTGGGCAAAACGTTGAGGCAGGCAGAAGGAAAGGCTTCCATCTGGACTCCAAGTACACTGTCCCTGGAACCCTGGAGAAAGTGGGCTGGTGCCCTGTTATCAATGCCAGCTTGGAGTCTCAGAAACTTGGGTCTGAATCTGGGCTATACCTCTAACTAGCTGTGAGGCCTTGGATAAGTGACTTAATTGCCCTGTGCCTCCATTTCCTTATTTGTGGAATAGTGGTAAATTCTTAACTGCCTCGTAGAACTGTAGTCATTAGTAAATCAATGCTTAATAAATTAATGAGTGTGCCATGCCCAGGACTTCATAAGCAACCAGGAAATGGAAGCCACCATCATCATCATCATCATCATCATCATTATATCAGTTATCTATTGCTGTGTAAGAAACCCACACCCCAAAATTTAGTGACTTAAAACAATCATGACACTGCAGGTCAGTTCTTCTGGGCTGGGCTGGGCTGAGCTCAGCAGATCTCAACTAGGCTCACTTATGTGTTTGTGGTCACCTGAGGCCTGGCTAGTCCCAGGTGGCCCCACTCACATGGCTGAAGGTTTGCTGGCTGTTGGCAATGGCACTGACAGGGCCATGCGTCCCTCAGCCTCCACCAGACCAGCCAAGGTTGTGGATGGCAGCTGGATTCCAAGAGTAGCAAGAGGGCTATCCCAGATCTGCAAGCACTTTTCAAGTCTCTGCTTGCATCGTATTTGCCAGTGTCTCCCACTGGCCAGAGCAAGACACAAGGACAGCTCAGATTCACAAGGTAGAGAAAAGCTTCGCCTCCTGATGAGAAGACATGCAAATGCACATCGCAAGGACATGAATTCAAAGAGGGGGAAAAATCCCTGGCCACTTTTGCAATCACCTGACATTATTGGTCTCATCAGCATTTCTCTGAATGTGCTTATATCCCACCTCAAATAAAGCAATAGACACAACACCCCTCTCTCGCTAGCCGAGAACACCATGAGGACAGGAAATCTTTTTTTGTGAAAAGCAAAGCAGTAGGTGCTCAAAAGATGTTTTCTCCATGAATTTATAAATGAAGGGATATTTCTAGAAACATAGTCATACTAAAGAATTAAATATTTGAAGTGTCATGCCTCACAAGAATATTTGCATTTTCTAAGCTGATGGCAGGTAAAAGATATGGCTCAACAGCAACAGAAGCTCTGGGTGGAATTTTCTGAATCACTGATGGCATGGCATTTTGAAGCTGGGTGGGCCCCAGAAGATCATATCCTTAGAGCTAACCCATTCCTGGGTATGTAAACCTACTATAGATGTGAACTTTTGATTAGATCATTTCAGTAGGTCATGACCCAGGGTGGGTCTTAATCCTTTTACTGGAGGAATAAAAGCCTCAGACACAGGAAAAAGTGGCAAAGACAGAGAAACCCTGTGGGGCTGTGAGAGAGCTTCTGCAGGCTAGAGACTGGAATCAGCAGAGGCATGGAAAGAGGCCCCAAGAGTCTGAAAGAGACAAGGCCCAGAGGAGAAAGAAGAAACGAGCCATATGCCTCATCACCCACAGCTAAGCTTGGGAAGAAAGTAGGCCTGGAGGAGAAGGCAGAGACTGGCAGAGCCACCATTATACCTTGCCATGTGCCTGATCACCTACAGCTGTAACTTGGTGAGACAGCATCTCTTGATGATGCCTTGATTTGAGCACTTTCACAGCCTGAGAACTGTAAGCTTTTAATCTAATAAATTCTCATTATAAAAGCCAACCCATTTCTGGTATATTGCATTGGCAGCCTTTAGCAAACCAAAACAGATAGCTATTTTAAAAGATTGTCTCTCCCCATATTCCTCAAATTACACAACTGAGCAACTTTCTACTCTACTTACGAGTATGGCTGCCCTGTCTCTGGTTCCTGAGGATAGTGGGTAGCTGGTGGAGGTTGCTCCATTTCCCAGGTCTTCATTAGCCACTCCATGGTTATACCATAGTATAACCTAGTATATAGTAGGTTTACACACCCACCACCTCACTGGCTTCTTTCATGCTTAGGAAGAGGGAGAAAGAGCTAGCAGGAGTTCACCAAAATTGGGAAAATTAACGAGACCAAGGTCAAAGAGGAACTGAGGCCAACCAGTCAACCAATGTTGATTGAGAACTTATAGTGGGTCAACAAATGATCCAGACATGGGGATACAGCAACAGCTCCCATGGTGCTTATATCTAGCATCTGATCCACTTGCTTGGACTCCAAATGGATCGAACAGGAACCAGGGGTTCTCCCAGAGGAGAGGTTGGAAACTGTTCAAATTCTAAGCACTGCATTAGGTTGTATAAAGCATGTTCCATCTCAGCTACTCACTGCGGCCAGCCTTCCTCCAGGCACTGGGGCGGGCAGAACAGTACAGGCATCAGCCTCTTGGGAGAGAAACCCCAGGTTTGTAAGGTTGGGGTCCCAGGCAGCAGGCCCAGCTCTCCTCTAAGAGGAATGCAAAATAAACAGAGTAAGAGCTAACACTTACTGAATGTTTCTATATACCACTCACTGTTCTACGCATTATGCATGCATTCATCCAATCTTCACAGCACCAGCATGAATGAGTCTTTGCTGCTTAACAGAGCATCATAAAACCTCAGTGACATCCAAAAATAAACATTTCTCAAGAATCTGCAGGATTCAGCTAATCTCAGCTGGCTTGGCTGGCGGCTCTGCTGATCTTGCCTGGGCCTGCTTATACATTTGGAGTTCAGCAGGGGTGAGCTGATCTAGACCAGTCTCCTCTGGGGTGACTCAGCTCATTGCCACATGTCTCTCATCCTTCATCAGGCCCATCTTTATGGCCACGGCAGAAGCACGAGAGAGCAAGCTTTGTGCCTAAGCCCACTTCAAGCATCTCCTGGTGTCATATCTGTGGACTTCCCACAGGATGAGGGCGCTGAAACTTACAAGGCCAAGGGCAAGGATTCAGGGAGGGCTGAAGAATTGGGACAGATAACCTAATCTACCACATAGAAATGACAGATGCTATCATGAAGCTCGTTTTACACAAGAAAGTGGAGCACGGAATGGTTAAGCTACTTGCCCAAGGTAGTACAGCTAGTAATTGGCATATACAGAACTTGGCTTCAGGCCATCTGCCCTTACCCATTGCTCTTTACTATTTCACTTCTTAGCTCTGGCTTAGTCCAAACTGACATTTTAGAGTGTGGGATCTATGGACTGTGTCTCCTTCAGGAAATCCTCCATAAACATTTTTTTTCTTGCAGCCTGTGGCAGGCATTAAAGTCACAGTGCATTCAAGGTTAGACTCCTAGTCAAATTCTCAGAGTTTGGAAATGAAGTATCACCATTTGGATGCAGAGCCACATGCTTTAACAATTAGCTGAGCTGAGTTTTGACATCTTGTGTAAGCTGAAGAGCCTGGGGAGGACACAGTTTGATATGAAAGCCTCTCTCCCCGCCAAGGGGCGTTAGGGGGCTGGTGAAGGTTTCTAAGGCAATGTCATCGGCCAGGCCAAGGTTCCACTTAGAAAATGGTTTTGGTCCTTCTTAGTGCAGGCGAGAAAAGGCGATCCTAGGGTCTCCTGCCATAGAGTCGTGGATCTTAACATTTTGGGGGTCACAGACCCTTTGAGAATTGATGAAAGTTCAAGACCCTCCCTTCAGAGAAATGTCCACACCCCAGAATTCTCCACATAATAACAGGGGCCTTGAGGTGTCTGTGCATCCAAGTAGAGCCTCTGTGCTCGGGTTGGGCTAAAATCATTTTAGGATGGACAGTTTGTAAAGCACATGCCCACTTTAGCCCTTCAGAGTTCAGAAAAGAGCTCATCGGCTGCTTAACTCAAACCATGTTACTTCCTGGCATACCTCTTTCAGCTGAAAGAGGGTGGCACGGCAGACAAAGGCCGCCAGCATCCACTACGATTACTGAGCACTGTGATAAGAAATAGCCCGATGAAGGCCATTGCTGGGCTGTGTTGGGAGGGCATGTTGTGGGGACAGTGCTTACTGCCTTGGAGTGTTTCTCAAACAGCAGCATGCTTCAGAATCACCTAGAAGGCTTGTTAAAGCACAGGTGGCTAGACCTGAGTTTCCGGGGTGCCACCCAAGATGGTACATTTGCAAGTTCCGGAGCTGCTACTGCTGCTGCTGTCAGTCCAGGTAAAACTTTGAGAACTGCTGTCATGTAGCCTAGCACCCTCTTTAAAAAGACGCCCAGAGAAATCTGTCTGGTCTCGGTATTATACGGTGAGGAGTGTTGCTTCTGACCAACAACTGGTTCGTTGGTATTTTTGCAGAAGCTGTGAATCTTATCAACTGGGCCTCCCTCACTGGGCCTCTGCCCTTACCCATTGCAAGGGTACTCTTGGGAACCTCAGTGCCAGACCAGGGGTGGGATGGGGGGGTATTCTAGGCTGTCTATGGGGCCACAGAGTCTGAAGTTAACCCAGCTTCATTTTCACTTTCCTGCTTTTGTTTTCCCTTTCGTCTAAAATGTGATTTGGCTGAAGGTGACAGAACCCACTTTGACCTCTGTGAGGTAACATAGAGGATGTGTTATAAGAATACCCGGGTGGCCTATGGAAGAGGGATGTGGCCAGGCCCGGGAACAGCCCCTCACATCTCATCTTGGCTTCTCTCTCACTTTATCTTCATTGCTTTCTCTCCCGGGCTGGAAAACATGGTCACCGGTGGCTCCTGGGCCACTTGAAAGAGACTCACCTGGCCTAATGCTTGTGCCTATCTCAGGTTTTAAAACCTCAAAAAACAGCTCTGACGGGCCCAGATCAGGACAGGTGCCTACCTTCACGCCAACTGGGTCATGCTGTACAAAATGGCCCCTCCTGCAGTAGGTGTTGGTTTGGAGTTGGGGGACTGGAATTCTCATAAATGGGAACTGTGGGGGGAACAAACCCACAGGTGCTCACCTCACTCTTTTCCCTTGTCCACTTTCTTTTGTCTCGGTGTCTTGGTGATATCAATGTGAGCCACCCGAAATCATTTCCAGACCAAATTATGGGAGAGACAGAAAGACAGGCTCAGGAGCAGGGTCGTGGGAGAGCTTTTTTAATTGGTGGAAATACCAATTTCTCTCGTTTCTGAACCCCCAGCACCTAGCCTAGCGTCTGTTGTATTGTAAGAGCTCAGCAAATGTTGAAAGAACTAATGAATGAATGAACAGGTATCTTTTAAATGCCCTGGGAGGAGGGGGATCTAGCCATATAAGGAACCCTGAGGTTAGGCCTTTTACAATGGAATGTGAGGAATTATACACTAATCCACTCAACTTGTAGGTTCTGGCTTTAATTTATTGGGTTTCCTTGATGCCCGCAGTAGCAAGGTCTGGTGGTTTTAAGTTTCTTTCCTCCTCCAATGACTGGGGCTGTGATGGAGACACATACTTTTGTGACAGGGACAAGAATTTAGTCCTCTGCTCAGCACGAGGCCCCAGAGTTCCTGGCTGCTGGGGATTCTGTCCAGGTGGTCTGAGAAGGAAGCCTGGCCCGAGTCTCCCACGTCGGAATCCAAGAGCTGGGTTGCATCTTTCATGGCTGGTGCTGCCACACGGTCGGTGGCCCATCACGTAGCATGTCCCAACAAGGTCATCAAACAGAAGATGGGAACTTTCCACTCCCAGGGCTATCCTCTGCATTTGGTGGGGAGCAGGAGGGGAGAGGGTGCACATTTCTAGAAATGAGTTGCCAAGGGATGTTTTATCTCCAGGCAAAGGCCCTTCTAGCAGAAAGTTCCTAGCTTGCTCCATTCGACTTTGGTTCCAAATACCACAATGATGATAGATGGTTGTTGCAGGGATCCTTTATTCAAAGCCTTATCTGAAATATTCCAAATGCATAGTGGGGCTGTGCTGGAGGTCAAAGAGGACCACCAGGAAGTCAGCAACCCTCTAGTTGACTGCAACAAGCCTCAGTTGTCCCATCTATAAAATGGGGGTGATAATGCATAGTGTGGTTGCGATGATTCAAAAATGTCATTAATTCATTTCTTTGGCATATGCCCACCGTCTGTCATGCATTATTACACAGACATGGCCCCTACCAGCAGAAGGTCAGGGGTGGTGGCCACCACAACAGCATGAGATCTGAGACCCAGAGTTTGGAGGGACATTTGTCACACCCTTTGTGCTTTTGGCCACTCTATTGGATACAGTTGTACAGCTTACATGGCATCCCTTTGAAGAGAAATGGTTAATTCTTTAGTCGGGAGAAGGTTAAGTATAATGAATGAAGTCATCCATCCAGATGACTTGATGACCTCAGGCCCTTGATGAGGAGCAAAGAAATGGAAGCACCACCCAACAAGCACAGCAGGTATAAGCAGATTAAATTAATTAGAGAAAAAAATAAACCCTGATATGTTTTAGAAAAAAAAAATCAAGCTTCAGAAGAATATAAAGAACACTCACCATCCCCTGCATCCAGCCTGCATGGGCATGCATTCGAACACACCAACAACAGAGCCAGGCACACAGTCGGTGCTTAATAAGGGTATGTTTCTAGATATTAATTGGGGGGGAAGCAGGGCAGTACTGATGGGGAAAATGCAAATTCTCAGTCTAATAGTTCTGATCTGATCCCAAATTTGCAATTCACTGGCTCTATAATACACCTTCATTGGCATGTTCGATAGGTATTTATTGAGCACTTACTGTGTGCTGGGCTCTATTTTAGGCCTTGGGGATACCACAGTGGAACAAATAGACAAAAATCCCTGATCTCACGATGTTACATTCTAGTGGGAAGAGATAGGTGACTAACAAGTAAAATATATAATATCTCAGATGCTGCTAAGTGCACTGAAGAAAAATAAAGGAGAGAAGTAAAGCATGGGGGAGGGGGAGAGAGTTGCTATTGGACCAATGACTTGGCCTCTCTGAGCCTCAGTTTTCTCATCTGTGAAATAGGTCATAATCTCTACCTCATTGATTCCCTTGATAATTACACTAGACAGTGTAGATGAAGAGCCTAGCAGCACCTGGTCCCAAAGAGAAACTCAATACAGGTGCCCTTTCCATTCTTCCCTTACCACTTGGCCAATGTTCAGAAGAAATATCCTCCCTGTGGCATTTCAGAACTCCCTGGTTTTTGCTCTGTAAATATCTTGATGTTAGAAAATTCCAGGCTTTTGTTGTCATCTATGAGAGCGACCCTATGGTGTGGGAAACACACAAACTTAGGAACCAGGCAGGCGTGAATTCAAATCTTGGCTCTGCCTCTACCAATTGTTAGGACTGGAGCCTTAGTTTCATCATTGTGAAGCTGAAGAAAATTACAGTCCCTACCACCGAAGGCTGGGGAGAGGATCAATTAAATCAGATGTAGAACAGCACCTAGAACACTCCCTGCAGGTAGTGGGTGCTATGCCAGGCATGGTTCCTTCTCGAGTGACAGCATCGGCACCTGCTGTTCTTTCCTGGAGACCACACTTACGCCACACTGCATATCTACCACTCGGGTCCTGCCAGGAATCAATCTTCACCCCAGGAGATACAGATAATGTAGGGGACACTTGCAGAGCTGCTGACAGGTGAAAAGTACCAAGAGGAGATGTTGAGGCACCCACAGACTAGGGACAGCTGGAAGCCATTATCACCCTGGGGGGCAAAGGGAGGGCATAGTGTCATGTGGGAGCCCAGGGAGTGGTGGAACCTTGGGGGAGGGGGCCTCTGGCAGGAGCTGTAATGACAGAGAGGCACAGAAAGTACCAAAGACAGGTGGCATAGCAGGGAGGGAACAAAGAAGAAATACCCGAACTTCTCTTTCCTCCTGCCTCCAATCTGTTGCTCCCAGTTGCCTAACCCCAACTGGAACGTGGCCCTCCCACTGGCCAACCCCAACGGAAACGTGGCCCTTCCACTGGCCAAACCTAAGTGAACACCAGCCGGCAAGGGAACCCAGTGAGCCAATCCACAGAGCTTGGTCTTCAGGACACAAATCATGGCAGAGAGTGGTTGCGAATGGATCTCATGGGGACAAACAGAAAACAACCAGCACAAACCTATACCACGATGTTTGCTCTTGAGACACTTCTAAACATCAGCTGTTCCTGTGCAACAGTGTTCTCGCACTTGAGCACGCATCAGAATCCCCTGGAGAGCTTGTTTAAACACAGGTGGCAGGGTGGGGGAGGCCATCTTCAGAGTTTCTGATTCCGTAGGTCTGGGCTGGGGCCCGTGAATGTGCATCCCTAACAAGTTCCCAGGTGATATGTTGCTGCTGGTCTGAGGTCCCCCAATCACTGCTTCATGACCTGAGATTGCTGGAGAGCAGCGGCCCTTCTTCCTTACTTAGCATTTAACCAGCTCCACTCTGCCCATGGGGTGGTTCTAGGCCTCTGCACTGCCAGCGTGACCATGGACAGCCCAGAAAGATCCAGGGCAGCCATCTGCAGCTCTGCTCACCTGACAGCTACAAGGCCACAAACCCTGCCAGCTGGACCGCCCTCACCTCAGCTCCATCCCTGGCCTTCACTCACCCTGTCCTTCCTCCCTGCGGACCTTGAACTCTGCCTGATCTTTGTTAGGTCTCCATGCCCCGTCTGCCTGGTTGCTCCCCCGTTGATACCACGTGCTCGCACACATACGCACATACTCTGATTAGCTGCACCTGGATGCCTGGCCCATTTCCTGTGGGAAGATGAGTCAACCCCTCCTCGTGGCCCTGTGACATCCTGCACTCAGGCCAGCAGGTCACAATCCCTGGTCACGCAACATTGCCACTCTGAAGGCAGCCCTGCCACTCTGCGGCTGCCCCTGACATCTTTGTTGTAGGGCGAAAGAGTACAGGCAGCTTCTGGGTCCTTGCCAAACTCGGCCTCCTGACAGGCTGAGGCCCGTCAGAGAGCTCTCCTCATCTCCTTCCAGTCTTCACACACCTCCCCACCTGACCCATCCATTTTCTCAGCAGCTCCTCTCTCCCACCTTCACCACAGGGCCACTCGAGTAATGTATGAGAGGCCCCAGGGAGGGTCAGCGGTGGGGAAGGCCTCCATGAGCACATGCAGTTTGGGTCCTTTCTTTGGGGGACCTCCACCCCCATTCCATGCCAGACTAGTCTGGCTCTTAGTCCCACCACCCTATGCCCCATCTCCCCCCACCCCACCCCACCCCCAGCCACAGGACAATAGATGACCAAGTCCTGGCCAATCAGCACAGTGCATTTCCCTGGACACAGGGCTTGATCCTGGCCTGAGTGCCAGGCAGGGGCCGTCAGACTGGCTCCCTGGAATGGGTGTGGACACGGGGGCAGCAAGGGGCTGGGACTCCCGTTGTCCCAGCTCATAAGAGCCAAATAAGTGCACTATTTTGGTAGCTTCCAATTGGCCATGGCGGGAGTGTTTGTGCCGTGGAGAAATCAGCAAGTGTTGCAAATCAGGGCTTTTGTTTGTTTGTTTGTTTTTTGTTGTTTTGTAGAACCAGGTGTTAAACATTTACCAGCACACCACAGTAAGGGAGAGAGAAGCCGTTTCCATGAGGTTGCTAAACTGGGAGGCTTTGAAGGCAGCAACTTCTTGTGCAGCAGCAGAGGACGAAGGCAACACAGAAAGAAGCAGAGGCAAGACGAGTGGAAGCAAAAGAGAGCTAGCAAACAAAATGGTGTGTGCCCCCTGGATCCAGCCATGCCTGAACTCCAAGCATTCCAGTTATATCAAACAAAAAATTTGTCTTTTGGCATCTGCTAATTTGAATTAGGTTTTCCCCTCAAGCAACCTAAAGAACACTGACCGAAATTATCTTCCTCTTAAACATTCCTAAAATTGTCAACATAAAAAGGGAAGCTTACTCAGACCAAAAAGGGGGTAATTGTCATGATTGCAGGGTAGCAGGAGAGGGGGCTTGGTCAGCCCCTGCCAAGCTAGGATGCAGAGCATCTAGTGTGTGGCTCTCCAGTGTTAGACTCACATCCTCAGCCCAGCTGGGGCCTTCTAGGCCCAGCAGCCCAGGGAGCAGAACCAGCCCTCCTCCCAACGTCTGGGAGTCAGATCTCCAGCTCAGAGAGCTCCCCCACCACCACCACCACCACCATCATGAAGCCAAGGTCAGACCCTCTGGTTTCCATTATTAGGAATCTCAGGATGCAAGCATAAGAGAACTGGCCCCTTTCCAGCCAGGAGGCCTCCAAATCCGCCCATCCTGCCCACCCGTCTTTCCCAACCAGCTCTGCGCACCACAACAAGATGGTGTGCTCTAAACAACCGGCAGCCTCCACCCCAACAAAGGAGAGGTTGCATTTTAAGCACCTCTCTCAAGGGCATCCTGTACAATCCTGGCCACAGAGGCCCCCTGTTGCTGTTCAAACCTGGTAAGACCCTTGAACCTTTCTAAAGCATCTCCTTGTGTTATTTCTGGGCCCTGTCCCCAGTCTCCGACCCCCACCCCCCCAACAGGAATGCCTCTATCTTTTGTTGCAGGGTAATTGCTCCCCCCACCCCAATCCACCCTTAATCTTTTTCCCCTACTGTGATTGGCCCTGAAACCTTGATGCCAGAAGTTTCTGCAGGTCTTCCTTTCAGGAGAGAAAAGGAAGAAGAGGAGAGACTTTTATTCCACAGCTGGGTCTGGGCAGGGGAAGGCTGGTGCCCCACCAGGGAGAGAAGGAGCAGGCTGAGCCCCAGGAGCCTGGTAGAGGCAGCCAGCCAGGGGACAGCCCACTGTGGACAGAAAAGGGATCCTGGGCCAACAGCGCAGCCGGCAGGGAGGGGACTGGTGAGTTAAACCCTGGGCCGGAGGCTGCCTGGCTTCTGTGTGTCCAGAACTGGACACACACACATCCACACACACCACGCACATGCCACATCCACCACATCCACACACCACACATTAACACACACGGCATACACACACATCCCATACACACCACCCATTCACATATATATGCAGCACACACACCACACATCATACACCACCCGGACCACATGCAGTCCACACACATGCCTGACCACGGCTCCTTGTAAAATGCGAGTTCAGAAAGCAATCTGTGGGAGCGCGGCCTCGAGCAGACCTCTTTTCTCCTCGCTGACCAAAGGCCAGTTCTCTCGGCTCTCCTGCAGCCCGGCCGGGGGTGGGAGCACTCTCCCCCCCACACCCACGCACACACTCCCCCCAACACACACCAGGCCTGTTTTTCCTTTCCTGAGCGATTTTAGGTTCCCATCTGTCATCTGAGGGCATTAATCCCAAGACAGAAGGCCAAAGAAGCCTAGCCCACATACCCAACCCATTAACTAATTACAAAAGGTGCCCGCATCACATCATATTAATCCCGCTCAAGCAGCCCCATCTTCCGCGACTCCCTTCCTGACTCGCGCTGATAAAAATGACGAGCTGCCCGCTGCCGCCCTGAATGGCACGGCGATGATGGATGAACCGTGTCCAGCCAGGGTGTGGGTCGAGCCACAGCGACTCATGTGTCAAGCAGAGGAGGGGGTTGAGAGGTGGACGAGAGCGAGCAGCCGGCTGCCAGGGTCACGGTTTCCCCACCTGAGCGGGAGCCAGGAATTCCCGTGTCCCCCTGAGATGCGGCCAGCCTAGACCACTGCCCCAGGACAGCAGGGCCTCTGAGGACAAGGACAGGTGGGAAAGCCTGAAAGGTCCCCAGTCTCCTCTTTCCAGCCACCATTCTTTCTGCCCCTTCAGCTGCTGGCCCCTGGGTCAGCAAGTTCACGGGGACTGCCATGGATCGGGAGAAACTTTCTTTTTTGACCGTGGTCCTTGTAGGCAGGTGGTGTCCAGGAACTTGCCCTCACCTCCGGCCAAGGGCTTAGAAACCGCGCCAGCACCGTGTGGGGCTTGTCTGCCGGTCGATTTCCGAGCAGGGGCTGCGGGCAAGTCTGCAGGGCGTGCATGCACGCACATCCTGCTTCTCCACTTCCCGGAGAGGAATAAATTGCCTGATTGACAAAGCTCCTCTAGTTCATGTGCACCGTGCCCTGTGGGTTGGCCATGGCTACAGTTGCAGTCAGCTGACTTCATCCATTTATCTTATTTATATTGTATTCCTTTCTCCGTGGGTGGAGTTAGGGCCTCCTGGCTCTGATATGCAAATTAGACACAATGATTTGTCAATGAGCAGAGGCCTGGCACTTTTTAAAAAATGATCTTTAGGAATGCTGCTACCCTGCCACTGGATAGGAGGGCGGTGGGCACACCCTCCTGCTCCCAGGCTTCCCAAACTCCCACTGGCTTCTCTCTCCTTACACAGTCACTCCATTGCTGGGGGCAGATGGGGAAAGACATCGGTGGGGGAGGAAAAGACTAGCAGGAGATTCACAGAGAGACGAACACGTGGCTAGAAGTCCCAAATCGGGGTGTCAGCAAGGCCCTGCACCCTCCAGAGTCTCTAGGGGAGGTCTCTTCCTTACCTCTCCCAGCTTCTGATGGTCCTCGGCAATCCTTGGCTGGTGGACCCGCCGCTCAACCCATGCCTGTTTGCAAATAAGGTCATTCACAGGTTCCAGGGGGACAAGAATTGGGGAAACACTCTTCAACTCAGTTCAGGAAGCAGGGTCCCAGGACAGTGATTTCTCAGGGGCTTTCTCCAGGGCAAGCAAGCACCTGGTGACAATCGGATAAGAACAGCTCAACTGGCCCCAGGCACAAACCCTATATAACTTGCACTGAACAATGATCACTAAGTGATAACCTAGGGCCATGCAACCTTACAGAACCCTTTTTGTCTGCTTCATTCTCTCCTCAAGCCCCCCACCCCCGTGCAGGCAGATGTATTTGTTCAAAACTCCCATTGCTCAGACATCAGGATTCGGATGAGGGCGAGAGTGCATAAGAATCTGAACCTTTCTCAGAAACTTCAAGCGGCGCATTGACTGTGAGGCTTGAGGCTGGCCGGGCAGAGGCCGCCGGGGAACCCAGGCGTGAGAAATGACAAAGCATTGGCCGCCGAAGCTCCCCAGCCCAGAATCTGTGCCCCTCCCGCCCCTGCCCCCACCCCCACTTCAGCTTCACGCAGACTGCCCTGTTGTTTCCTGGTATGGTATTCTAGAAAGAAACCTCATTTAAGTTCAAAGTTCTGTGGATTAATTTGAAGCCAATGTCTTGCTTTTTTTTTTTTTTTTTTTTTTTTTTTTTTTTTTTTTAATACACTGGAGTAAAGAACATATAATCCCAGATTTTCCAAAGGCGGAGCAGGAGACTTCACAAACAAAGTTGTATTTCACTTGGCAATCAGAGAAAGCTGTCCTTTTTTTTCTTTTTTTTTTTTCCAAGTGTCCTTGTTTATTGTTCTGTTTCTAAGAACATGCAGAACAGACATCTCCAGGGCAGCAGGAACTCTTTCACCAGGAATTTCAAAAATGGCATTCAAAGCATTTTGCCAATAGTTAGGCAAACGTGGGCTGGTCCCCAACTTGTAAATTATCAAGGCCTGCCATCAGGAACGGTATGGCAAGTTTTCTCAGACAAATAAGATGACGTTTGAGAGGTTTTAATGAAATGAAGTACACGATCACGAAGAAGATAATGCCATATTTAACCCCAAAGTACCTGGTTTGCATTAAGAACCCGTTTTAAACCCCACTCCTCCCTCCAGCTCTCCGTGCAAACCCGTGTCTCCTGAATCTCGTCATAACATGATTCATTAAGGGCAAACCACCATCGGTGACCGAGCCATGTTTTTAATTATTGTGTTCCCGTTCACTTCTGTACGGTCTTGTTGTTATCATTCCAGCAGATACTTACAAATATGACTTCTTTGGGGGTTCCCTGTGATCTCCACAAGGACAGCAGCTGCTAATGAAAGGCAGGCCCCAAGCCAATGCGGCTGCTGATTATCAAGCCAAGAAACATCCAGACTCTGAAACTAATGAGCTGGCAGGGAGACCAAAACAGACTAAGAATGTGGAGCGCAGCGCTGGGGAGAGAGGCCACCAAGACAACCCTGGGAGGGAGACTGAGAGGGGAGACAAACTATCTTCTATCAGAACATGTGTGGTTTCTAACAGACAAGGCAGCTGTGTTGGTGGGAGCAGAAGGAAGCTGTTTATTTTGAGGTCTTGGAGATACAGCTGCAGCCATTTGGAGAAAGGTGTGGGCCATAAAAGAGTATATTTGCTCCCTGGAGGCTCTGCTTACTTAGGGAGGCAACGTTTGAAAACCAGCTCCCACCACCACCATCGCATTATTCTCCCTGCCTGGAATGGTCCCCCATGCTCATCCACCACACCTCTCCAAATCAGACGTTCCAAGGCCAGTGTGCATTCCAACCTCACACTGGACTTCCCCCACCAACAGTGGTTTAATTTATCCAACACTTATTAAATCCCTTCTATGTCCAACTCATTGGGCTAGGTGCTGGGGAGAAGATTCTGGCATGGTTCTTGCCAGAGCTGGGAAGACCAACTAGACACATAAAAGTGTGCTGGGAGGCACTGGGGACCCCAGCTGGCCATGCCCACTCATTTACAAGGACATCATGCTCCATCTTGTGACCTGCTCTTGCAGAATCGTCTTGATCTGAGGTTTCACCCTGGAACTATTTCAGACATATGCCTTGAGGTAGAGATGGGCCAGATGCTCACCCAAACTCTTCTCTTTCTAGGCACACAGTTGAACCCCTTCATCCTGACGACAGACTAGTTCTTACCAATCAAATGTAAGCCAAAGTGATGTGCCACTCTGGGGATGGCACAGTTAAAAGTGAGGGTACCTTCTCCATCCCCTCTCTCATCTAGATCTCGCTTTGAATCTCTCTCTCTTCCTGCCGTCTGCTAGCTGGAGGATGCTACAGTGACCTTGAAGCCATATGTTGAAGATGGCAGAGCCACAGCAAGTTAGGAGCCTGGGCATGCTAGATGAGCTTCCTGAAAAGCAGAACTTGAGATGGGGGTTCCTAAGCAAGGGATTTACCTAACGCCAAGCACACTTGGTAAAACCTGCAAAGGAGTGAGAGGAGAAGGGTAAGGCAAGGGAAGAATAGAAGCCCACAGGTAGTTTCAGGTGAAGTTTCGCCTCTCGTCCCACAGAGGGCTCTGGAGCATGTGTGGCTTCTTTGAAGCCAAGGAGCCAGACACTTGTATCCCCATATCAGTTCATCATTGGCTGTGGGCTGCCCCTCCAGAGGACCACCTCACCTCTCAGACATTTCTGGGTAGAGTAGCTGCCTGCCAATTCAAGACAAATATGTGGATCATGGCAGAGCTGTGAACAATTAGCAGCCAACATTTACAGTAGCTGCTGCGGGATGGGAGCAGCTGCCTGATAAAGGGGAACTGATCAAAAGTGCAAGAGCATCTACTGCAAGGGGTCCCTGAATGACTGCCTGGAGCAGAGCCCCCACATGCACTGGAGTGTGACCCAAACAAGAAGTAATTCTATATTGTGTTCAGCCACTGAGATTTGGCATTTGTTTGTTACAGCAGCAAGTCATTCACCCTGACTGATTGCACATCTAATCTCCTAAGCCAGGGGTTGGCAAACTTTTTCTGTAAAGGGCCAGACTGTAAATATTTTCAGCGTTGCCAGCCATATGGTCTCTGTCTCAACTACCCCACATTCAACTGTTCTGCCTTTGTCAAGAAAGCAGTCATGGATAATACATCCCTGAATAGCTGTGACCAGACTTGGCCTGTGAACCATAGTTTGCCAACCTCTGTCCTAAACTACAACTCTTACCAGTGCAGGCTAAGTCTCCGAGTTTCTTGTGGTTCACTTAAGGCCTAGGACAGACCTTTACCTGTACTATGCACCCCATAAAAACTCAGATGATTGATTCAAAAATTTTAAAAAGGAAAGTAAGATGTTGGTTAAGGTTGTTGCTTAATTTGAAATTTTTTTAAAGATTTATTTATTTATTTCTCACCCTTCCCCCACCCTCTGTTGTTTTTGCTCACTGTCTGCTCTCTGTGTGTTCTTCTGTGTCTGCTTGTCTTTTCTTTAGGCAGCACCGGGAACCAATCCCGGGACCCTCCAGAGTGGGAGAGAGACACTCAATCTCTTGTACCACCTCAGCTCCCTGATCTGCTGCATCTCTTATTGTCTCTTCTCTGTGTCTCTCTTTGTTGTGTCATCTTGCTGCACCACTCTCTGCTAGGGCCAGCACTCTATGTGGGCCAGCACTCCTGCATGGGCCAGCACTCCTGCATGGGCCAGCTCTCTGCGTAGGCCAGCACTCCACGTGGACCAGCACTCCTGCATGGGCCAGCACTCCGCATGGGCCAGCTCTCCGCTTGGGCCAGCTAGCCACGTGGGCCAGCTTACCTTCACCAGGAGGCCCCAGAAATCAAACCCTGGACCTCCTATATGGTAGGCAGGAGCCCAATTGCTTGAGCCACATCCACTTCCCTTAATTTGATTTTGACTTGAGCCACCATAGAAGGGCTGGCTTTCTGGGTCTGGTGAAGATTGTTCTGGGTTCTGTGTGATCTCCTTAGGAGTTCCTATTGGAGATGGCTGGCTGCAGCCCCCCAGGTCCTGACAGTCCTGTCTCAAGTCTCTCTCACCAGAGGGAATCAAAGTTGGCCAGAGAGATCAGCCAAGTCTAGCATAGCAGGAGCAGGGGAGACCCAGATATGCAGCTACATCATGTTCTAGAATCTTGGGGTTGACTAAGGCTTGTCCAGCCAGCACCGAAGTCCCCACTGCTACAATCTCATCTTGGTGTGCCCATTCCCAGATTAACTAGACAAATATGGCAGCCATAGCCTGAGAAGAACGTGGCAAGCTGAAATTCAGACCCAAATGGAATAAGAGTCTGGATCGCTCCACCAGGAAAGCTGCCCAGGCTAGCAGAGGTGCTGGCTGAGGGTGAGGGGAATCCAGAATGGACAGTAGAGGAGGAGGAGGGTGACTCTAAGGTATGGCCTCAAGATCAACGAACCCTTCTTTTGTAAGTTTCCCAGGAAATAAGACCATGCAGAATTTTGGTGTCGCTCTCTCTGAACGGAGCAAACTTAACCTAAGAAGCAAGTAGATCTGAGTAGCACAAGCAGATTCCCTGCTTCAGGACTAACGTGCCCATCCACCAGTGGCTGGGAATATCTCCTCTCCTCACTGCTCACAACTGTGTCCTTCACTGGGAATTGCCCTCAGTCATGGGAAACTGCCCTGCCCAAGTGTATGCCTCTTTCCCAGGAGACTGCCCTCAGCTATCCTTGGCTGATACAGGGATACGAAGTCCTGGCCCCCTCACCTCAATTTGGGACAACTCTGAAGGCCACCCCAGCTCCAGAGTGCCCTCTATCTGCTGAGGCTTCAATTGCAACCACTCTATGGGTCAGCTTCCCATTCCTGCCTCCCTCACACCCCCTTGCAAGTACATCTCCCAAGACACTCCCCAATAAACCTTCTGCATACAGAAATTGACAAGCTGACCCTAATAATTATAGGAAAATTCAAAGAAACCAAAATAGCCAGAACAATCTGGAAAAGAACAAAGTGGAAGACTTCCTGATTTAAAATATACTACAAAGCTACAGGAATCAAGTCAGTGGGGCACTGGCATAAGGATAGATATATTGATCAGTGGAACAGAATTGAGAACCCAGAAATAAACTCTCACATTTACGGTCCATTGATTTTGAGCAAAGAGGCCAAGGCAATTCGATGGGAAAGGATAGTCTTTTCATTAGATGATGCTGGGACAATTGCCTATCAACAAGCAAAATGGTGAATTTAGACCCTTACCTCTCACCATACACAAAAATGAACTTGAAATGGATCATGGACCTAAAGGTAAAGGCTAAAACTATAAAACTTTTAGAAGAAAACATAAGAGAAAATCTTTCTGACCTCGGATCAGGCAAAGAGTTCTTTGATACATTGCCAGAAACATAATCCACAAAATAAAAACTAATAAAATGAATAACATCAACTTTTTCACTTCACTTTTTAAACTTTTTCACTTCTAAAGACACCATTAAGAAATGAAGACAAGCCACAGACTGGGAGAAAATACTTACAAATCATATATCTGGTAAAGGTCTTTTATACAGACTATATAAAGAACGTGTAAAAACCCAATAAGAAGATGAACAATCCAATTAACAAATGAGAAAAAAAAATCAGAATAGACATTTCATCAAAGAAGATACACAAATGGTTAATAAGCACATAAAAAGACATTCAACATCATTAGTCCTTAGGGAAATGCAAATCATACCCACTAGGATGGCTATAAGCAAAAGCCAGACAATAACAGGTGTTGGCAGAGAATGTTGAGGAACTGAAACCCTCATACATTGCTGGTAGAAATGTATAGTGATGAAGCCACTTTGAACAACTGTTTGGCAGTTTCTTAAAAACTTAAACATAAATTTACTGTTCGAGCCAGCAATTCCATTCCTACATGTATACAAATGAAAATGCGTGCCCACACAAAGACTTGTACACAAATGTTCATAGCAGCATTACTCACCATAGCCAAAGTGGAAACAACCTAAATGTCCATCAGCTGAGAAAGAGAAAATAAAATGTGGTATATTCATACAATGGAATACTATTCAGTAATTAAAAAACTGATATGTTTACAACATGAACAAACCTCAAAAACACTGTGCTAAATGAAATAAGCCAGACACAAAAGCTATACACACATGTTGTCTAACTCCATTTATATGAAATGTTGAGAAAAGGCAAATCTATGGAGACAGAAAGCAGATTAGTGGTTGCCTGGGGCTGACGGTGAAAATGAGCAGTGACTGCTAATGGGCATAAGGGTTCGTCTTGGGATGGAAATGTTCAAAAGTTGGATTGTGGTGATGGTTGCATAAGTCTACATTTACTAAAAATCTTTGAACCAGACACTTTAAAAGGGTGAATTTTATGGTATGTAAACAATACCTCAATAAGCTAAAGAGAGAGAGAGAGGAAGGAAGGAAGGAAGGAAGGAAGGAAGGAAGGAAGGAAGGAAGGAAGGAAGGAAGGAAGGAAGGAA
>JAKSZT010047090.1:9357207-9457197 GCA_026826555.1 Tolypeutes matacus
GAAGGAAGGAAGGAAGGAAGGAAGGAAGGAAGGAAGGAAGGAAGGAACGAACTTCTGCATACCAATCTCCACCTCAAAGTCTTTTTCCAGGGAACCCAATCAAAGACCACATACATTTCATTTTAATAGAAATGCCTATTACTTTTTAATCTGTGGCCAAATTTTAGAAAATTGCAGTCTCAAGATGATAAGTGAGCCCCAAAGTAGGCCCAAGCTCCACCCCGACTTTTCAAGATCTCTCCCTTTATACCACAAGCACTATCATCACGCCCTTTTCTGCATTCAGTTCTAGAACCACACACTGGTTAGTATTCCTCCCCACAGAGAAAATCACACAATCCTTGCCCACATGAAGCAGAGTCACAGAGGCACAGTCTATCCTTTCTCATCATTTTTAATTATGAATTCCTATTTTTTAAAAGATGTTTCTGTTCGATGCTAGTCATCATGATTCTTTGGCCAAAGGAGCAGGAATACTAAGGTAAACATTGGTGGTCTCAATTACCTGTTTTTGGTGGGGAGTGAGACTCAACGGGTTAGCAGGAAGGAGCCCATGAGACAGACCAGGAAACAGAGATGGGAAGGGAAGAAAGAGAGGGAAAAAAAAAAAAGGTGAGTTGATAAACAAGGACTCTGAGTTCATCCCCACAAGGCTGACTGCTCATTGCTCAATGTTGCGAGACACTGACTTCTTAGAGGTTTGCAGTAACAGCTTGCTCGAGCTGGAAATTGCTGCGAATGTGTGTGCTAGCTGAGGCCGAGCTTGTAAAATCGAGTTCTCTGGCGGCTTTGCCTCCCTGACAGACCTGGGACCTCAGGTGCCCCTCTGGGTCCCAGCTACCCAGTCCCTGAGCTCTTGGCCACCAGACCAATCATCGATGAATTGTCCCATCTCACTCTACCTCCCCTCTTTTGTCCCACGCCAGGCCTTCTGCCTGAAATGCCATCCCCTCACTCATTCATCCCACCAGCATTTATGGAGCATCTATTATATGCTCCAACCAGGAATAGCACACAATGCCCAACCACAAGAAACTCTCAGATGTAAAAATTAGAGGTTCTTTGTGCTGGGATGGGTGTGTGAGGGGGAGACTGTGAGGACAGAGAGAGGGGTGTGGATAAGTCCACCTAGAAGGAGAAGGTTGGGGAGGCTTCCAAAAAAAAGGCACGCTTACGTGGTCTCTTAAAAGAAGAGTGGTTGCTTGCAGACCAGGTGTTAGATATCATCCAAAACCCCAAAGCAGCACCGCCTGCTATAATTCCCTGCAAGAATGAAAATGCTCACTCTTGCTCTCTGCCCCGCCCCAGGCAGTAGCCACTAACCATTACTAAGCACTTGAAATGTGGCTAGCGCAATGGAGAAATGGAATTTTTACTTTTATTTCATTTTAATTTATGTAAATTTAAATTTAAACAGTCACAGGTGCTAGCGGTGGCTGGAGTGGACAGAAGAGCCCCAGAGGCATAGAATAGCAGGGCCCAGTCCCAGAAGTGCAAACCAATGGAGGAGGCAGAAGTGTGGGGTGCACAACCAAGGCACTGGTGACCATGTCTGGGTCACTTTCCCTGACAGCCACACCTAGGCAGCCAATTCACCCACCCAGGGAAGTAACCACTGCCATCTTTGCCCCCACTGTCCTTGAGTCCAAGAGGTACAAACTCAAATGCCTATAGTTGCCAGGGGTTGGGGGGGATGGGGTGGGAAGGGGCAGACATGCTGGTTGTGTGCAGCGTCCTGGGTGCTCTGTCCAGCTGGACAGTGCCAGGTCCATCGAAAGGGGGCAGCCTCTACCCAGCATCAATGACATTTTTGTTGCCTGCAAATGCAGGCTTAGAAATGCCTGCTGTCTCAGGAGAAGCCAGAAATCACAACTTATTTTGTTTCAATATTTAAGTGTTGGTTACATTTTTTTTGATGCTCTCCGGAAAAAAAAAAAAAAAAAAAAAAGCCACTCTTGGGGCTGGGATTCAAGTAAAAGTTGGCAACCAATACTCTGCCTCTTTTGTGGCACCTGTCGTGATATTGAGCACATACCTGTGTTTATATGCTCTACATACCTCAGGGCAGGGACCAAACTTTTATTCATCTGGCCTTCTGGGGACCTAGTTCAACATTTGCATGCAGTCTTTGTTTTATAGATGTTGGTTGAATGAATGAATGACCTCTTCCATGCCAGAAATGTTTTTGGCAGCCCAGGCAGTGGCTCAAAGAGACAGCAGCAAAGGAGTTAAAAGGCAGGAAATGAACTAGGCTTTGGGATAAAGCCCCATTAATTGCCGTCTTACCAGAAATCCTTTTCCCTGCAAATCCGCGGGCTGTAAATTAAGATCTGAATTGTTGTTTTGAGCGCAGCTTTCTCCAAACCACAGATCTGCAAACACTTCTCTTCCCGGTAGCTTGAGGTCTCACAACAGTCTTCTGCTATTAAATCTTGCTGAAAAGTGGGCTGAGAGCATGAGGTCTCTTGTGAAAATTACCAGACTTGGGGACGACTGGTTTGGGATTTTGCCAGCTGCCTCTGCCCGTGTTAGCAGGGAGGGCCCAGTCCTGAAGAAGCCCTGAAGGGAGGAGGCTCACTGCCCTCCAAGCCCCCCAACCCCCAAGAGCTGCCTCATGGTGGTGGGGCAGGGAGGGACTGGAGTCAGCAGGTGGCCTCCCAAAGTGGCCACTCCGGGTCCTTTGTCTCCTGGCTTGTTCCTCTCCACATTCCCACAGCAGCTTAGGGGAAGTCCTTTAAACTCTTTGCTCCAGTTGCTCCAAGTGTTGACTGGAGATAAATGTGCTGTGTGTGGTGCAGCAGCTTCCTCAGGCCAGGTGAATCTTTGCGGAGAGATTCCACACTTGTGGCCAGAAGAACAGGCGCTGAGCCAAGAAAATCCACAGTGGAACTTCTAAAAGGGCAAGGGGGCGGTGTGCTCTGGGAGCCATAGAAAATGCCTGCTGCCCACATGCCCACATGCTTCCTGGCAGACACACACAACCACCACTTTCCTGCGATTTGTCCTCTGGGGCCATTCTGGGGATACTTTGGGCAACGGAAATTCATACTTGCAGAATCAAGGATGAAAGTCACCAGGGGGACTTTGAGCTGACCCCATGCCCCCTTGATGTACAGATGAAGAGACCAGGCTCACATTTCTGACCTGTTTTGTTCAAGGTCACACAGCTGGACTCCCAAGCTCAGCCGGGTACTCTCTTCCTTATATCGAACCACAGTGCCCCTAGCTAAGCCAGATATCTGAGCACACCACACTGTCCTCTTGGAGTCATTGATGACAAAGGCCATTTGTCACAGTAGGACATAATCTGCTAAAATCTCCTACTGCATTCCAGGGGAAGAGTGCCCATATTTCACAGAAGTGGGTTAATCACAAATATCAACTGATAACGTGGAAAGACAGGTGGGGAAGGGAAGGCACCCTCACTGTCCATGGGAAACTTGAAATGGGACCTGCTTTGTTTTCCCTGTTAATGCAACAATATAAACACCCTAAAGGCTGGTAGCGTTTCATAAAATTCGTTTAAATACCTGGATACAAAATACTATTCTCTCTAAACCGATGGACGATTGATTTGGGAATGATCATTTGTGAGTAATTTATATTAGTCTCCAGTGTCCAGTGCTGCCATCATTGAGATGAAGTGCTTGGGACAGAGTGAAATCCCTTAATTACTCTCGCATGTGTTGCATGTTGCAGGGAAAGAAACCATAATGCAAAGTGCTTCTATATTTCAGCAGCATAATAGCTTGATGAAGATTTCTAAATTTTTCAAAATGTCATTTCTTTCCAAAAGATGGATTATTTCTGTTGGGGTTTAGTCTACCTAATTATTCCTGCCTTGATTACTTAACTACTCCAGATATTTCATCCCCCACCCCACCCCCACCATGCTTTTATCATGTTGGGCATGTTAGAAGAAGCTAGGCAGCTTATTAGCAACAAAGTAGACAATCCTGTTTCCTGGCAGCTAGTGTGGGGAAGGGTGGGTTCCTAGAAGGAGTACCAGAAAACTCAAGGACAAAGCCCCTGGCTTCAGGTCACTTGCAGTGGCCCAGGTGTGTCTGAGGCATATTCAACAAACACTAGTTCACCTTCTAGAGAAGTCCTCCAGCTCCATGCCTTGCACATCACATCCGCCTGCATTTCTGCAGAGCACTGGGTCTCAAACTTGAGCCTGGACACCTTGTGAAACAGAGATTTCCAGGTCCCACCCCCACCCCCGAGTTCCTGATTCGGGTGGTCTGAGGCCGGGGGCCAGAGAATCTGCATGTCTCCCAAGTTCCCAGGTGAGGCGGATGCTTTTTAAAAATAACATACAACTTCAGTGCCATAGCAGGTGTCTGCATCAGGATGGAAACTGGGACCTGATGACATTCACTTATTTGACTTCGTAAAGGTGTGTCGGGTGGAAGAGATCTCTGGATTCAATGAGCAAAATAACCATTTAGGTAAAAAGATAAGGGTCTCAAAGTGGGAGAGAAGAAGGAAGGCAGGGAGGAAGAGACAACATACATCGTTGGGAAGGGCAGATTCAAAAACGTCTCTGGAAGGTGTGATTCTAAATCTAAGCTCTAAAGAGTCTCAGAATGGGCACAGCTCTACAGCTAGACTAAAAGAGAAGGGCAGGTGGCTTTTCTCCGTGTTTTCCTATTACATGGGGATAGCAGGGGTCGGTTACCCTACCAGGCGCTTGTCATTCTTCACCAATGCGGGGACGAGGTGCAGAGGGCAAGCCCAGGGCCTGCCCCGGGAGCACCTGCCACGCCGAGGGAGGGCGGCCCGCGCCCTTTGGCTGATCCCACAGCCTGGAAAAAAGCCAGCCTCCGCTGCCTTTGAAAGCCGGTCCCTTGGAGCGCTCCCGGCTCGCAAGGTTTAATTGTTTCGTCTCTTTTTTTCTGGTTTATGAAGGCGTCCCTCCTGAAGCCCGCCCCTTGCGCAGCGGCCCGGAAGGGTGGGAGGAGCGCGATCCGCGCTCTGGGCTGGGGGAGAGCCGGTTCCTATTTCCTGATTATAAAGAAGCATTTGTTGGGAGCTGATGAATTGCGGCGGGAGCTGGGGCCCGGCAGGACGCGCGCCTGTGATCCTCCACGTCCTTTGCTGCGGCCTGCCAGAGTCTATTTATTGCATCAAATGTGGCCACAGATTTTCCCTTGGGGTAGGGGGATCCGGCAGCCCCTCGCCCCTCTGCGAGTTGGAAAGCTTCGGAGACCCCTGCAACTCAAAATGTGGTCCCTGAATCAGCAGGACCAACTGGGAGCCTGTTAGAAATGCGAATCTCGGGCCCCATCCTAGACCTACTCAATCAGAATCTGCATTTTAATGAGATCTTAAGGGTAGTTCCTATTCTCCGTGAAGTTTGAGAAGCACAACTAGGGGTCCCTGCCCCACCCTCAAAAAAACGTTAAGATCTGTTCTCAGACTAGGAAAGGAAGGGGGGGGGACAACAAAACCTTCATTCCCAGATTTGGAAAGGAGGCGTGGAAGGTTGACCTCAAGGTTTCCTTGAGGGTGAGGACTGAGAAATTAACATCTGGCATGAGTTGGTGGGGAAGGTAGTTGTCACTGAGAGTAAACATGAGTTGGGGGATATCTTACTTCCGGGGTGGGATGGGAGGGGGAAGAGAAGAAATGAGGTGAGTGGGTGCCACCCACATTTCCAGGAAAGCTGAGTATGTTGGGTGCTGGGACCTTTTCCTCTCCCTGGTGCAGGGTGTTTTCTGAGCTCCAATCCAAGCATTTCAGCACGGAGGTGAGAAAACAGCAGCAGCTTTGGAGCTGAAGGCAGAATCAGAGCAGAGAGGTGAGTGCACCAGGGAGTTTCTTAATAAGCAGGCTGCCACGTGGTGAATAAATTTTAATGCTGGAAGAAAGAGAAAACACACAGTGATTTAAAAAAAAAAAAAAAAAAAAGCACCCTGGCCTGCCAGGTGTCTAATTAAGTAGGAGGGGCGCCTCACCCCATCCCCGGGCGTGGGGCACAGAAATCCTCCAGCGAGGCCAGGAACCAGTCTGCTGTCCATTTCCTGCACAAGCGCAAGGCAGAAGAGGCACTGTGTGTGATAAAGGGGTGATAATCCAAAAAGAAATTCTGTGGGTTTGGTGGAATGGCAGGGACTGGTACCCACAAGTCTATGCCCCAACCTGACCCTCTCTTGCCTGCCAGGCAGGAGCCCTGTGGCCTTGGGGAGAGAAGGAATTGACTTCCACTTCATAAAACCCCAAGTAGGTGATACATTTACAGACTCCCCTCCCAGGCTCTTTCTTCAGTCCTATTCAACATTGCTTTGCACAGTGCAGGTGGATCAATGGAAGGTGCAAGCCTATCAAATTCCTGGTTACCAGCCCCCCCAAGCTGGCATGGTAGTGAAAGAAAACGCTGGATGAACTTCTTGGATTCCAATAATATCTCGGCAGACTGTGAAAATAGAGTTAGCCTGTCAAAATGTTATTTATTTATTTAGGTGCCACCTCGTCCCCTTCCATAAAAGTTGTTGAGGTGATTCACAGAAATCATAGTAAATTAAATTAAAATATGAGCGCTCGCTTTGGCAGCACATATACTAAAATTGGAACCATACAGAGAAGATTAGCGTGGCCCCTGCGCAAGGTTGACACACAAATTCGTGAGGCGTTCCATGTCTTGCATGACATAGCAATGATGGATACAGGCCATTATACATTCTGTCAAAATCTATAAAACTGTATGGTGCAAAGTGTATACTGTATGTAAACTATAGTCCACGGTTAGTAGCAATGCTTCAATATGTGTTCATCAATTGTAACAAATGTGCCACACTAATGTAAGGTGCTGTTAATGGGGAAAAGTGGGAGAGGGGGAGGGGGTGGAGTATATGGGGATCTCCCTATATTTTCAATGTAACATTTATGTAATCTAAAGCTTCTTTCAAAATAAAATTTTAAAAAAGAACTAGTGCAAAATGAAAAAAATTAAAATATGAACAAAATGTAAAAATCAGGTCCAGTTGTAGTAGAATTAGAAGTCAAGACTAATAGGAATGTGACATTTAATAAGAATAAATGTGAAGTTCTAGACTTGGTCTAGAGAGCATAAGCCCAGGTATAGGATGTGAGAAATGTGCCTTAGCAACATCGCAGATGAAAATGAAACTTTAATGCACAGTAAACTCGGTATGAGTAAAGAGTGGGGTATGGTGGCTGAAAAAAAAACAAAAGGATCCTGCCCTAGGCTATAGTCTCAGGTGTCCTTCAGAAGCTTACAGTTCATTGAGTAAATTAGATAAGTAAGTAAACCACAGAAAGAGGGAAGGCTAAATAAGGCTGTGGAATCTTGGAAGAAATTATGGAAATGATTAAATATTTTGGACTGGATGACATCCAGCATTCAACACTCCCAACAATCCTGAAGGGAGAATGTGACCGAAGCATCCCCTATGTACCACATGTATCAAGAAACCTCACTACGGTGGCTTAAACAAATAAGATACATTTCACTCACACCGCAAGATACATTATGCTCACACCGCAAGAAGAAAGGACATAGGCAAACACTGGTCCAAGAATATCAGTACTGTAGTCTCTGTGATTTTCTTGGCTCTTACCTCATGGTTACAAGATGGCTGCTACTGATCCTGCCTTCATGTCTGCATTCCAGCAGAAAGTAGAAAGAGGGGGAGGGGGCTGCACCAGTATCCGCAAAACTTAAGCTTTCCCGTGCAGCCACAACAGACTTTTGCTTATAGTTCATCGGCCAGAACTGTGGCCTATGGTCCCACAATGCGGTTAATTATCAGGAATAGAGGTCAAGTCAGCCAACCAACAGTGTCTGCCACAGATGGATTTCAAGTTTCAGGCTTGAGAGTTTGAATGGATGGTGGTGCCATCCGTGGAGACAGGAAATACAGAGGAAAAACAGGTTTGCTGGGGTGGTGGGGAGGCTGAAGGTGGATGAGTTCAGTCTTGAGCATGTTAAGTTGACAAACCTGTGAAATGTCTAAAAACAGAGATGTCAAGTGGACAAATTAGATGTAATGGTTTGGATTGCAACTGAGAGTTCTGTACTTAAGACATGGATTTAGGAGTCACCGGCAAAGAAGTGATAATCGAAGCCCTGGGGTCCCTCAGGGAGGAAGTGCAGAATGAAAAGGGAGGGCTGGAAGTGGGTACCAGTTTGGCATTTAGGCATGCAGTTAGTGGGAAGAGATGAGTCTGAAGAGTATGCTGGGAAGAGACAGCTAGAGAGGCAAGAGGGAAACCAGAGAGAATGGTTCACAGAGGCTGTAGGAAAAAACTCTTCCTGCTACAGCTTGGATGGAGCTTGAAGACATCATTTCGGATAAAATAAGTCAGACACAAAAGGGAAATGGACAAATGCTGTATGATCTCGCTTATGTGTAATACCTAGGATAAGCAAATTCATATAGACAGGTAGTAGGGTACAGGTTACCAGGGGCGGGGCAGGGTGGAGTGGATGGAGAGGGAAAGAGGAGGTTGTTGCTTGATGGGTACAGAGTTTCTGATTGGGGTGATGAAAAAGTTTGGGTAATGATTGATGGTGATGGTAGTACAATATAGCGAAAGCCATTAGCCACCACCAAATTGTCCACTTGAAAGTGGTTGAAATGGGAAATTTTGTCTTACATGTATGTTCCCACGATACAATTTTTTAAAAGGAAGAAACTTTCAAGGAAGGAGGGAGGGAGAGACGGGTGCGGCCCAGGCTGCTGATACTCCACCCCTTAACTCCTTCAGCCCACCTCCACATTCACCTGCAGCTGAGGGGCTGTTCCTGTGCCCACTGGCAGCTTTGGTGTAAAGTGCTGGGTCTCTCTCAGCTGCAGGGCTTTCTCTGGTATCCTGGGAGCTTGCTCAGCTAAGTGCAGGCACAACTTAGAAGTGTAGAGAATTAACCACCCACCAGAAGCCTCCCTCAGCCTTGGGTTGCAGGGACCACTGAATGAATGCCCCAGCCTGGTCCTCAGAGGACCCCCAGAAGCATTAAGCCCCCAGTGGCTCCCAGCAATAACCCACTCTTTTGGCTTTGCTTCCCTGAATCACCTCCCATATCAACCACCTGGTGTTGAGTTCTTGTCGTAGAGTCTGCTTCAGGGGAACCCAAGCTAAGACAACAGGGTCAAATGGAACAGAGTGGCCGTGCAGGGCCGTGGCCAGGCCTGACCATGGAAAGTACTTTGGCGGAGCTAATAAAACCTGGAACCTGCAGTGCAGGTCTCAATAAAGGGAGATGCCTCGCTGTAGGCACAGCAAGAGTTGCAGAACTTTGCCCAGGATTTGGACAATCTGACTCTCTGAGGAGCAGAATTGCCTTGTGAGGTAGTGTGAGCTGTTTCAAAGTGGTGAGATGGATGCAGATATAGAAGGCAGTGAGCCCACCACTCACTGTCCTAAAAACGGTCCCAGTCCCCACAAGCTGCTGGGCCTGTTGAAGTGTGGGCATGACTTGGGAGACCCCAGGGAGGTAATGGGGAGCCACCCACCCACAGGCCTCAGTGTCTCCTTTCTCTCCTTTATATGGTTTAGTTGTTGCTTTGGAAGCAAAGCAAACTAAAAGCAAACTTGACCCAGGTCCAAGTCATCATTTTCACCCATCCTTGAATCTGGACTAGACTCTGTGGTCTGACCCGGCACAGAGATCAAAATCAATAAGAGAAGGATAGAAAAGTGAAGCTTGGCTTTGGCAAAGGGGGGTCTTTGTGGACCTTTGACTGAGCAATTTCAGAGGTGTGGTGGTGGCTGAGGCCAGATTTCACTGAGCTGAAAAGCAAATAAAAGATAAGGAAGTCGAATTAACAAGCTCTCAAGACTCCTGACTTTGAGGGGAAGGGGAGTTCTAGGTGTAGATTACTAAAGGATGGTGTAGATGCAAGGGAGATTGTTTTGTTTGAATTGTTTTGTTTTGCTTTTAATTAAGATGAAGGAGAGATGGTGAAAAACACAGTAGAGAGAATGCATTGGAGGGAACAGGTGAGAGGATGGTGGCAAAGTGTATCTCTGGGAAGGTGGGAGGGGATAGGGAGGAAGACAACAGGAGGTTTCGTGTAAGAAGGTGTCTTAGTCAGCCAAAAGGGTGCTAATGGGAAATATCAGAAATGGGTTGGTCTTTATAAAGGGTATTTATTTGGGGTAGAAGTCCACAGTTACCAGGCCAGAAAGTGTAAGTTTCTTCCCTCACCAAAGTCCATTGCCACATGTTGGAGCAAGACAGCTGCCAACGTTTGCCAGGGTTCAGGCTTCTTTGGTTCCTCTCTTCCCAGGGCTGCATTTCTCTCCGGGCTTAGCTACTCTGTTTCCTCCACAAGGTCAGCTGTAGACTATCAGGCGAACGGCTCACTTCTCTTCCCCTGGGGCCTTCTCTCCAACATCAAAACTGCTTCTCAAAAACTGCTCCTTCTGTCCTTTGCCTTGCCTTTTATATTTGATTCCCCCACCCACCAAGGGGTGGGGCTCAATGCCCTACTGACGTGGCCCAGTCAATGCCCTAACATAACTTAATCATGCTCAGATTAACAGATCAGTTTACAAGCATGATCCAATTATATTTTTGGAATTCATAATTACATCAAATTGCCAAACGGCTACAGAGGGCTATCTTTTCACTAAGCTGTCGAGTAAGAAGGCAGAAGGAGATGACTCTAAGCAGTGAGATATGGAGGGGACTTCTCATGTCATGACCTTTACTTTCACATAAAAGTAAAAAGTAACAAGAGAAACGAGTTCATATGTCCAACAGAAGACATCCATGAAAAGAATATTCCTGGCAACTTTATCTATAATAGCTCCAAACTGGAAACAGCCAAACTGTCTATCAATCAGAGACTGGAAAAACAAGTGCTGGTGTAGTTCAGGCAATGGAATACTATGCAGCAATGAAAAATATCAACCTACTTGCAACAACATGGATGAAGCTCACAGATATTATGTTGAGTGAAAGAGGCTAAACATAAAAGAGTATATTTTGTGTACTTCCATTTATAGGAAGTTCAAAACCAGGCAAAACTCATCTATAGTGACAGATGTGCAAGAAAAGTGGGAAAGGGAGGTTATTGACTGAAAGGGGTCCAAGGGAAGTTTCTGGGGGCAATGAGAATGTTCCATATCTTGAACTAGGTGATGAGTACATGGGTGCACACATATATAAATATCCATCAGCTAACACTTAAGGTTTGTACACTTTACTGTTTATCATTACATCTCAACAAAAAAAGAAAACAGAAGTAAGAGGTAGGATCAGCAGCAGTAAACAAAATAGGAGTTGACTGGTAGGAGACTGGAGGACAGAGGTCAAAGCTTGAAATAGAAAAAGGACACGACTAAGGATGTGAAGAAAGAATGTCAAGAAGCATTTAAGACCCAGCTAAGGGTGGAGACCATGGAGACCATGTTTCCAGACCATGGTGGAACATTTCTTCTAACAAGTCTCAGCAGCATGGGTGCAGGAATAAAGATATCCAGCAATTTGATTGATCCAGGGTTGGAGTTTGTCAGGGCAGATGAGGTGGAAGTGCAAGGTGGACAGAAAGTTGAGGATGAGAACTGAAAGAATGGAAGCCAGAATTATCCTTAAAACAGCTAGAGAGTCCTTAGCTTGATGCAGTCAAAGCACAAGTGTTTGGCGAGAAAGAGGAGAGGGAGGTGGAGAAAGCTAAGATTTCAGATGTGGAGCAATCATGGACATGGATATGGGTTGCTGGAGCCACGCTATCTGAGGAAAGAACTGGAGATATCTAGATTGGATAAAAAAGATGGCGGTAAACATGGTCGCTATTGTCAAATAGTTCAACCATGGTTATGAGGGAGAAATCTGATTGGTTCTGTAGGACCTTAGTGTGGAGAACCAAGACCAATTGTGGGAGGGGAAGCCTGGGAGGTAGATATTGTCTTTTAATAAGTATATCTTCCACACCTGGATCCAGGACTGCAGGTGCAACGTGACCTGTTGAGTGTAGAGGCAGACTTTCACATCCCTTATTCTGGCTTCTATACTTCTGTTAATGCTGTTCAGCTAGATCCTACTCTTTTTTTAAAATTTTATTGAAGTATATCATTCATACATGGGCATACATAAACCATAAATGTATAGTGAAAGTTGTGAACTTACAAAACAAACATGCATAACATCATACAGGGCTCCCATACATCACCCCACCACAAATACTTTGCATTGTTTAAAACATTTGTTAGAAATTATGAAAGAATATTCAAAATATTACTAGAGTACTAACTATAGTCTATACCTTAAATTTGCTATATTTTCCCCCAACCCACCGTATTATTATTATTATTATTTTTACTTTTATCTATTTTTACACCCCCCCACCCCCCACCCATTTTTGTGTCCCTTTGCTGGGCAATTCTCTGTGTCTGTTTCTTGCCCTCTCTTCTCATCCTTCTCCTCCTGTCTTCACTGGATTCAATCCTCGGAAACTCCGATGTGAGAGAGAGGCATCCTACCACCTGCGCCACCTTAGTTCCTGGTTTTTCGGCGCTTCTCGTCTTGGCTCTCCCTTGTGTCACTCTCCTGCTACGTCATCATCTTGCTGCGTGGTTCAGTGGGGCCTGATGGCACACTTGCGCTTGGGGCCTGGGGGGCTCACCCACTCGAGGGGCCTGGCAGCACACCCGCACGTGGGGCCTGGTGGCCTGCATGCCTTCTATATTTTTCTTTTTTAAATTTTTACCGGGAGGTCCCAGGGATCAAACCCAGGTCCCTCCATAGGGGAGACAGATGCCCAACCATTTGAGCCACATCCACCCCCCTGCTATATCTCTTAAGGTTGACCAAAGATACCTAGAGTTACAGTCATTTCCCATACAGGATGGTCATATAATAAATCAGGCTTGGTTTATCACCAGCATTCTAAAAACCAGACCTAGGGAGAAAACTAGTCTGGGGACACATGCATGGTTTCTAATACAGCAAATGTTTAGCCTACCCTGATTATCACAAAATCAGGGCAGCAACAATATTTGCATTAGATCCTACTTTAATATATTAATTTACAGGACTTTTTTTCTCCTTGTATCATCCCCTTTCTTTCTCCCCATTAAAGCATGTTTTTTCCCTCAGGAGTTATATGACAAGACAGAAAGTAGAAATAGTCTGCAAGTCTTTCTGGCCTTTGTTTTCCAAAAGCCTGTGCACCCCAAAGAGAGAAGATTTGTGGGGACATATGAAATTATCTTGAAGAGACAGAGAGGAGGAAAGATCTGTTCTGGATTAGAAAAAACTTCCCCTGGGGGAAGCAGATGTGGCTCAAGCAGTTGGATGCCCACCTACCACATGGGAGGTCCCAGGTTCGATTCCCAGTGCCTCCTAAAGAAGACAAGTAAGACAACGAGCTGACGCAGTGGGCTGGCACAACAGGCTGGCGCAACGGGCTGATGCAACAAGATGACGCAAGGAGGAGATACAATGAGGAAACACAATGAGAGACACAACAAGCAGGGAGCAGAGGTGGCTCAAGCGATTGAGCCCCTCCCTCCCCCATGGGAGGTCCCAAGTTCGGTTTCCGGTGCCTCCTAAAAAGAAGACAAGCAGACACAGAGAGCACACAATGAACAGACACAGAGAGCAGACAGCGAGTGCACACAACGATGGGGGGAGAAATAAATAAAAATAAAATAAATCTTAAAAAAAAAAAAGTGTTCCCTGGGATAAGGGAAAGAAGAGGACAGAAAGTCCTTTGGGTCCTCCTAAGAGGCAATAAGACCCAAGAGGGATGGCCCCATGAAGGATTTAAGCTGAAAACAGGGACTACGGACATCTTCAGCAAAGACTCCTAAGCTCTGAGCACCACGCAAGGCAGCAGAGAGCCCCTGACCTAATAGGATAAGTGAGCAGGTGTGAAGAACAAGGCGTGGTCCAGCGGTAAGGGGTAAATTGATGGCTGGGACCATTTGCACCCTATCCCAGACCCCTACCTCTGTACTGCATAAGATCCTGGAACCGTGGCATATCCCTAGGGACAGAGTAGTCCCTCAAAAAGACTGAGGTTTCAATTTGCCACCAGCCCAGTGAAATGGGGGCTGCAAGTCAGAATTCCACTGGACTTATAGAAAATAAAAAGGGAAGCGGCTGTGGCTCAATCAGTAGGGCTCCCGTTTACCATATGGGAAGCCCCAGGTTCGGTTCCCGGGGCCTCCTGGTGAAGACAGACCCGCCCACACGGCGTGGTTGGCTGACCCAGCAAGCACAAGTAGTAAGGGGGGATAAATGAATAAATAAATAAAATCTTTAAAAAAAAAAAAAAAGAAAATAAAAAGACCACAGCATGTTACCCCTAATGAAGTAATTAATCTAGGCGTCAACTGTCAATGGCTGCTAACCTCACAAAAAGAGAGACAGCCAGACATTATGTACCTTCTAAAGGAATAAGAAAAATAGTGAGCCAGAATCTGATACAGCTCCTAGACCCAAATACCAAATCCAAATACAGAGGACAATGGAACATGTTAAATGATACCATAGGGATCACTGGACTCTCACTGAAACAGAGTCTGAACCAGAAGTTGGGAGTGCCCATGCGAGCACTATGGAGGAAGATGCAGTCTGCTGCAAGGCCAGCTCTGATAGTCCCACCTTGGACAAGAGTGGCATCTCCGAGCCTGATGCCATTAAACACACAGATCCAAAGCTTCCTGCCCTTGTCCTGAGTTCACTCACCCACCGTGTCCTCCTCAGGCAACTAGGTGGTCCTGAGGCTCACCTTAGGGGACAGAGTGCAGCTAAGGGAACTGTCTAGCCAACCTGTTTCTCCTTGTAAATGGCTGCATTGACCTTCCAGCTCTTTCCAGCAACTTCGTGTTAACTTGGTTCCAGAACTAACTCACACAGCCTCAGTTTCTGAGCCCACAGAGCTGAGAGCAATGCCAGGTTGTGGAGAGGTCACCAAGGTCAAGTTTCCTCTGAGGGGAGCTGTCTGATGCCCAGTCAGCCCTGATCAGGGTCACAGCCCTGCACCACTGAGCCTGGCATGCCATTAGAATGTACTCAGAACATGCCATCACATGGAAGCACAGAGCTAGAGGGAGTCTTACAGAAGAGATGGCTTGGTCAGGGCTCCTGGTGTGAAGGGTGAGAGACTTAGAGATCAGAGAGGCTATATAACTTGACAGGGGTATTCAGAGAGTGAGCGCATCAGGGCTGACACCCAAGGCAGGGTCTTTTCAAGCACATGTGCATCTGGATTTGGGAGGCCTGGATCTATCAGTCAATGGAACGTCCCAGCCCTCCCAATTCTGAGCCATCCTTAAAGCTGGTAAGTTAGTTTTTTTGTGGAGTGGTGCAGTGGAAAGACCACTAGACTCCTTGCTAGGACAGGTAGAAGGAGGCCTGACACCACACTCTATCCCCCTTACTTGCTGGGTGACCCTCTGGCAGTTTCTTAACCTCTCTGAATCTTTTCCTCACCTGCAAAAATGCAGATAATAATATCTCCTTTCACAAGGTCCCTTGTCCTGAGGATCAAATATGATATTGCATATGAAAGCTCCTAGCTTGGTGCCTGGCATGAAGTAGCACTTTAAATGGGTGAAGTATATAGTATGTGAATCATATCTCAATAAAGCTGTTTGAAAAGAAAAATACAATAATAACAACAAAAAACTGAAAACAGGAGTCTGAAAGTGTTCATCAGCACCAAGCTTAGGACCACCAACCTGATCTGACCACCTTCCTCCTGGTTGATATTAACACCTTACTCAGCACCCTTCAGTGTCAAGGATAATGTAACAGATGTTGTTGGTGCCTCTCTTAACTCCCTTGGCCTAGCCTGGGGTCATATGCCTGCTATTCTTTCTAACTCTCTGCCTGAGGGCTTTCTCTGGCTACAGAGGCATACTTAGACCACATACTAGGCAGTTAACAAGTGCCAAGGTGCTAACACCTTCAGGAGTGAGTGGATCAATACCCCAGCTTCCTCACCCCTCAGTGGGACAGTTTTGAAGCAGGTTCCACGCAGTGTCTCAGAGGTCCCCATGGGACTGAACCCCAATTGCCCACAGGAAGAACCTGCTTGTTAACACACACTTCATTTCCTTTCCTCCCTTCCCTGTCTCACTTCCTCTTTCCTTCATTGTGCTTTCTAGGATCACCTCCCAAATAAACTGCTTGCACTGAAATCCTTATTTCAGGGTCTGCCTCCCTTTAGAGGAGCCCAAACTCAGACCTAGAGCAACAAGGTAGAGGGGTGAAAATCACACTGAGCTTGGCTGGGTTCACACTGGACCCCCAGATGCCCCAGATGCTTCCTGGAGAGAATCAGCCTTGAGGTAGAGAGAATGGATGAGCAGCAGTCAGGCTCAGTGCTGGAACAATCTGCCACTAAAATTGTCCCCCTCCCACTGCCCAGTGGGGCTCTGTCCTCACCCATGGGCAAAGGGATATAATGAAAGAGCAAGGAAAATCTAAACTACTGGGACATTGTAGCACCTCATCCCTGCATCATTAATGGCCATAAGGAAGGCAGAGAAGGGCCCTTGACCCTGGACACTATGAGGCTCCTTTTAGATGTCCCAGCCCAGACCTTTTAGCAGTCATTGTAGAGAGTCATGGGAAAAGCTCCTACAGTCTTCTACCTCCAAAAATGCTCCCAACACCCACCCACACCATCTTTCCTATCCTGCCTCTTGGCATCACTGCTTTTCTGATTTCTAAAAGATATTGATTCTATACTTTAGGTCCTGTTCCTTCCCTTGTGCCTGTGGATTGACAACCACTTTGCCATCCACACTTTGGCTTTTGACACTTGTCTTAGATCAGGCTCCCATGAAGGAGAACAGGAGATGGGGATTTTTATGCAAGTGAATTAATAAGGAACTGCTCCCAGGAGGAAACTGTAGAGAAACGAGGGAAGCAGGAGAGGAGAAAAGATGCTCAGCAGAGATGTGGGCTTGGACTGATCCCACAGGGAGCTCTGAAGTATGAGGGTACCACAGAGTTGCACACCTTGAGGCAAAGAGGTGGGTACTTAGACCTCCACATCAGCCAGTTATTGGCTGCTGGCCACCCCAAGCTGGGGTGGAACCTTCCAGGCACTTCCTAGTGGGCAGCTCCCATCCAGCTGAAGGCAATCGTCAGGAGAAGGGAACAAATAGCTGTGAGTTGTTAGCAGCCAACACTCATGGCAGCTAGGGGACAGGCACACCAGATGGTAAAGGGATCCCAGGGCACCAATAGCATCTTCCATAACACCCTCCAGAAAAAAAGTTCTGGTCTCTGCCCTCTTTTTCCAATCCTGCACGCATGGAGCCTACACACAATTCCCCTTGTCACCTCTGTTTGGCAGAAACCACGGTGTTGAAGCTGAATCCTGGCTTTACAAACATACCCTGCATGTGGTCTGAGCAACTTCATTGACCTCTCTTGGCCTCAGTTTCCACATCTGTAAAATGGGAAAGATCATTTTTGTTTTGGTTTCATCAAGACTCTTTCTGAAACTAATTCCTTTTTTCTGGTAGCAGGCCCCACCCACCCCTGGGGCATATAACCTAGGCCTAGCCAATCAAAGTATCCCATTTGCCTGCCCACTCAGGAATAAGACCATGATCCAAGTAGGCCAATCCAAAGTCTTCTCCAGGATTGTTCCAACTGGAGCTAGCAGGGAAGGCCCCTTGCTTGAGGGCCATGGAGCTGGAAAGGTGTAAAGCAGGGCACTGGTGGTCGCCATGTTCCCCACCACATGTAAGCAGTCTATCTGCCAGAGGAAACAGAAAGGAGAGAAAGAGAAAGAGAATGAGTTTGACCCATATCGTTTGTGGCCCTAGACCCAGTCACGCCTAAGGCCAGCTCCATCACTTTGCTTCTCAGGTACCCAGGCCAACAAATCCTCTTCTCACCTAAGTCACTTGAGCTGTGGGTGTCTCCCACTTGCAAATAGAAGGAAACTGACTAGTCTGAGTAATGCCTACCTTTCAGGGTTGTTGTGAGGATTAAATGAGGTAATGTTTGCCCTGGGAAGGGTCTAATAAAGGGTCATTGTCGTTCTCAGAAGGTCAAAACAAACTGGGGGTTGAGATCCAGTTCCTCTGTCATATCATCAGGCCCCCCAGCAGTGAGCAGGCACCTTTCTTGTCCACCCTTGAACTCAGAATTTAACTTAAAGAGCCCCTTCTGCTGCACTGGCATTGCCTAAGCCTCAATCCACTCTTTAGCCTTCTTGACACCACTCTTCCTGCTTGTCACAACTGTTTTTATGGTCATCGTTGGCTATGTGCTATCTCTTGGGCATGATTTTTTTTTTTTTTTTTAATTGGGTTCATCAAGACTCCCTACAAGGAGTAGCTCTTCATCAGGCCTGTCATTTCTTCCTCCTTGGGCTCCTCTGTGATGGTTGACTTGAAATTTCATTTTTGAGTTCTTCCAACCTCCTGGATGGTCTCAATAACACCTCAAACCACAAGTTCCTGTCTCTATTGCAAATTCCTATCCTATTACAAGTTTCCTCTAAAACACTATTCTTCAACGTGCCCTCTGGGGAACCCCTGCATCAAGAATGCCTAAGATTCTTGACCCTACTCCTGACCTAGTGAATTACCATCTTGACGGCAGAGCCCAGGCGAATCTGTAGCAGCCCTTGGTGATCTATATGAACCCTAAAGCGTGAGAACCACTGTCCAAGGCTTTTGAAGTCTGGGGAGCCCATCCCTCCGTGACCCTCATTCTGAGACGACAGGCTCACCTTCTCCCAAGCTCCGTGTCCCTTTCCCTCACCCAACAGTTTCTCCTTCTTGGCTCAAATTCAAACAAGAGTAACAATTCCTTTTGTCACTCCTCTACTTTACGGGAGACAAAACTGTCAGTAATGCAAGCCAAGAGTTTGTTTAGAAGCTCTACTTTCAAGCGAAGGAAACTATGCAGCTGTTCACTTGCTGGTGTCCCCCATCAGTAGACCTCTCACCTCTGGGCCCATTGTGTGGTCTCAGTCAGGAACCCATCAGCCATTTCCCCCATCTGGTCCGGCAGCCTGTAATAGGCTCCTACAACACTATGACTTCTGTTCCCCTCGCCTTTGATCTCCACCCACGTGTTTTCCAACAGACCCTCAGGACTGTGGATTTCCATGTGGGTGTAAATCTTTTTATCATGTTCTGATGCTCCACCTCCCCTTTTAATGTTTTTTTTTTTGGCCAGGTCAACCTTCCTATGTCTGTCCAACCTACAAGCCCACAGCTGAGGATTGCCCTTCTACTCAAGTGACTTTAGCCACAGCTAATTGGACTAGTATCTTAGTTTGGGTTCCCCCAGAAGCAGACTCTGAGAAAAGGATTCACATGCAAGTAATTTATTTAGGAGGTGATTCCAAGTTGCACTGGTAGGAGAATGGGAAAATGAGACAGGGAAGGCAGCCTTGTCAAGCTCCTCAAGGAAGGGCACTCTGTCAAGCAAGTTACCACTGGGAGTAACTGGAGCTCAGTCTCACTGGAAAATAATATAGAAGCCAAGCCTCTGAGTTATCCAACCAAAGGGGCACAAGGATTGGGGTATCTGTACAATAACTCCCATCAGTCATGGGACATTCGTACCCAGCCCTTCTAGCCAGACACACATGAGACAGAGCAGTGGACAGAGAAGCCCAAAAACTAAAAGATATAGGCGCTGGTGGTGGGAAACAAGGCCAGCGTGCACTGAAATGGTAAAAGCCGAGTGGCTACGGGCAGGCACTGGCAGCATCTGCTACAAGGTGTGGGTCTGATTGGGTCATAGAGAGAATGCACATCTCTGTCAGAGCCTCCAAAAACTTGAACGAGATTGAACCCAGAGACATCTCGAGAAACTGCAGTCGTGTAGAATAATTGCTTGAATTGAGAGGCTACATAGAACTGGGGGTGGAGCAGCCTTTTTCAGCCACACACATGCTGATGAGTAAACGGAAAAATCCATCCCCAAAGGCAAGCTGGAGAATGGGGGTGATATGCAGGGAAAAGGAGAAATAAGAGCACCGTGGCCTCAAGGAGAAAGAGAGTTCAGTGGCCTTGAACCCTATCAGCTTGCTTACAATACTAGCCCCCGAGCCATTATTCCCAGTCCCATAAGATGTCCCTGTGTCTTCTTAAATAAAGCTCTCTTTAATTGAGCTAACTTACGTGGGTTTATGTTCCTTCCAACCAAAGAGCTTCGGCTAAGGTGGCCTATGAGGTCTCCTGTTAACATCTCAAATTTATTTGTGTTTGTGCTTCTAGGCTGTACACTGGTGTATGGATTTCTAAAGCAAGAGGACTGTTCTTAATGCCATTTTCAATCGCTTTGTCAAATTAATTATACAAGGCATTTCTCCCTTCCATTCACCCTGTCCATTTCCCTTTGACTAAGATCAACATGCCTCACTGAAATAAAAGTTCTTCTCTGTCCTTACAAGAAGCATTGTCTCCCTACCTCCAGCCCACCATGACAGTGCCTTAAGCCAGTATACTCCCCACATACCATATGGGAGAAGCCCACTCCGAACCCTGACCCTGGAACTTTTCCACAGCCTGACCCAGGGTCAGTTTCCCACTGTCTCTTTGCAGCGAGGTGGGCTGATGATGCCATCGTATTCATAGCTTTAGATGCCATGTGATCACGTGGTTAGCCAGACCCAGAAGAACCAGAGAGGGCCATCTGAGCGCCAAGTCAGGGTGTTTCCTCTGGGTTCTTTGCTGCATGGGTTTGACAGATTCTGAGACTTGGAAGCAAAACCACAACCAGGGCAGCCTGTGACTGGCCCTGGCACCTTGGTAGCCACGAGTCTGTGAAGAGCAGCTAAAGGCCAACTCCCCAGGGCCTAGGTCTTTTGCATTCTGGGTAAAGGTCCCTATCTCTCAGTTCAGATACCCCAAATGCTAATCTTGATTCAAACTCTCTTCAGTGGGTCTGAGCTAAGAACCCTTGAAGAAGTGAAATTCTGTGGTGTTTTATTTTTCAAATTTGCAAATGTAGTGCTATGATAATACAAAGCTTTTTTATTTGGCCAGAAATTCTGCCTTAGCAGCATTTAATTAATGCATTAGCTTCGAAATTTCAAATCTTTCTTGGAAGTAGGTGGCAAATTAATTCAAAACTAAATAAATAAGCATTTTCTTTCTTTAAAGCCAGTATTCTTGACATGCAGCAAATGCTTACCAGAGTTAAACTCAATTCACTGGTGCCTATTTTGATGACAATCCTGAAGTAATCAGGATGTATTGTGGACACTGAGCTTTTAAGAAAAAAAAAAAAAAAAAAAGTACAAATGAAACAAACAACACAGTCCCTGAACTAGGCTGGTATTCTTGAACCATTTGGTGGCAGACTTTACTTTTTTAATTTTAGTTAATTTTTTTTCTCTTTTCATTTTAAAGTAACGGGTGATCAAGGTGAAAATGTCAAATTTGATGCAAACAACAAATAAAAGTTCCTCCTATCCCTATCTCACCTCTAGTCCCAGGCTCAGAGGTATCTTATATTAACAGTTTCTCTAGTGTTCTTCTGTAATCTTCTATGTATATACAAGTATATATGCAACATAAATTTAGTTAATTGAATGGATTCATACTCAACATACTGTTCTGGCATTTGCATTTTGTACATAAGAATATGTTAATTAACTTAAAACAAACAAACAAAGAGAAATTAGGTATATCCTGGACTCAGTGTAAATCCAGCCTCTATCTTCTCAATCTATAGTCCTGTATGGCAAGAATTGATGCTCAGGCTATAGCCCCCAGAATTACAAAATGCCAGTCCACCAGAAGTTCAGGTGCTTGGTATCCTGTCACAGTAAGCTTTTTCTGCATGACAAACTACCCCCATAACTCAGGAGCTTAAAACAACCACCATATATTTAGCTCAAGATTCTGT
This sequence comes from Tolypeutes matacus, assembly GCA_026826555.1. Taxonomy (NCBI): domain Eukaryota; kingdom Metazoa; phylum Chordata; class Mammalia; order Cingulata; family Chlamyphoridae; genus Tolypeutes; species Tolypeutes matacus. The sequence goes on from JAKSZT010047090.1 coordinate 9,379,025, forward strand.
AGGTCAGAGAGGCCAATGTGGCTCAAGCAGTTGCGCGCCCACTTCCCACATGGGAGGTCCTAGGTTCAGTTCCTAGTGCCTCCTAAAGAAAAAAAAAAAAAAAGCTTCTGTAGGTTGGCAATTTGGGCCCAGCTCAGCTGGACAGTTCTGCTGGTCTCAACCAGGCTCACTCATGCTTCTGAGGTCAGCTGCCAGGTCAGATGCGGTCACAGGGGTTACTAAGCCATAGGTCCCCAGTCGGGTCCCCAGAGCTCGTTCACATGGCAGTGTGAGGCAGTGTGAGGGACACCAGCATTTTTTAAGCTTCTACTTGTGTCATGTTTGCTGAGGCCCCATTGGCCAAAGCAAATCACATGATCAACCTAGAATCAAGGGGTGGAGAAAGTGCCTCCACCTCTTGAAGGGAGGGGAAGAATTTGTGGCCATTTTTGCAATCTACCACATATACTTTGGGGGGCAGAGGGAGGAAGAAGCAGCACCTCATTTCAGCAAATCAAATTAACCCTCACCCTAAATGCTCTACACACTTCAGGTATTGCAAGAGAAGGAGGAATAAGAAAGAGCTCTATTATGCAAAGCTAGTCAAGTGTGGCCCCAGGATTCTGGCTCTGAGCTCCACGCTCCAGTTTGTGCTAGCAATAATGAATGATGTTCTCATTAGAAAGAGGGTGCAACAAGGCACTGGGCTCTCTTGTCAGATTCTTCCTGGTGATGCTTACAGAGAAAGCAGCTCAATGAACGCACACAACATACACTCGCCACTTTCTTTTGAAGTTTGGTTATTTGGGATCGTTTAAAAAAACACACACACATTGTAACAGCATGATATCTTGAAATAATAACATGGTTTTCTTTCTTATGTTTTCCCCTCTTGCCTCTACAAGCTGTTGGTGCATGATGTCAGCAGCATCCGTGGTGCCTATGTGTGTGGGAGGGGCGAGAATCCAGTCTAAAACAAAGAAGCCATTTGAGCGTCTGCACAGATTTTTTTTTTTTTTTTTAGCAAACTCAGAGCAGAGGCAGAAGTTTTGCAAGGCCGGGTTTTTGATGACAAGCACAGAGCTCTTGAGAGAGCAAAGTTTCCTGCATGCCAAGAGAATAAGAACATAAGGGACCTAGAAGAGACGCTGCAACCACAAAGGACAGAGCAAGAGGAGAGGCGTTGAGGGGAAGAGATTCGAGCTTCAATGCCGGTGGGTCTAACATAAGAAGGCTCCTCCAACTCATCCCCAACCAACCCTGACTGACCCCTGGGGGTGGAGCAAAAGATCCACCAGGGGAAAGGTCAGATGAGCTTGGGTGCATCCCAAAGCAGAGGTATTTACTAAGTGCGATTGTGATTACAAGCAATGGAAATAAAAGTAATTCTGATTACTTTTTAGTAACATGGCAAGTAATTCTAATTACTTTTTTAGTAACATGGCAAGCATGTTTGGCCGTTGTTTCAAGAAGGCATACTCATGCAGACAGTAGCAGAATCTACTACTTCCAGGCAGAATCAAGCACCTTGAACTTGAGGTAATGACGTAGCAGGACCATGGAGACCAGGAGGCCAGAGCAGAGAAGTGACACTGGCATGGGGCAAAGAAAGGGGGGCAATGCAGCAAAACTCCATGCCCCCGGGAGGGGGGATGCGGGTGTTGGTAGGGGACATCTTGGGACTTGAAATAGGAGCAGCCTGAAGGAGGACCTCTGGGCTCAGCTTGGCACAGAGTGGCTGAAAACCAGCCAGGAAGGCATGGAGAGGGGCCACGGTCCAGACAAGGAAGCTGCCAGTTGACTACACGAGCAAAAAGGATACAGATGTTCTCCATGCACAGGTGGTGGGGATGGGTGCTAATGACCAAACACCCACAGAGCCTGCACCCTCACCAACAACCAGGGCAGGACAGAAGCCAGCCTCAGACCAGGGGCCTTGCACCCACGTCAGGACAACGGTCAGCACATTGGGTTGGAGCTGAAGAGGTTTGGAAATTAAAGACTGAACCCTGAACTGTTTTTTTTTTTTTTAATCCCAAAGTGATGCAGTTTATGTGGAGGAGTAGGTCAAGTTGTCTTCAATTTGGTAGAATGGAGCTCCAGGACAATTTTAGCTCAATTTCAAAGAATAGTTCAATTTCATAGATATAAAAAAATGCTACTCACCTAACTCTGTGATTGTGAAATTTGTACTAAAATCTCTTCATTCTCTAATCTCCTCGTCCACTTTTAGACTTGGGGAGAGGGGCTATTTGCTAATTCCTGAGTGTAAAACAGGTATTTACTAAGTGTAATTGTGTTTACAAGCAATGGAAATAAAAGTAATTCTGATTAGGAACATGTTCGGCCATTGTTTCAAAAAGGCATACTCATGCAGACAGTAGCCTTGTATTCCAGGCAGAATCGAGCACCTTGAACTTGAGGTAATAACCCAGCAGGACCATGGCGACCAGACAGCCAGAGCAGAGAAGTGACTCAGGTGTGGGGCAAGAAAAGGGGGGCAATGCAGCAAAACTCCATGTCCCCATACATCCAAGTAGAACTGGTTTTTTGGTGAAGGGGGAATATCTGTGGTTCCTGGTCACTTCCACCATGGCTGCCTTCCCAGCATGCATAAGGACACTGAGGAGTTGAATGGTCCAAAATGGAGGGCCATGAGATCTCCTTTGCACATCACTGCCAGATTCTTCCATTTGTTTTTGTTAAGCACAGTTGCTCTCATGCCCCTCCCACTTCAGACACCATCCATGGGCAACAGACTGTAGGGAAGTCGCAGAGTAGAAAGCTCCAGGAATCAATTTCTCCACCAGAACAATTACTAAACAGGAAGGAGCCGTCTAGCAGAACCCAATGCAGCATCCAGGAAAGAGTTGAAGGAAGAGACTGGTAAATCACGTAAATACCAGTGAGTTTCACCCTCCCTGCCGTGACTACCACCCCCAGTCCCCAGCCTCATGGCAGGCAGCAGGGGCTCCACAATCCCGGCTCCTGGTGCAGCTTCCTGGTGACAGGGTCAAATATAAAGACCTAGTTCCCCATGATCCAGGGGGGTGTAGTCCAATAGCTGATCACTGCTTTTGATTAGCTACTTCAGATCACTGGGATGCCCAGCTCTGAATGCGGCCATTGTTCCAACCCGCCCCAGGCAAAAGCAGCAGAGTAGCCTTAAAGACCCTTCCTCAAAACTCAGAAAACAATTAAAGGGCTGCATTTACTAGGCAAGTGCTGAATAAAGAAAATGCAACTTCTAAGAACCATTGGAAAAGCTCCTGGCACCCTTGGTGGCCCCTCCCTTTCCCCCTCCCCAGGGCAGTATGGAGTCACCAGTGCTCCCCTTGTGGATCTCCGGTCTCCTTCCAGCTGGAAAAGACTGACCTGGGAAACTCTCCTTTAGCTAGAGGGTGAATCAAAGCCGCATAAAGAAATAAAGACGTCCAGTAAAGGTAACCGTTTGGGTAATTATAAATTCCAGGACTATTGTACCGTATTTTTTCGCATATAACTCCACTTCTTCCTTCTTACAGACGCTAAAATGCAAATGCATAAGAAATAGTCATAAATCTATGGTTTGGGACATACAGTGGACAAAGATGGAATTTGTAACATGTACAAAACAAAGGTGGAGGGACAGAGGGATGTAGGAGCAGTGTACTTGTTTCTATTGAAGTTAAGTTGGTATCAAGTCAAAAATGACTGTTATATATTTAAGATGTTAACTTTTTTCTTTTTTTTCAATCCTTGTAGCTTCCACAAGGGCCTCTTTTTTATTATTATTATTTATTTATCCCCTCCCCCCCTTGTTGCTTGTCTTCCTTTGTTGTGCCAGCTCATTGCACTGCGCGGGAGCTCCTTCACCAGGGCCACCAAACCCTGGGCCTCCCATATGGTAAACGGGAGCCCAACCAGTTGAGCCACAGCCACTTCCCAGATGTTAACTTTTAACTCCATGGTAACCACAAAGAATATATATACGAAAAATATACCCAGAAAAAAATGAGAAGGGATGCAAGATGGCACAACACAAAAAAATCAAATAAATATGAAAATAGGCATTAATGGAGGAATTGAGGGTCAAAAAAGGTATAAGACTTGCAAAATTTAAATAAAAAATGGCAGAAGAAACTCCTGCATTACCAGTAGTTACTTTAAATGTAAATGGCCTAAACTCTCCAGTCAAAAAGCAGAGATGGACAGAATGGATAAATAGGCATGACCCAACTATATACTGTTTACAAGAGACTCATCTTAAATTCAAAGACATAAGCAGGTTGAGAGTGGAAGGATGGAAAAACATACACCATGCAAGTAGTAACCAAAAGAGAGCTGGGGCAGCTATACTAATATCAGATAAAATAGACTTTAAGTCAAAAACTGTTACAAGAGAGAAAGAAGGTCATTATATACTAAAAAAAGGGTCAACTCAACAATAAGACATAGGAATTATACATATATGTATATACCTAACAGCAGAGCCTCAAACTATATGAAGCAAATATTGACAGATTTGAAAGAAGAAATAGATGATTCTATATTAATAGTAGGAGACCTTAATATACCACCTTCAATAATAGATAGAACATATAGACAGAAGATCAGTAAGGAAAAAGAAGATTAAGCAACACTCTAAATCAACTAGAGACCTAACAAACATACATAGAACACTTCACCCAACAGCAGCAGAATACACATTCTCCTATATTGCACATGGATCATTATCCAAGATAGGCCATATGTTAGGCCACAAAACAAGTCTCAATAAATTCAAAAATATTAAAATCATACAATGTATCCTCTCCAACCACAATGGAATGAAACTAGAAATCAATAACAGATATAGGCCATTTTACATCAACATATACCATGCAGATCTGTGTGGGAGAGAGTGTGGTCTACAATGTGAACTATGGTCCATGCTTAGTGGCAAAACCCCAGGATGTGTATATCCATTGCAGGTGATGTGCCACACTAATGAAAGATGATTATGTGGGATGTTATGGGAGGTGTGGGAGGTGGGGAACATGGGAATCCTGTAATTTTTGTGTAACAGTTATGTAATCTAAGCATCTTTTAAAATATAAAGAAAAAAAAAAAAGAATCAATAACAGAGGGAGAAGTGGAAATTTCACAAATAGGTGTAAATTAAACAATATACTCTTAAATAACCAATGGGTCAAAGAAGAAATCACAAAGGAATTTAGGAAATATCTTGAGGCTTTGAAAATGAAAATTCTATGGGATACAGCAAAGGCAGTGCTGAGAAGGAAATTTATAGCTCTAAATGCTTACTTTCAAAAGAAAGTTCTCAAGTCAAAGATCTAACTTCAAAACTGGAGTATCTAGAAAAAGAAGAGCAAACTAAACTGAAAGTGAGCAGAAGGAAGGAAATAACAAAGATTAGAGTGGAGATAAATGAAATAAAGAATTGAGAAACATTAGAGAGAATCGACAAAATCAAAACTTGATTCTTTGAAAAGATTCACAAAATTGACAAACCTTTAGCTAGATGATAAAGAAAAAAAGAGAGAGGATACAAATAACGAAAATCAAAAATCAAAAGGGGGACATTCCTACCGACACCACAGAAATAAAAAGGACTATAAGAGTAAACTATGAACAACTGTATGTCAAGATAACCTAGATAAAATGGACAAATTCCTACAACACAGAAACCATCTGTGGCTCCCCATTGCCCAGTGCTGTAGTCCTTTCTTCTTAGCAAAGCCCCCATATATAAAACAGATAAATGAGGAGCTCTTTACTTGGTGTCCTATCCCTCTGTATTGGTTAAGATCAGGTTGGCTCTGAGCACAGGAACTCCAACATAATACCTAGCTAGAATTGTATTTCTTGCCAACATACAAGAAATCCAGAACAGTCGTTTGTTGACTTGTGTTGTCAAGGATCCAGGTTGCTTCTGTTTTATTACTTTGCCATGAATCAGCTTCCAATGTCACTTCAGGATCAAAGATCTATAGCCATCTGGAAGGAATAAGGAACTTTTCACTTCATTCCTGGAAGGACACTCCCTGGAAGTTATGCCAGCCCCTTCTACTTAAAATCTGAATGACCAAAGTGTGGTCACATGGCCACACCTGGAAAGTGGGAAATGAAGTCTTTCTTCTGGGGAGCCACGTGCCCTGCTGAAAATCAGGGTGCTATGACTGAGGAAGAAGGGGAGAACCAATGCTGGGGGACTAACAGTTTTTGTCAGTTTCCAAGACAAGGCAATCCCTTGGGCAACTCTAGGGAGTCATTGTACTCTGCAGAAATTTTTATAAACCAATACCCTTTGGAAAAATTCCAAAGTCTTAATCCTAGTGTCCAAGATTGCATGAACCCAACTTCCTCTTCTGGACTTATCTCCTGTGGTCCCCTATCTTGAGCCTCTTTGCCTATTTGTAGGATGAGTACCCACCTATTCACCCTTGCTCATTCCACTTCCTCAGTCTGGAATGCCACTGCCCCATCTTCTCTCTAATTCCTACCTGTCCTTTACATAATCATAACATTGCACAAAGTCTCTTCACATCCCTGGGACAAGATGAGAAACGGGGGCCAGATGACGATGATATTAGATGACTATAATGTTTAAATTCTGAGATGCAAGGAATGCAGAACAGCGGGTGGCTGGCTACTGAGAGGACAGTCTCTGGTGGTGGGGTGCAGGCCTCTATTTATCTTCAACAAGTTGATTTGACATTGTTACCATTGACACTGATGGAAACCTTGATGAAATCATAATGAAATTTGGCAGATAATATGAGACTTGATAAAGAAGGGGGTATGGATTCAGTCCTACTTAAATATTAGGGGGCTTTGATTCCATCCAGATAAAATTTAATAGGAATAAATGTAATGTTCTGCATTTGGGTCTAAAACAGGGGTTCTTAACCTTTTTTGTTCCATGGACCCCTTTGCCAGTCGGGTGAAATGAATACTACTGTAATTTACTTATTGCATTCATTCATAAGTGAAGGAAATGTTAGATTTCAGTTAGAGGTCAGAGAAAAATAAAGATAATAAGTTGATTTTTTTTTTCAATTCAAGCTCACAGACCCCCTGAAATCTTTCCACAGACCCCTTTGGGGTCCATGGACACCTGGTTAAGAACCCCTGTTCTAAAAGGTCAATGGCACAGGTCCAGGGCTTGGCAAACATGTGTTTAAAAACAAATAACAACGGGGTCGGATGTGGCTCAAATGGTTGGGCGTCCGTCTCCCATATGGAGGGACCCGGGTTCGATCCCCGGGACCTCCCGGTAAAAAAAAACCAAAAAAAAAAAAAAAAACAAACAAAAAAAACAAATAACAACAACAACAACAAATGCCTTTTAGTTTCTACTTGACAGCAAGTTCAGTGTAAGCCATCAGTATGGCTGCCTAAAGGGGTCATTAAATCTTAGACCAAATTCATAGAAATAGGGTGTGCAGAAAAAGAGAGGGGATAATTAGCTCTCTTTTGATCTGATCAGATCAAAACTATGGTAAACTATATTAATGGCCCTCAAGTACTCAGCTCTCCCATTGTCCATGCCCTTTGCCATATCACTTTAAAGTTTCTCTCACCAAAGAGTAGAGTTCCCTTCCCCCCGTGGCTTTAGGTTTAACCATATGACTTGTTTTGGTAGCAGGCTTGACAAGACCAAAGGTTTGAAAACCACTTGTGCTCTCTTATGCATCTGCCATCTCCATGAGAAAAATATTCTCAGGCTAGCCCACTGGTCCCAGGAAAGGATGAGAGACATGGAGCTGATTGAACAGCTCTAGCCAAGCCCAGCCTAGATCAGCAGACCCCAGAAATTTAAGCCAGTCCAGTCAAGATCAACAGAATTGTCCAGCCAGGCCCAACCTAGATCAGCTGGCCCCCAGCCAATCTCAGAGTCTCATGAGCTAAATAAATGATTATTGTTGCCTACCACTGAGATTTTTGTGGTTGGTCTTTACACAGCAATAGCTAACTGTAACAAGAACTGTGTGCAGTTCTGACAGTCACACTTTATGAGGGGCATTGATAAACTAGAATGCAGCCAGTGGATGGTAGTGGGAAGCATGAAAGGTCACAAGGCCACAGGACATAAAGAACAGCTGATGACACTGATATTTTGATGAAAAGAGAACACTTGTGGAGGACACGAATATGGTCTCCAAATATGGGAAAAGCTGCTGTATGAAAGAGAGGTTAGATTTATTCTTCATGACACTTGGAGTTCTACACTCTAGTGAGAGAAATTAGAAGGCTAGATCCCACCATTAGAGGATCTAATGGTATCTGGGATTGGAACAAATTTATAAGAAGTTGAGAGTTCCTCTTTGCTGGAGATATTCAAGTAGAGGCTACAGGACCTCTTGGCACGTTTGCAATGGAAAATGCTCAACTGTGGACAGATATCCTCAAAGGCTTCTTTGAGCAACCATCACCTGCCCCATGAGACACTTTTCTCCCTGCTGTCTTCACTAAAGTGTTTATTCCACAGTCACACTTTCCTTGGTAGACCATGACTTCCTTGTCTTTGTTATACAATACCCCACCCCAGCCTCCTCTTTGGCTGCTTCCATTCCTCAGCAATACTCTCCATTGCTACATCTGAAGTTCATATTCTCAGTTTTGATGATGAAAACACAGAAGGCTCTTCCTCACCATGCCTTAGTAAATTTGGTAGAGAGAGGCCCCTGTGGTGTTCCTGAGCCTGTATTCCCACCAGAGAGGGCTGTCTCTTTGTGTGAGCACCTCTCCCCACTGTCTACAGGGTGACACTCCCTGCCCCCACACTTGGTCAGCAGGATTCCTCAAGCAGGCCTTCCTTCCTCAATCAAAACCTGGCTAAGAATGACCCTCTCATATTAGTGATTTATAACTTAGCATGATTTGAAGTCCAAGTTCTACCCCTTCTCCCAGAAGCACTTGAATTTTAAGTGCTACCCCTTGCTGTGGAATGAAGTGTGGTAGACCTTGCGTCTTGTTCAAGGGATTTACAATAGACTCCTGATTTTCCTTTGGGAGCCAGCATCACTTGGGCTCCTCTAACCCCTGTCTTTACTTTCATAAATAAGGATTTAAATAGTGTGGGACACTCCGTGTGTGAGTGAGTGCCTCTGACACTAGCCCAAACAGGCAGCTGAAAACCAGAAAACATTAGTCAACAATCTGATATTTTCAAGTAATCCCACATGTTCAGCAGTGGATAGAAATAGTCTTCAGCCTGGGTCTTCTAAAAGGTCATTTTTTTAAAATGTGCCAACTGCGGGGAAAAGGCAGGGTAGAGAGACAGACATAATGTCCCAAATTAGCAGCACAGCTCCTGTCAACCGTGTTTCTGTGAGAAGCAAAGCCCAATGGTCACGGGCAAGTGTGTGGCCCTGGCTTGTCAGAGCTATTGATTGACCGTTCACAATATTGCAGGTGATTTAAAGAGTTCCCCGCCACCTTGTTTGTTTAATGTCACCTCCATATGAGAATGTCAGCCTCTGACATGTTTGACTTCTCCACAGGACAAATGCCAAGCCACGTGCAGTTGTCCTCCTGCCACAATTGTTCCTTACCTTCCATAACAACCACAACGATGGCGATTTCTAAATGCTTAATTTGCAAGAGGCACCAAGCAAATCCTCGGTGCTCTCCTGATCGGTGGCATAAGGCAACTCTGGCATTGTGCCGAGAAGGGCTCTCCTGTTCATTTTTCTTATCTATATTTATCAAGTGTGTCCAAATCCATGTCACACTTGCTGGTACTCAGGAGCAACTGCTCTGTGAGGGAGTGTGAAGCTGGAGGGGGACAGGGGGCGAGTGCCAAGATGGAGCCGAGAATGTTTGGGGCCAGAGGCCAAACTTGGCCAGCCCAAGACAAACACAGACTGGAGATAAAAAGAGGAGAGGAGGAAACGCAGCCAGAGATGGCAGAAAACAACAGAGATGGAAAATAAAAAGCACAGAAGACTGGGAAAGCGAGGCTGGGCTGCGAGGAGAGAGCGGGGGTGGGGGTGGGGGGCGGACCTGGCTGTGGAGGAGAGGCAGGGAGGCAAGGAGAAAGGATGGGGAGCAGGAAGACAAGAATGGAGGCAGGGAAGAGTCTGGAAGACAGAGAGGGAGAGTAAGGGAGGAACGGGGGAAGAATATGAGGAAGAAGCTGGAGGAGGGAAAGAAAGGGAGATAAAAGTGGGGGCAGAGGAAGGGCCACTGACCAGCACAGGAGGGTTGCATCAGCCCCAAGTGCCTGCTGAACACCCAGTAGCAGCCCCAACTGACTATTTTCGATTGACAGAAAACTAAAATCCAACCTAGGCCCCTGTGTCGTTGAAACATCATAAACTTTTGGTGATTTTAGAGCAGATAGAAGAAAAAATTAAGTTCAAATTTGAATTGAAGATAAACTTAAATATATATATATATGATGTGTTTAAACTCTGATATAAAAAAGGGCAGGGGGCGGGGTTGCCTAGACCAGTGGTTCTCACCCAGGGGTGATTTGCTCTCCAGGGTACATTTGGCCATGTCTGGAGACATTTTGGGTTGTCACAACTACAGGGCAGGGGTACTACTGGCATCTAGTGGGTAGAAACCAGGGATGCTATTAAACATCCTACAATGCACAGGACAGACTCACACACACACACACACACACACACACACATACACACCCTCACCAACTAAGAATCAGCTGGACCCAAATGGCAGCCATGTCAAGGTTGGGAATGGATCAGCAGTAGCACCTGGGAACTTGCTAAAAATGCAGATTCTCAGACCTACCCCAGACCTCCTGAATGAGAACCTCTGGGGCTAGGGTCCAGCCATCTGTGGATTAGCAAGCCTTCCAGGGGATTCTGATGCATGCTCAAAGTTGAGAAGCACTGGTTTAGTTGTGCACTGCCCAGTACGGTAGCCGCTAGCCACATGCAGCTATTTAAATTACTTACAAGTAAACAAAGTTAAAAATTCAGTGCGTCAGTTACACTAGCCCATTTCAAGTACTCAATAGCCATGTGTGGTTGGTCATGAGCACATCGGAGAGCCCAGATGTAGAATGCTTCCACCATCTAGAAAGTTCTAGAGCTTTGTTTACCAAGCTTTTCTCACAAATAGGAAAAATCAACAAACATGTAGGCTGAGGAAAAGTGTTTCTTTCCATACCACCTCCACATGGAAGCATCTTGAGGTTAAGTTGTGGAAAAGACAGGAGCATGCCATAAGTTTGAAAGGGCCTTGGACTGAGGTCAGGAGCCCAGGATTCAAAACTCAGCCTCAGAGTTACTAACTAACCATGAAACACTGAGCAAGCCATCTGACATAGCTGAGCTTCAATTCTCCATCTATAAAATGGGGCAATAGGTCCGCGCCTTGCTGTACTAGTCAGAGTAAGTAATACTAGCTGCTATAACAAACACTTTCTAAATGTTGCGGGCATAGCACCTTAAAAGGTTTATCACTCATTCACATCATAGTGCATACGATGATTCAGAAACACGGTGCCAGGGTTTTTATTTATTTGTGTGTGTGTGTGTGTTCCCTGGACTCCTTCAGCTTCTGACATGTTTGACTTCTCCACAGGAAGCTTAAACTTCTCAGAAGAAGAATTCTAAATGCATAACATAAAATAAAATTACGACAAAAACCAATTACATTGAAATGTAGTTATCAAAATTAAAAAAAAAAAAAACACGTTTGTGATATTGTAATATATATGCTTCTTTATTAACACGGCAATTAATAAGATAGAGTGGCAGGTCTAATAACTGCTGTAATTTCAAAGACACGATAAGTGAAAATGATATTTTGAGATACGCGTAGCAACTGTAAAATGATATGAACCATCTGTGATTTCTCGGGGAGACAAGGTCTCAGGTACCGCTAACACGACCATGGTTTTTTGCCTACATTCATAACTGAAGGAAATGTTCAATCTCATTAGAAGTTAGTGGAAATAAAGAGACAATTGTTCCCCCTCATAGTTCCCAGCCTGCAGGTTTGGAACCTCTGGTGGAGAAGCTCTACCGCCCCCGAGGTCCTCATGACGGGGGAGGGGGTCACAAAGGAAGTTTTAGGAGCCAGGTCTGGAGGAGGCAGTGCATACATCACTGCATTGGTGCATTGGCTGGAGCTACTCCCACACCTGCCTACATCCAAGGAGGCCGAGAAATGGAGTCTCGGGCTGTGCTGAGAAGGAAGCTCGCCCCTGCCCTGGAGACAGGTGGGTGCTGGTGTGTCTCTGTCACACTCAGCTACCTCCAAGATCAAGTAGGAAAATGGATGTGAAAGCCAAGCCCTCAAACTGTCAAAGAGTTTGGGGGTTTCTGCAAACAAAATCATTACGAGAGCTAGAAACAATCTGATGGGGCCTTCACTCCTCCAGCAGAGCAGGGGAAACCAAATGCCAGCTTGGGAGGAAAGAGTTTAAGGGCACTTCCAAGATGTGAGGTCCCAGCTTTCAGAGCAAAGCCACTCCCGCACCATTTCCACACCAGACTGTATCTTCCCACCCCCATCCCCACCCCCGGAAAAACTCAGAAAAGTTCCAGGACTTTGGGCCTGCTGCAGCCCACCTCCCTTGGCCATTCAAATCGAGGCCTGGCAAGTCCCCAGGATAGAGGTAGCAAAATTAAAAATAGCCTTTCCTCCAAGGGAAAAAAAATTAAAAATAGAATTCCAACCCGCATGAAAATTTGGGTGGAAAGAAAGGAAAGGAAAACAAAATGAATCATCTTTATGTGTTTTGCTGAGCGAGAGCCCGTTGCCATGGCTACGGGGCCCTGTGTGCCGGCCTGGTCTTTTCTAGCAAGTTCAAGGCCCGCCGAAGAGCCAATGGGGGCGGCCCCATCACCAATATGTTATAGGGCTCTGTGATCCCCCAATGCCATCGCTGCCACCAAACAGATTGTGTTAATGACTGTCACTGTTAATTTAAGGTTTCCTTCCATTGTAGTCTGTCTATCGCTGTCACTGGGCAAATGAGAGGCCTTGTCTGTGTCCCCCTGGGAGTTCAGGAAGATTTTGCCTGGTTTTGCAATCTAGCCAGTCAGGAGAGGTTAGGCGAACTTGTGGAGGAGCTGGGGTCTTAAATCACAGAGTGAGCAAATCAGCTTCCCAGCCGGCATAAGCCAGCATCTCCTGCCTTCCTGGTGGGCTCACCGGAGCCCAGGAAGGCAAGGAGAGGAGAGGATCACCAAAGCCTCATGGCCTCAGTGGCCAGTGAAACATCACTCTGACTGCAGCCCAATCCTTACAGGTGCTTGCTCGAGTCTGCTTCTGGGGCCGGGGGGGCGGGCAGTGCCCCAGATTAAGAAGGGCCTCTTGTTCACAAATACTTTTCAAAAACAGTAGCATTCTCCTTTAAGAAAATGAATGTCTTGAAAATTCAGACTTGTAAAATGAATAAGATGGAGAGGGGGCAGGGAAGGGAAGACACTCACTTCATGAAGAATTTCTCACTTTAGAATATTCGACCTGCAAAGGTTCCACACAGAAGACTAAAAAGTCATGTCAACTAAATGTGATGTCTGATCCCCAACTGGGTCCTATAACGGAGGGCAGAAGGGGACTGCTTTTGTTAAGAACATTAACCGGGGAATTGACAAAATTGGAATATGAATGGGAGATTAAATTAAAATAGTGTATTTATGATCAATTTAATGTGATTTTGTGAGAGAATGTTCTTCTAGAAAATATTGACATATTTAAGAGTAAAGAACCATGATATATGCAACTTACCCTCAAGCAGAATAGAAAAATTAGATGATAGATAGATAGATAGATAGATAGATAGATAGATAGATAGATAGATAGATAGATAGAGGCTACCCAAATGATAAAGCAAATGCAGTAAAAGACCAAATGTTAAAAATAGGTAGATGCAGGTAAAGGGCATATGGCTGTTCTTTGCACTATGATTATTCTTGCAACTTTTCTGTAAGTTTGAAATTCTTTTCAAGTAAAAAAAATTTAACTGGCCTGAGTTTTCTTTTAAAACATACTCTTCTAGTGTATTAAACATCATTCAATTCACCAAAATTCTGTTTAAACTCAACCTTTCAGGGACATTTCTAGTACCTGAAACTCAAGTACATCTTGGATTGTATTCCTTACATCTTTCATATATAACAAATACACTCGAGGCTGGTGCTGTCCAACAGAAATTTCTGGATGAGAGATATGCCCTATCTCGATACTGTAAAATATGGTGGCCACATATGGCAATCGAACACTTGAAATGAGGCTATTCCAAAGGGAGTTTTCAAAGATTTGCTGTGAAAACAGGAAGTAAACTATTCCAGACATATTGGGTCCAATAAAATATTGAAATTTACTTCACCTGTTTCTTTTTACTTTTTTAATATGGCTACTAGAATATTTAAAACTGCGTATGTGGCTCCTTGCATGTGTGGCTCACATTATATTTCAATTGGACAGCACTGGTCTAGAAAGTCACAGAAGATGGACTGTTTCTGATTTGGCCTGGGGCTGAGGTTGCAAGTCTTTCCTGGCCCAGTCATCCTACATGGTGACTACTCCCAGGGAATAGGGTCTCCAAGGAGCTGGACCCTTCAGAGCCAGGGAATTGAGCATCTAGGCAGTGGAAGGGGTTGATGGAGACATGTTCTAAGCAGAGGCAATATTTTGTAGAGACAATGTTTTATTCAAAGCCCATAGACAAGGGAAAGCATAGAGGGCTTGAGGCATGTATGGAGGTAGGAGTGGGAAGAGAATTGGAAGAGAGAGGATTGGAGATATGGGCCTCTAAATCCTACTGAGAAACTTGAATTTGTTTCCTAAGACCAAATGGGAAACCATCAAAATTATTTTAATGCAATGTGGTAGTTTGGAACTGTATGTACCCCAAAAAAACATGCTCTTGAATTTTGTACATTCCTGTTGGTGTGAACCCATTGCGAATAGGACCTGTGATGTGGTAGCCTTCACTTAAGGTGTGACCCACCTCAATCAAGATGGATCATAATCCTATTACTGGAGTCCTTTATAAGAGAATGTAATTCAAACAGAGAGAAAGACACAGGAAGCAAGAAGCTGAAATGGAACCTGGAAGAGAAGGAAGAGACCAGGAGATGTCACCAGGTGCCTTGCTATGTGGCAGAGGAACCAAGGATCACCAGCAGCCAGCCCCAGAATGCTGGTCTTTGGGGGAGAAAGCATCGCCTTGATGATGCCCTGATTTGGACATTTTCCCAGCCTCAAAACCATGAGTGAATAAATTCCCATTGTTTAACTTGACCCATGTCATGGTGTTTGCTTAAGTAGCCTAGGAAACTAAAACAAGCAGGGAAGTGCCCTGATCCAAACTGAGTTTGTGAAAGATGATTCTGCTAATTCCCTTAAGTCTGGCTGAGTGGTAAAAATTCCTATCTTCCCTATTTCTATCACTGTAGAACATTATTGGAGCAATTGATCAAGTCTCTCTTCCTCCAGCCAGAGGACCATGACTGACAGCTCTCATCCAGGAGTACACAGACGTTACAGAGAACCGTCCCAGTGTGGCCAATTGTATTTTCTCCAAATGGCTGTATCTGTGGTCTCAGGTGTTGTTGAGCACCTTGTACTTCCTATCAAGAGGTGGAGTCTATGTCCCATGACTGCTTCTACCATAGTGTCCAAGAGAAGTGACACTATATGACTTCCACACCTAGGTCATAAAAAGGATACAGCTTCTGCCTGGCTTGCTCTCTCTCTCTCTCTCTCTCTCTCTCTCTTCTCTCTCTCTCTCTCTAGACACTGGCCTTTGGAATCCAGCCACCATGTTGTGAGAAAGCCCAGGCTACATGGAGAGGCCACATTCCAGCTGACAGCTCCAGCCACCTAAGGACTTGCCGACAACCAGCATCAGCCAGCATCAACTGCCAGACATATGACTGCATAGCCTTTGGACGATTTCAGCTGTGAGATGTAGACTCTTCCAGCTGAGGACCCAGACACCGTGGAACAGAGAGCAGCCATTCCTGCCAGGCTCGGTCCGAATCCCTGACCACAGAATCTGTGAGCATAAAAAAATAGATCTTTTAGAGCACTAAGTTTGAGGGTCACTGGAACACCCAAAGTGTGGCCATAAGCTTCCCAGATTTAATGAAAGAGGTCTGCTGCTGCAATGCATGCTGGGATGTGGGGATGGGGCTTAAGTAGTAGCCTCTTGACCCCAGCTTCTAGCTTGCTATGGAGCATGTATTAGCTGGTGTCCCACTGTGAGTTTAGCACTTAGCAACTGGCAAATAGTTCTCAATTGGGTTTTCTAGAATTATCAGTGGTTTGGGCAACTTTGTAGAGGAAAGAGTCAAATAAAATGCGGAGCAGATTTAAAAGCACTAAGTCTGACATTAAATAGGTATTAAAAAATGTGTCATCTATATTGCCTTTCAGCTCTAGAGAACTCCAATCATGACAATAATTAATATAATGGCCTGATTTATTACTACTCTTCCTCAGGATCGTATTTATTTCATTATTTTAAACTGTTTGAATCATCCAGGCAGGCTGGCTAAGGTAAAAGACTGTAGAGAATGTTCTGCCAGAAGGAAAAAAAAGGGGGGGGGGGAGGGGAGGAGAGACACATAATTTATAAAATTAGCAACATGAAGTAAAAGTAACTGCTGTCCGTGTACTTGAAAAATAAACTGGCTCCAGGCAATCTTGGAGGTGAGGTCAAATTTTTACAAAACACAGAAGTAACCAAAAGCTGAATCACTGAAGGGGTCAGATGGTTGCTGGCGTCTCCTGCCCTGACCTGCATTTGCTAAAATGCCTGGCAATGTCCCTAGGAAAGAAGAGGCATGGACCTTTCCAGCTGGTGTCACGTGTGGGGAGGTGGGCAGGGGTCCAATCCCAGGCAGTCACCCACAAGCACACACTCAGTTCCCATCCTGCACCAGGAAAACGCAGCACCTCTGGCCTGGACAAAGTGCCCTCAGGTCAGCCGACTGTATTGAGTCACTGGTTGGGGTGGGGAGCTGGCAAGCACAGAGGATGTGGCCTTGTCAGGGAAGGACAAATCTGGAAAAACATGCCAGAAAAAGCCTCAAGTGATCTGCCTGAGGCCTCTTGCCTGGGAGGTTGAGGGAAAATGCTGAGAACCTTCCCGTGTCCATAAGATGCTCTCCCGACCTTTAGCAGCACGTCATTGAATCCTCACCCCAAGCAGAAATCGATTTTTGTCATCTCCATATTACAGACTAGGGGACCAAAGCTCCGGGTCTCATTTCCCAAAACCACGAAGTCAAAACGTAAAAAAGAATCATAGCCAGATATGGATGACTAATATTTTTGAGCCCTTCCTCGGGTCCCAGAAGGTATTCCTAATAACTTAATTTGTATTTTTGTGGATATTGTTATACCCATTGCGCAGATAAAAGAGTGAGGCTAAGAGGGAGAATTTGCCCAAAAGTATATGACCCCTGCCCCCAGTGACCCCCAGAATGTTCTCAGTCCTGAGAAATGGTAGGGTGGCACCTAGAGTGTGGATGAGGGAAGGGATGGGCCAGCCGTGGAGACAAGGTGAGGTCCTGGGAGGGGAGGACAGCACTAATGTGTACGGTGGAGGGTGCGTGTCCCTGGAGACAGACCCAGAGAAAAAAACAATCCACAGCCGCGTCTCCAAGGACAGTGGGGTTCAGGGATTTGCAGGCTAATGAGCTAGATCATGAAATCTCATCTGCGTGTTCGATAGCTTCTGCGATGCACTCAGGTTCACTTAAGAGGAAAAGAAAAGGGGGGCTGGAAAAAGGCTCCTTTTTTGCGTTTTCAAAGCATACCAAGATTGATGGGGAGAGGGGTCCCAGAGGGTCTCCCAGAGGCAGGTGTGGCTCTGTACGGCCGAAAGAGAGAGAGAGAGAGAGCCGAGAGGAACCAACAGCCGGATGGATGTCGTCCGCGAACCACGGGCCGCGCAGCCGCCTGCATGGAGCAGGGCTCTCTGGCAACGATTCATAATTTAATTTATTGAAAAAGCAGCTCCGCGCATCCTCCTATGATTCCCAGCAGGACTCTGGAAGAAGGTGGCTGTGAGGCCCAGCAAAGCAGTTTTTCTCAAATTATCTGTGCTGAAGGACCAGTTGTTTTTTGCTTTGCCTCCCCCTGCCCCATTGGCCACTGATAAATCTTTCGTAAAATACAATACAAATGAATGTCCAGGGGGAGAAATGGAATGTAAAAAGCCCAGAGTTTTCATATTTAGATTCAACCGACTTAAAATTATTCTGTCGGATTGTTAGAGAAGTTTCTAAATGCTTAGTCTCAGTTTCTGGGCATCTCTCTTTCACTTAGAGGTAACGGATGGTTTCCTAACCCGGCAATGGTAGGCAGACAGCTCTTTGAGCAGAATTGTACCCGAGAACTGGAGGATGGATGGACTCCATGGTGGTTAGGCAGAGCCGCCCACTCCCAACTAGTTACCCAGTCCAGGAAGGCAGGGGGGAGGGGTGTGAGGTTGAGACACCCTTGAAGAAGAGATGGTTGGGCAATGGGCAAGGGGTCTGCAGGGCAGCAATGCAGGACAAACCTTACCAATGTCGATGCTGAATACACTTTTACTTGTGACAGGCCCCCTGAGGGAAGGAGCTCAGGCAGACATTACATTTTGTCTTCCTTAAATTGGGAAACTGAGGCTCAGGACCCTTACGGGACTTATTGAAGTTCCCAAGGAGCCTGTGAAGGCCAGGTCTTCTTCCTTCCTTTTCAATAAGCTTGGCTCTTGCGCCAACTTCCTCATTCTGACAAGTGGCTCCCAGTGTCCACCCAGGGGCATGCCAACGCAGTTGTTCTCGGCAGGGTCAGCTAGGGGCCACTTTTCTCTGAGGCAGCTCACGGCTGCCAACTCCAATTCCTCATGACTCTCTAGCTTCATTCCCTCTTCCACAGGAAAGAGCTGAACAGGATGCCCTAATCAGGGAAATGAGTCTTTCTGGCAATGAGAATCAGGACCCCCACTTCAGATATGTTCTCTCACCTATAGGTGAATTGTACCTTTTGGAATTGAGAGGTTGAGAGGAGATCTGGAACCACTGGCTCTAGAGCCTCTGGGTCTTTGCCCAATGTACCTGCTCCCTGGATCTGTCTTCAGCAGCACACTCAACCTTGTCTCCCAACCCAGCCATCCACCAGCCCACACTGTAGACCAGGGCTTCTTAACCAGCTGTCCACTGACCCCAAAGGAGTCCGTGGAATGATTTCAGGGGTTCTGTGAACTTGAATTGAAAAAAAATCAACTTATTATCTTTATTTTCCCTGACCTCTAACTGAAATCTAGCATTTCCTTCACTTACAAATGTATGCAATAAATTACAGTAGTATTCATTTCATATCACATTACAGTTGTTACATACTTCGAAAAATCGCTTACACTCATCCGGACTTTGAAATTACGGTGGTTCTTAGACCTGACGCTAGTTGAGTGTCATAAAACTATCTGCCGCTACATTCTGAGAAGGGGTCCGTGGTTTTCACCTGACTGGCAAAGGGGTCCGTGGAACAAAAAAGGTTAAGAACCCCTGCTGTAGATGGACCACCATCTCCAGGCCCCACAGCCGCCAGCAACAGAAAACCCTACTTTGGCCAGTTCCGCTTTTGCCAGCAGGTGTCACTGCAGCCTGACCTCAGGTTACCCAAACTAAGCCCCTAATTTTGTTTTTGAAGCATTAGTAGGGCCACAGCCACACAGGAACCCAAAAGACACTGTCCTTTTGCCCTTTTTCTTTTCTTCCTCTGTGGCAAACTTGCTATTCTGACTGCCCAAAAGATGCTCTTTATACCTCTGTTTCACCATCTGTAAAATGGACTTTTTCCAAAAGTTCCTTACCTTCCCTACAGGGATGCTGCGTGATTCTGTAATGGCTGTGTTTGTTCCAAAACTAATTGGTTCCCCTCCTCATGGGACCTAAGTTTTGTCCTCAAACAAAGGAAAAAATCAGAGCACCTGAATGGTAATGACAACTGACTTACCTTGCGTTTGCTTTAACAGGTATCCTGGAACCACCTCCACCTACTCCCGTTTCCATAGTAACAGAAGGGTTAAAAAAAATAATAATAAGACACCTAAGAGGCATAAACAAAATATGCAATGGTGTGGGAGGCTGTAAAGTTTTTATTACCACCTGTTTAGGAAAACCTGCATAATTCAGTCGTGCTCCTGGCATTTGCGAGGGAAGGAATCACCCCAAAATTGTGGCATTAAAGCCGTTATAGCCCCCCATGCCAGCAGGCCTGCTTTCTAGGTACAAAGCCCCAGTTTGATAAACTTCTGCTTCTCACATTTGCATAATGGAAACGGACTAGATTTTAAACCCAGGCTGTCGGGAGGCATAAGCAGTAGCTCTCCTGGAAGTGAATCATGTGTTTGCCTGGGTGGAGGTGGCAGGGAGAGGCACCTAACCCCACTGACAAGTCCACAGGACTGGGCAGGGACACCAGGAACGACAGCCCCCCCCCACTCCCCCCCACACCGGTCTGGCCAGTTTCTGGTTGAAGGTCAAATTACCCTGTGTCCTAAAATTAAAGTGCCTTTAATTTATGTTGAGGGCACCAGAAGAGAGAACCTGTCAAGTGCAAGTTTGGGGCAGAAAGGGTAGTTCTGACCCAAGTAGGCATCGGATGTTCTTCCCATCACTCCCTTCTTCCCCTTCTCCCCCAACTCTGGCGCCCTTGCATTTTCTAGCATCCCCATCCCTCATCCACCATTCCCACTTTTTTTTTTTTTCCCCGAATGTACCCGTTGGGGGTGGAGGGAGCGGCCGCTGCCCTTGGTACCTTCCCTCTGGGGAGATGCCTGCAGCCCTGCTGGCGCTCGGTGGTAAAAGTTTGAACGTGTCTGCAGAGCTTAATCAAATGCTAATTCCGTGTGGTGAAAGAATTTGCTGGAATCTGCAAGGGAGCTCCTGGCAGCAAGAAAACGCGTTGATTCACTCCCAAATCTGCTTTGCCCAAGCCGGGTGCGATTTAGAATGTAAAGCTGCATTAAATCACAAAGTGCTGTGTGGAGCACACAGCCATCCTTTGTGTCGTTAATGAAGGGAAAAACAGGGCTTTATTCTGAAGCTTTGTGTATAATCAGATGCCATGTTGTAAAGCTCTGGAAAACACACCAGAAATCATAATTGGGAGGAAATAAAAGGGCGAGTCCAAAACAGCATATGATTTAAATAAGAAGGAAAAAAAACTGCCCCCAAGATTTGTGCGTTTCAAGAATCAACTTTTAATTCATTCGCAGGGAGATTACAGAAGGGGAGGAGCAGCCTTTAAAACAGTATGAAAAGCTAGTTTAGATGTAAATGAGAGATAATGGGCTTTTGCCAGGAAATAAGCAAAGGGGCCAAGTTTGTGCCCTCGGGAAGGCCATCTTGGCATGCACAGCTCCGAAGTCCTCAAGGCCCAGAGGCCGCAGAGAATGAGAGTTTTGCTGCCTGGTGGACCCATCCCGTCCCCTTTCTTTCTCTGGCAAGGGAGGGGGAGGATCTGTGGCACAGAGGCTGGGAACCAGCATTTAGGGGAAGAAAGAAAGGTGATGGCTTCCTGTGGTGGTCCCCAAGGATTCTGCGGTTTGTGGGATGGGAGCAGGGCAGGGAGGGGTGGAGCTTGATTGTTGCTTTAACATGGCAAATCTCCTTGGTGTGAACATTTTGAGGTCGCTCAGGAAGGGGGGTGGGTCATTTACATTTGTCTTCGGTTGGAGTTAAGGAGCACTGCAGCGAGCCCTCCCCAGCCCTAATTCACTAATGATTTGCTTATTAGTTCGGATCAGGGAGCCAGCTTCTGGAGCGATGTGAATTGGCATTGATTTAATCCTCTTCCCAGCACGCGCTCCCAGCCCAGGGTGAGGCAGGGAAGGGAGAGGGGGCCTGCCAGCCCATTCGAGAGCAAGTTGCTGCTTCTCCTGCCTGGCTTTGTCTACTTGCCTTACCATCTGCTTTCAGGCAGAGAGGCACCGTGTGGATGGCTGACTCAAAGAGTGATGCTGAGCTCCGTGGCCTCCTGGGGACTGAGGGGTGTGGAAGAGAAGCTGCCGGAGGTCCCTCAGCTCTAGCATCTCTAATTAGATGGACCGGGGCCTCTGGAAAGTTTCGGCAGGAATAATTATGCCTGACATTTATTCGGCATTCTGTGAGTCAGGCGCTGGTTCCATGTATGATCTCATTTAAACCACCCAGCAGCCTCTTGGGTAAAGACCGTCATTGCCCACACTCTCCAAGGGAGAAAACTGAGGCTTGGAAAGGTTAAATGACTTGCCTCTGGCCACGCGCCTAAAAACTGGAACAACTCTGGAGTCTTTTGTCTTTACCACCAGCGATGACGTATGCAGCTTCAAATGAGTAGCTTCCTCTCCTGCGCACCTTCTCATCGGATTGTCCTTTTGTAAACTGCTATCAAAAGCATTTTTTCCCTGTCCCTCTTCTAACTAGGAGATTTGATTATAGTTGAGAACTTAGTGTTCTAGAACATACTGCCCATGGCTCGCCTTAGTGTCTGGGTACCCTTTGCTGAACATGACAAGAAGCATAAGCCAAAGCTTGTCTCTTCCATCCTGACTGTAACTGCAGTTTCACCTCTGCCCCTCTGCTTCAGCGATTCCCATGACCTGGGCAAGCTAACCTTCCCTTCTCCACCTATCTTCAACCTACCAACACTATGCCTTAGTGACCTGGGGCTGCTGCTGTAACAAAGCACCACAACCCAGGTGGCTTAAACCATAGAAATGGGTTGTCTTACAGTTCTGCACCTTATAAGGACACCAGTTATTTTAGATTAGGGCACCCGACTCCAGTGTGAGCCTCATCTTACCTTGGAATACTTCTTCAAAAGACCCTATTTCCAAATAAGGTCACATTCATAGGTCCCGGCGATTAGGACGTCAACAGATCTTTTGGGGGCACCACAGTTCAACTCATGACAACCGCCAAAGCTTAATTTCATTTATCAGTAAGTTGATAGTTATCTTCTCTCCACATGAGAACTCCCCTATAAAGAAGTCTCTTTTCTGTACCATACATTGCACACTTAACACATATCTCCCTGTTGCCCATTTTTTCATATGTATACATAGATGCTTACTTTTGGTTGTCACCCCTGTTAGACTAAACCTTTGTCAACTAGAATTGAGTCTTGCACATCTCTGCATTGCTAGTTCTACAAAGTCTAAACATAGTAGGCTCTCAGGAAATTTTGACCTATTGATGGATTCATAGAACCTGGGACTGGACTGGCTTCTTTGAAAATCTCTGGGTGCTATCTTTTTGATCCCTGTAAGCCCTCAGAAGAGATCCACTAAAGATGTCACCCACCAAGGACTCTGTTCTAGAAAGCTACTAAGGGTCCAAATAAAGTGAGAGTTTCTAAGAAATCCCTGTGATTAGGTGGTCCTAAAGTCTGTTTCAATGGGCATTTATTAAACTCTTTCTGTTTGCCCGGGTACTGTGCTAGGCTTTGAGGATACTAAAATGAATAAGATATAGGGTCTACCTTTCCATCTGGGGCATTATAATCTGAACCAGAAAGCCGGGATGTGGGTCTCCCCACTAAAATGCAAACTTTGCAAGGACCAGGATCATACTTAGTTTTCTCCATTATTATATCTCCAGCACAGTGGAAGACATGTTCAATAAATACATGTTGAATAAATGGCCATGCAATGAACTTTGCTATATTACCTGGCTTAATCTTTACCCCAATACATTGAAATTAGTACAATGGTTTCCATTTTAATGGTGAGAAAACATGCTTAGTGACTTTAGATAATTTGCTAGAGATTATATAGTGAGGTGGGGAGGTATGTTTAGACCCATGTCTGTCTGACTCCAAGCTCATTTTCCACACCCCTTGCCCAGGTTTCCCAGGACTCCCTCCTGAATTGGTAGAAGATGGTGCCGAAAGGTATGAACCATTGTGATCAAGTGTAACTTACCACTGTCTCCTTCCCAGCAACCAATTTATATCCCAGCTTAAAAGGAACTGCTCAGAATAAACCTGCCTAGCCCATGGTTTCTAAATACCATTTCCCATCAAAGGGAGCCAGACTCCTTGGAGAAACAGATTAAAGGAGGCTAAAGAGACACAACTAAATGCAATATTGATCCTAGATTGGATTCTGGATGGGGAAGAATAACATGCTACAGAGTACAGTATGGGGACAATTGACAAAATCTGAATATGGACTATATACTAAATACTATTTTTGTATCAGTGTAAATTCATTGGATATGAATATGGTATTGTGGCTATGTGGGAAAATGTCCTTGTTCTTAGGAAATGCAGGCTAAAGTATTTAGAGGTGAAGTAGCATAATGCTTGCAAATTACTTTCAAATGGTTCAAGGAAAAGAGAGACAGATAAATGATAGGTAGCAAGGTAGGTAGGTAAGTAGATAAATAGATAGATAGATAGGTAGATAAATGATAGATTATAGATATATATAGATGACAGAAAGATAGATGATAGATGAGATAGATAGATGATAGATAGATAGATAGATAGATAGATAGATAGAACAAATATCACAAAATAATAAATAGTCAAAGTGTAGGATAGGGTATATGGGCGCTCACTGTACTACTATTCTTACTACTTTTCTGAAGGTTTAAAAGTTTTCAGAATAAAATTCAGGAAAGAATTGCTCAGAAATGGCCCTAAAATGTTTGCCCACATCCACCAAGAAGGTCTGGGATGGAGGTTGGGGGCCATAAATGCAGGTGCCTTGGTCACAGTAGATAGACAGCAGTTCTGGGAATGGCTGCCTTAGTTGAAGTCCATTCTCATAAACACTCTCACAAGAAACTTCTGTGGAAACTGACCTTTTTTATAGGCATTTTCAAACTCAAAACTAAATGAACTACTACACACCATTAAATACAGAACTGTACACGTGAAAACCCTTGCACGGTAACCCAGGACGAGGTGGAAGCAGGTTTGAGGTATCCTGTCTCCATTTCAGAGGCTGAAAACAGGGCCACTTACTACTTTGAGTAACACCTAAATATCAAAATGGCAAGGACAGAGCCAGAGAGCAAAGCTAGTCTTTGAATACAAATGGGAACTGGCTTTAAAAATAAAGCCGGGGTTCTGGTTCCAATACTCCAAATGCCAATCAAAAGACTCATTTATTTGTTAAATATGTGGGTGAGAGTTGAGAATTACATCTGAAAGGCCACTATCCAGGAATAAGCACAGAGATCATCCTGTAGATCTCTGAGCTTCTATCATTATTTTTTTTGAAAGTTTTCAAAATGAAAATTGAGGCGAAAGAAAAAGAATTGCTCAGACATAGCGCTGAAAATATCTGCCAGAACAAGGCAAGGTGGATATGCCATCGAAGCTGAAGAGAATTAGGGGCAGACCCTGGCAACAGAAGATATACCCATTTGGAAAAATAGTGACAGCCCACTTCGTTGGTATAGGCCAATATTATTGCTGTTTTGTTTTTGTTTTTGGGGGGGGGAATGAGGGGATAGTGCAAGGAATAGAGTCAAAAAGTTATTCAACTTTCTCCTGCTTTGCTTCCTAAAAGTTCTCACAAAGAAGAGTTTCTGGGCTGAAAGAACAAAGGTCTGAGCTCTGTATCACGTTGAGGCTTTGGAATCCACTTAGGTTGCCCTTTTTGGTATATTATATTCTCTCTTTTTGTAAATGTACCAAGTGTATTTTTTTAAAATGTGTAATCTGGCTGTTGCGTTGCCAAATTCAGTTCATATCCATATTCATTAACGTATATTAATTGTGTGGTTCAAATCGTCCATAGTTTTATTTATGCTTTGTCCTCTTTATTCACAGGGGTTCAGAGAAAGAAGTCTTAAAAATCTCCAGCTATACTTCATGATTTATCTATTTTATTCTCTAGTTTTGCCCACTGTTGTCTTATATACTTGGAGGTTATAGTGATAATGGCATAGAATATAAATTCTAATCAAGGTAAGTTTTTCTGTCTGTTTTGTTCCCTGCAGTATCCCTCAAACCTAGAACAATGCCTAACATATTGTAGGCATCTAATATATTTTGTTACATGAGTAAATAAATACATGTTTGTAATTGTTATATACCTTGTAAGTATTATTTCTTTTCTTTTTTTCATTTTTTTTTTTGGAGGTACCGGGGATTGAACCCGGGACCTCATACATTTGAAGCAGGAGCTCAATCACTGAACTATACCCGTTCCCACTAAAACTATTATTTCTTTCCCCAGTAGATACCATCCCTCCTTGTCCTTTATAATACCTATTGCCTTGAACTCTATTTTGGCTTACATTAAAATTTCTACCCCAATTTTCTTCATTTGGTTTACTTTTCTTGGTATATCTTTTTTCCATTTATTTACTTTCAGCTATTCTGTGTTCTTTAGTTTTAAGAATACAAAATAACCAAAAGTAGACAATAGAAGATGGGGTCCTGACCAGTGAATTTGACCCACTTATATTTATTATAATTAAATTAAATTAGAATTAATTTTACCATCTCATTTCCCATTTTCTATTAACTATAATTTCTTTTTGTGTTTGTTTTCCTTTTCCTGACTTTCACTGAAAATATAAAATGTTTCTCGGCTAGTTTATATGTTGCCCATTCTAATTTTATGCTTCTGATTAATACCCCTAGCTCATTTATACTCATTTCTTCTATCAATTTATTAAACTGATCAACATTTATATTATGGCAGATTGTATTTTCCAAAGATGGCCCCAGCAATATCTCCCTATTTCAGTTTGCCAGGTTGCTATAACAGATACTACATATTGGGTTGGTTTAAACAACAGGAATTTATTGACTCATGATTTCAAGGATAGAAGTTCCAAATCAAGATATCTCCAAGGCTTACTTTCTCCCCAAAGACTAGCATTCTGGTGCTGGTTGCTGGCAATCCTGGGGGTTCCATGGTTTGTCTCTGCCTCTTGCTACATGGAGATATCCTCCCCTTTCTCACTTCTGTGACTTCTGGGGTTCTCTTTATAAGGCCTCTTATAAAGAGATTAAGACCCACTCTCATTCAGTAGGGCCATACCTTAACTAAAAACAACATCTTCAACAAGTCCCAGGTGAAAAAGCGCCACAGGAATGCCCATTAAGATTAAGAAAACGTCTAAATTGGGGTACATAATTCAATCTACCACACTCTCATACTACATATTTTACTACAATTAGTCTTTGACAGTCTTCCCATCAAGAGGGAATTGCAAAAATAAAGGGGAAAAAAAGCAAAATAATAATAATAATAATAAAGAGGGAATCGGGGTAGGTAGGATCCATGTCCCCGCCCCCTGAATCTGGGTAGGCTTGTGATTCAAGCGTAACTTGAATGCAATGGAAGTGACATTATGTGATTTCCAAGGCTAGGTCAAAGTGATGATGCAGTGTCTACCTTGTTTGTTGGCTCACTCGGGCTGGAGCCCTGAGCCACCATTTAAACAGTCCAACTACCCTGAGGTTGTCATGTTATAAGCCCAAATAGCCCACGAAGAGAGACCATGTGGAGAAGCCTGAAGAAAGATGCTTGACCAGCCCCCAGTTGTTCCAGCCCCCTAATATTGCAATCACAGTCTGAATGTAACCATATAAGAGACTCCAACCAGAACCACTCAGCCAAGTCCTTCCAGAATTCCTGACCTAAAGAAATCATGAGAGATAATAAAACAATTGTGGTTATTTTAAGCCACTAAGTTTTGGAATTATTTTCATACAATTGTAACAACTGGAAAGGATACATTTCCCCTGGAACAAGAAAAGTACTATATTATGCTCTAACATCCTTCTAGTTTCTACCTACTCACCCCACTACTATGTTGGTATCATTGAGAATTTTGTTCTGGCTTGATCTGAATACACTTGGTTGAAGGGAGTGTCTTACCTTTTTATAAAGCAATACACTTACTAAATTACTAAATCATTCTTACATTCCATATATCTCATAACTGGAATATTTAATCCACTTATTTTGATGTATGATTTGGTGTATGTGTATATGCCATCTTACTTTGTGCTATTTATTTACCATGATTCTTTTTTTATCCTCTATATTTCTTCCATTAGATTACTTGGGTTTCCTTGTTCTCATTATTTCCCCTCCACTGGCTTGGAAATTATGTACTCTATTTCTATGGTTTTAATGTTATCCTTAAATTTTTAAGATGCATACTTGACATAACAAAGTTTTAAGGTAATCAATAGCTCTTCCCGTATCCTGAACAGCACAAGGACCTTGAAACATGTCCCTCCAATTACCTTCCTCCATCTTTTATGTTATTGTTGTCCTGTTTTGATACATTATTGTTTTTACCCTTCAAAATAGAGAGCGCTGTTATTATCACACAATATATGCTCACCAATTGAAACATTGCTTCTTGCTTCACAATCACTTCCTGAGGTAATTCTTCTTTTTTCTGTGGTACATCCTTTAGTAGTTTTTTCAGTGATGATCTGTTAAGTGAAAACAGTTTTTATTTTTCTGAAAATGTCTTTATTTCACCTTGATTCTTGATTAATAACAAGATTTAGAATTTTTGGTAAACTGTTTTCACTCAGCATTTTGAATATATTATTCCATTGTTTTCTGTCTTTTGTTGCTGGTGATAAATCTGCTGTTGTTCTAAATGTCATTCCTTAGCAGGTAATCTGTCCTTCTCCTTTGATTGCTTTTAAGATGTTCTCTTTCTTTTTAGAGTTTCACTACAATGTATCTAGGTTTTACTTTTATCTTGCTGAGGTTTTATTGTGCATCCTTTTTTTTTTTTTTTTTAACTCTTTTTAGTTGAGATAAAATTCACATAACAAAAAATGGTTAAATTTTTAAACATTTTAAAGTGTACAATTCAGTGTTTAGTATATTCACAATGTTGTGCAACCATCAACACTGTCTAATTCCAGAACATTTTCATCATCCCACAAAGAAAGTCCATACCTGTGATGGTTAAGTTCATGTGTCAACTTGGCCAGGTTATGGTGTCCAGTTGTCTGGTTCAGCAAGCACTGACCTGATTGTTACTGTGAGGACATTTCATGGATTTAAATCACCAGTAAGTAGATTGCATCAATAGCTGATTACATCTACAACCAACTGAGGAGATTGCCTTCAACAATGAGAGAAGTCTCATCCAATCAGTTGAAAGCTTTCAATCATCACTTGATGATTTCAGCAGTCAGAAGGGAACATTTCCATCTCTACTTCAGACAGCCAACTTCTCCTGGGGAATTCATCGAAAACCTTCATTGGAGTGCCCAGCTTGCCGCCTGCCCTATGGAATTTGGCTTTGCCCATCCTCACAATTGTGTGAGCCAATTCTTATTTTTTTAAATCTCATAATATTTACATTATATATGTGTGTGTCAGTTCTCTTTCCCTAGAGAACACTGACTAATACCCATTAAGCAGTCACTGCCCATTCCCCCCAATGTCTGTGGCAAACACTAATCTACTTTCTGCCTCTATGAATTTGCCTATTCTGGACACTTCATGGAAATGAAATAATTTAATATGTGGCCTTTTGTGTCTGCCTTCTTTCACTTAGCATAATGTTTTCAAGGTTCATCCATGTTGTAGCGTATATCAGTACTTCGTGTATTTTTATAGCTGAATAATATTCAGTTGTATGGATATACCACATTTTCTTTATCCATTTATCAGGTGATGGACATTTTGTGTTGTTTCCACATTTTGGCTATTATGAATAATGCTTTAATGAACATTTGTGTACAAGTTTTTGCATGAAAATATGTTTTCAGTTCTCTTGGGCATATACCTAGGAGTGAAATCTCTGGGTCATATGGTAACTCTGTGTTTAACTCTTTGAGGAACTGCCAAACTGCTTTCCACAGAAGCTGCACCATTTTGCATTCCCACCAGCAATGTACGAGGCTCCCAATTTCTCCACATCCTTGACAATGCTTGTTATTTACCATTTTAAAAATTATTGTCATTATAGCCATCATAGTGGATGTGAAGTGGTATCTCTTTGTCATTTTGATTTGCATTTCCCTAATGACTAATGATGTTGAACATCTTTGCATATGTTTATTATGGACCATTTGTATATCTTCTTTGGAGAAATGTCTATTCAAATCCTTTGCTCATTTTTTATTTACTTTTTTTTTTTTTTTTTTTTTAACTGGGAGGTCCCAGGGATGGAACCCGGGTCCCTCCATATGGGAGACGGATTCCCAACCATTTGAGCCACAACTGTCCCCCTCCTTTGTTCATTTTTAATTGGGTTGTCTTTTTGTTGTTGAGTTGTATGAGTGCTTTATATAGTCTGGATATTAGACCCTTATCAGGCTTCTTTATTTATTCTGGATATTAGACCCTTCTCAGATATATGACTTGCAAATATTCTCTCCCATTCTGTGGGTTCTCTTTTCCCTTTCTTTATGGTGTCTTTATGCACAAATGTTTTTAATTTTAATGAAGTCCAATTTATCTATTTTTTCCATTGTTGCTTATTTGTCATACTTAAGAAACTGTTGCCTAATCCAAGATCATGAAGGTTTTTGCCTATGTTTCCTGCTAAGAGTTCTATACTTTTAGCTCTTATGTTTAAGTCTTTGATCCCTTTTGAGTTAATTTTTGTGTAAAGTATAAGGTAGGATTGTGCAACGTGAATCTTTCACCAGTTCTAGAAAATTCCTAGCTATTATATCATTGAATATTGCTTTGCCCACATTCTCTCTGTTCTTTCCTTCTGGTATGCCTATTAGCTGTATATAGGACTTTCTCATTCTATTTTTCATATCTCTTCACCTCCCTGTCTTATTTCTTCGTGCTGCATGTAAGGTGATTTTCTTACATCACTCTTCTGGCTCACCCAATTCTCTGTTTAACTCATACAGTGAGGTTTTTTGTTTTATTTCAATGACTTTTTTTTTTATTTCTAGAAGCTCTTTTTAGTTCTTTTTTCAAATCTGCCTTTTTTTCCCCATAGTGTCTGTTTTTTCCTTAAAAATTTCCCCCTATATTTCTAATAATTTTAAACATACAAATTTTAAGGTCTCTAGTAGATTGGTTTGTTATCTGAAATTCTTAGGTATCTATTCCTGCTGTCTCTTGCTCGTGGTGGATTGGTTCTTCAACTGTTTTGTATTTTTGAATTGTGAACTCATCTGAAGCACAACTTTATCTGTAGGAATTCTTTAAGTCCTGGTTGACAGGGTGTCTTGTGAAGTTCTGTGTTAGTTTCTGCCAATCTTTCTAGGGGTTTCACTATCAGGCAATCCATTTTGATAACAATTTCTTAGCTTGAAAATTTCTGGACCACTCAAGTAATATATATCCAATGTCCAATCCTCAGGAGATAGAGGCCAGAAATTTTTAGAAGAAACTTTTTTTCTCTTCTGAGCCTAGACCAAAACAGACAAGCTTCTCTGGGTCAGTGGACAGATATTTTTCTAATCTACCCTTACACTGAGGGTTCCAGCTTTATGGGTCTAGCTTTCTTCACAGGGACAACCTAAGGCATCAGCTCCTTTCCTCCAAGTGGGCATTAAAATGTACAAGCCCCTAGACTACTGAGACAGCTGTCCTAATTCACCCCCACCCTAAAGCAGTCACAGCAGCAGTTCACAGGCATGCTGCCCTAGTTTTCAGTACCCTTTTCATTCACAGCCCATATCAATTTCCCATGTGTTCATCTATTTATTCAGAGAAATATTTGCTTCTTTCTAGATAACTGTCGCAAAAGGGTTTTTGGGTTATTTTGATCACAGTATTGCCAGAACTGGAAGTCAAAACTTATTTATATACATAAATATGAAATCCGCCAGTTGCTGAGATGCCTGGCTGTGATATCAGTATTCTTTCCTTAAGTATCTCCGACAGATCAATATACTTGTTTACATTTTGTGCACGTTTTTAAATATTACAGTCATGAGGGCTAGCCATTGCACTCAGTTTTACTATATGGTGGGTTAAAACTCCTGGCAGATTACTTGGCCTGCTGGCTGGAATTGTTCCTTCATAATCAGAGCTCTGTCTTAGTACCACTTTGATTAATCTTTATCTAAAAATACTCTTGCTTTTATACTTTAGTCGTGCTGTTAAGTCATTAACCAGAAAGGCAGGGTATGAGAGGAGAAAAAAAAACATATATGGGCTCTGGACTTAGGAAGACATGGCTCAATTACTCTCCAGCTGGGTGTCGTAGGGCAAATTGCTCTATCTGACCCTCTGCTCCTTCATATGTAAAATGGGGGTGATGGCACCTACTTTGCAGGATTGAGGTTAAAATTAGAGATAATGTTTATAAAGCATCTGGCAAAAAATAGGTTCTTGAATTATTATTTAATCCACCTTTGAAGTATTTTCTTTTAACTACATGAGTATGCCCTTTGGCATCATCCACAATAGCTAAGAGGGTGTTCCTTCAATTATGAGTGCCTTTATTTCACTGGTCACCACCTATTTTCTTAACATTAACAAATCCCCCCCCCTTTTTTATATGCTTCTGGACATTTAGGGAGCAGTCACCTTAACTTGAATTGCCTTGGCTAAACCTCCAGACCCAATAAATGTGCCTTGTTTCAGACATAAAATTAATCATGGCTTTCTCTGCATGTTCTTAGCGAGGATGATGTCAGTAGGAAAGGCGAGGAGGTCATTTGCAAGTTTCCGGATGGACCATCCCTGATCCAGAGGACGTCTCAGAGCTGGAAAGGACCTTAGAAAGTCCCAAGATGAGGCATCAAAAGGCCAGCATGGACAGCTGAGGTCAAGGTCACCCAATCAGTGAGTGACTGAGCTGAGATCCAAAGCCAGACTTTGTGATTCCAGGAGCAGGGCCCTAACTGGAGTCACTTACACTAACCAAAGTACTTGGGAAGCAACCCAAATTGTCATTGTTCATCATGTCCCTTCGGCTTTGTTTCCATGTCCCTATAAACCTATCAATTGCCGCTTTCCAGGGAGCCAAGTGACTCAGGGTACACAGTAGACATTGAATAACTGTGTGTTCAATGAAATAATGAAGGACTGTCTTGCCATTTACTGACATTATATGCCATGAATTCTAAGCCTGAATTGAACCTTTTTACATTCTGGATTCGTGTTAGAAGTGGCCCTTATTGTTCTCTTGGCATTGCTCTTTTTATGTGTCTTTAATATTTTCCCCACACGGGAACTGAAAACGTGCCTTTCTTTAATTCCTGTGTGGTTAATCCCTCTCAGGCTCGGGAAGTTGGCAACCTTTCCATGATGAGTGATGGCATCCAGACTGTACTCTGAACTGTGGCCACCCAGCTGAGTGACGGATGCCATTTGTCAATAAGGAAGCCAGGCTGGGGCAGGAGGCGGGGGAGGGGGGTAGGCGGCAGGGTCGGTTGAGATCCATTAGCTCCATGAGAAAATTCAAATGCCGTGTCCTCCCAACAGTGGCTTGGGAACGTGGTGGGTCTGGAGAGAGGTGTATAGTCCCCTTGGAGCTCAGCCAGGGGCTGGGAAGGGCTTGGGAAGGATTGGTGGCAATGGGTGAATGAAAGTCTACGTCCTGCCTGTAGCAACAGCAGGGTTGTGACAGAACAGGGCAGCGGGAAGGGCAGGAGGCCCAGCAGCCTGGTGAACTGGGGGTGAGGGTGGGGGAGCACCAACACGGAGGTCTCCTTGAGGTCTAACTGGCCGATTTGATCTGACCGTGAGTTTGGGGGTTGGGTCCTGGAAATGAGGTGGGCTAGCCTCCAAAGTGAAGAAAAATGCATCCTTCAAAACTGGGCGATGAAGCATGGGAGCACACAGGATTCGGCTGGGGCTGGCAGTCCACAGTCAGGCCACGTCCCATATAAATAGCTGTACCATAGAGGTCCCTGGCACAAAATAAATTGTTCTGTCCTTGAACCTTGACAGTGTCCACATGAGTCTTTGGGGTCATAGGAATGAATCGATTCAAAACTGCCCTAACTCGGGAGGTATGACAGAGGCAGCTAGCTGCTCCACCAAAATGGGTGCTCCCTCTTCCATCATATGGCAATGTCACTGATGCCCAGCTATGCAGCCAAAGACTACATTTCCCATCTACCCCTGTGTTCTTGAGCAGCCATGTGACCAGTTCTCATCTCTCAAATGAGAGAGGAAATGGTGTTTCTCAGCCCAGGATAAGGCATTTAAGAAGTAAGGATGCTTGCCTTCTCTACATTTGCTATTTCTCTGACTCTAGACTGGAAACTGAGGACTCCAAGCCCTAGAGCAGTGGTTCCCAGTGTGAAGCAGCATCCACTTCATCTGGGAACATCACCCAAGCCCTGTGCTAGACCTACTAATACAGACACTCTGGAGGTGTGGCCAGCAATTGGTTTTAACAAGTCCTCCAGAGGATTCTGGTGCTCCCTTGAGTCGGAAAACCACTTGATAGCAGAACCACAAGAGAGAAAAACCCTAGGTTCCTGAATCACCACCTGGAGGAGAGGCTTCCCCCAAACAGAAATATCTGCCTCAGACTATGATATGATATAAAAATAAACTCCAGTTGTGTTATACGAGGGTGCATTGGTTACAGCAGCTAGAGTTACACTAATACCGGTGACAGGTCCAACTCTATCCTGAACTCAATCACAATGGTGGGGGAGCAGGGAGAAGGGTGCTGAATGTCACTGGATTCCTGACAATTAAGAGGGGTCCAGAGGTGCCTTCACACAGCTACAGTTAGCAGCAGTGGGAGTGGAAGAACTGGATCTGGAGACCTCAAGTAACAGAGGATAGTGTTGCTCAAACCAGCACGTCTGAAGAACTACCAGGAAGAGTAAAGGACACTGGTGATGGCTGAATGACCATGTTTTCCAGTGACCCTCTGCCAGTCTCTCAGGGAAGTCTTTCTCCAGAAACAAGCACAGATACGAAGGATCATCTGCCAAACATTGGCTGCATATGTAACTACATAACCACTGTTACTGGAAGACCAGGACAAGGTCCAGGAATTTTCTCATGCCCATGAAGCTATCAACATTTGGGTCTGACACAGCTGCTATCATGCTACTGACCTTGCTAGAGTCACATCAGGAATATCTACCAGGACGTGGGGTGTGGTAGGCGGAATTCTAAAAATAATCCCCAATGACTCTCACCCTTGTATAATCACCTCTCTATTGAATGTGGGCAGAACCTGTGAATATGATGAACTATCACTCCCACCATTATGTTATATGTCAAAAGGGAATCTCCTGGGTGGGCCTGACTTAATCAGGCGAGCCTTTTAAAGTGGAGTCTTTTCTCTGGCTGATCACAGAAGAAGAATTCAGAGTGACACGCACTGGCAAGCGTGGAAGAAAGCCAACATCCATGTGGACTGCCGACAGGAGCCACATAGCAAGGAACTGGGGGCGGCCTCTAGAAATTGAGAGTGATCCCCAGCCAATGGGTAGCCAGAAAACAGAGCCTTGGTCCTACAGCCCCAAGAAAATGAATTCTGCTAACAGCCAGTGAACTTGGAAGAGGACCCCAAGCCTCAGATGAGAACCACGGCCCCTGCCAACACCTTGCTAAGGCCCTGAGCAGAGAATCCAGTCACCTTGTGCCTGGGCTTCAGACCCACAGACTCGTGAGATAATAAATGTGTGTTGTTTCAAGCAGCTAAGCTTGTGATGATTTGTTATGCAGCAGGAGGAAACTAAGCAGGAGGTGCCGTGGTCTACAGATGTTGCAGACACTGCTTCACAGAGAACCCCTCAGGATCCCTCTTTTTATGGCTGTCATGCAGACCTCCCCCACCTCCCGTGGCTTTCCATTCTCACAGGCCACACCTGTCATTCTCTTTAGAAGGCTGTTCTTGGGCTTCTAGAACTGCTTCACCGGGCTCGTGCAGAGTTGGAGGTGCCTGGGAATATATGTTCCCCCAGGGAGACGCTTCGTCAAAGACCAACTGGTGTGGGTTAATAAAACCCAGCTCCCTTGCCTCAAGTTGGGATACACTCTGAGGTACAACTCACACTCTAGAGCTCCCCTGCAGGATCAGGCTGAGACTAAGACTTGGCCTGAGATCGTACTTGCTTGGCTTTTCCCTTTTCCTGTCCTGCTCCCTCCACTCCTTCAGTTGTCTCCCCTGGGAGCATGTCCTTAATCAATCACTGGCACCGGCATCTTCTTTTCAGGTTCTTCTCCGGGGTGATCCAACCTCAGACAATCAGTTATCCCTTTTTCTCACTAAGCTGCCTTGCCTGCTTGAAGGAAGAATCGAGTGAGATGATGTACGCAACGGCACGTTGCAGCTGCAAAGTGGTCCCAGGTGAATTTCCTTTGCGTGTCACTTTGCCTCTGCTCTCCCCCTGAAATGTCGGGGTATCAGGGTGAGATCATTATTTTAGCAGCTGTTAGCAGAGTCCCTTTTACGGAGGAAATAGTCTTTGCTGAGGAAAGTACCTTGATCTGGAGGTAGAGGCACTAAGGGTATGCTTTAGAGAGCAACCACTAAGGAAGGTAAATAAAATACTGGGCCTAAGGAAGAAACAGGAAATCAAGGATGGGGAAGGTACAGAAGAGAGAGGTGAGAAGGGCAGGGGGGAGAGGAAGTGGACAACGGGAACCCACAGAGGAAGGTGGCTAGAAAGGGGTCTGCCGTGACACGGTAGAGAAAGAACTTGAACTGCCAGGCACCTTTGTTCTTGAAAGTTATTTAGAGGGGGGCAGATGTGGCTCAAATGGTTGGGCATCCCATCTCCCATATGGAGGGACCTGGGTTCGATCCCTGGGACCTCCCGGTAAAAAAAAAAAAAAAAAGTTATTTAGAGGACGTGGGGTATATGGGGATCCTCTATATTTTCAATGTAACTTTTACGTAATCTAAAGTTTCTTTAAATGACATTCAAAATGTCATTTTAAAAAAAACAAGAAAAAAAGTCATTTACATACCACTGATGTCACTCTCCATCCCACTGGCATAGGCTTGAACCTCAGTAAAGTCTGCTATACAGAGGGTCACCAGTGGGGCTTCTAGGTACACCACACTCCTTTCCCTGGGCATCTCGGAGCAGCAGGGAGAAGACAGCCCAGATCTCTCTACAATTTCTTGCCACGTGGGCCAGCTGCATGTGTGACAGCTGCACGTGTCCTGCCCATCAGTGTCAACATGCCCCTTCCCGAGCTCCCCATCTTTCTTCCAAAACCTGCTCCTTCTACAGCACTCCAGAATTCTTCTTGCCCAGCGACAAGCCGTGTTACTTTCAGTTTCTCTAAAAGCAGACCCCAAGGCAAAGGCTTGGGTGTGGGGACTTTGTTTAGGAGGTGATTCCAGGTGAGGGGTTGGGGAAGTGAAACAAGGAAGAGAGGGAAGTTAATAAAAGATGTGGGCAACTGAGGCCCAGTCTTGCCGGGGGCCCTCTGAGGGACTCAATAGAAGACGTGCCTCAGAGTTCCCCAACCACAGGATGAGGAAGCTGGGGTTTTCACTCCCTGGCTCCTGTCCCTCAGTGGTTGAGAATTGCTCTGGGTGCACTAAATTCCTGGGTGCCTTAAATCCCAAAGTACCAGAGAAAGCCCTCGGGCAGAGCACCAGGCTGTGTGGGTCCTCAGGGTGGGAAGCTGCCAGTGTGCCTGGGAACTGTCCGCCATAGAGGCAGGTGAACTCAGAAATGGGCCAGCACCTATAGAAACGCCTAGAGCTCCTGCCAGCCCCTCCCCCACGCAGACACTTCCAGCTAGAAGACACTTTCTTCTAAAATGTTCACTGTCTTCTGTACACTGTCTTCTTTCTCCCGCGTTTCCCAGCCCTCACCTCACCCTTCTGATGTCAAGCCAAAGTGGTGGGGACACTCCATTGATTTCAAGCCGAGGATGCCAACTTCCAAGTTCTAGTCTGCTAGGCTGCCGAAAGCAATAGACCAGAAATGGGTTGGCTTTTAACAGTGGGAATATATTAGCTCACAAGCTTACAGTTCTGAGACTGTGAAAATGCCCAAATCAAGGCATCATCAAGATGATACCTTCTTCCTGAAGATTAGCTGCTAGTGATCCTGGACTCCTCTGTCACATGGCAAGGCACATGGCATCTGCTGGGATCTCCCTTCTCTTCCTGGTTTTGCAGCTTCCAGTTTCTTGCTTCCATGGCTTTTTCCTCTCTCTGTCTGAATTTCATTCTTTTATAAAAAACTCCAGTAAGACAATTAAGATCTACCCTGAATGAAGTGGATCACATCTTAACTTAAGATCCTACTCCACCAAAAGATCCTACTTACAATGGGTCCCCATCCACAGGAATGGATTAACTTTAAGAACCTACTTTTCTGGATCCACACAGCTTCAAGCCATCACAGCAGCCAAATAGAGCAAATCTTGTATCTAAAAGCCCATTTCAAGTCCCTTAGGCTTCAGGACATTGATATCGAAAAATTTCTCATTCACACACCACCACGCACTCATGCAACACACAACACACATACAAAACACATAATGAACACACACATGGAAAATGCACATGGCATATAGCACACATAAACACAACATATCCATACAGCATAGACAGTATGCCCATGGCACACATGACACCCCGCACACACAAACATAACACAAGCAAAACCTGTTTCCCTAGGGAACCCTGACTAATACACATGTATGACACATACAACCCATGCAACACAGAAACACATACAACACAACACACACGTACAACACAACACAGCCACACACACACTCTCCAACTCTTTTCTTTCAGTCCCTTCCCTACCTGGGCAGGTGACAAGGTCTGAAACTGGCATCATACCAGCTACGACCTTGTCAGCGCACTGGGATTGCACCGAGTGCCATGCTGAAGAGCGGGTTACTCCAGTTCATTTCCACTAAGCATTTTAACCGGCTTTCTTGTTTCCTCCTCATGCCTCGGTATTAATTAGCCCCGGGATTTAAATCTGATGCATTAGGCAAAAACAATTCTAAACGCTTTTGGAGAAACAAGTTCCAAATTAGCTGTAGCTGAACGTGCATCTACTGGAAAGGCAGGCAGCACAAACACTGACATGATTAAAAAAAGACAAGGAGAAGTGAAAGCCCTCTAAGAGGAAAGCCAAGGTCAGCGTTGGCTCTTGTTGGCTGCCTGGGTCAAAGCCCAGCGCTGGCAGCAGCTGCGGGGTGGAGGTTCTTGGGCTATGGGAGGGAAAGAAGGGCAAACCAAGTTGTGCATCTAGGTTACAGGCGAGGAGGAGCGAGCGCCATTCTCTCTTCTTCCTGTTGTCCCCTCGCTGACCTTCTCTTGCCTTTGCAACAACCCTCCCTCCAGGTCTAGAGAGAACAATTCTCCTAAGGCTGCTAGAGGCAAAAAAATCCGTCTCAAATTTCTCTCTGCTCCAAGCAGTCATCTTAATCCACCTGCTTTCTCTCTTCTGCGTTGCCCAGCGGGCCTAGGGCTGGGGTAGCCCCCTTGGAGACCGTGGGACATAGTACCACACCAGTCTGGGGCTGTGTCTAGAAGCTCCGTCTTTTCTCCCCTGTAAGACTTGACATTCCTTAAATGCAGGGACGTGGCCTCTCAGTGGTTAGGGACCCCACACTTGCAAATGCTTTCTGTGAACAGTTACCTAACTGGTTGTATCAGCTGGAGTTTGATCAGGGAAGCGGGAAGCAGAACCACTGTGAGTGATGACAAAAAGGGAAGGGGGGCTGTATTGTAGAGTTTCACCCTGATGCAGGTGAGAGAGCTGGTTAAGCAGTCTGTGGAAGGCTACTGCTTCTGTGTCTAGTGACAGGTCCACAGTCAGCATGGCCAGCAGTCAGGAAAGAATGATGGACATGAAATGGGGGAGACCAAGGACTAGACTGGAACCCATGAGAAAAACTGGAACCTGCATCTATTGCTCACCACCTCCAACCTCAAAGGCATGGGCGACCCGCAGGCTAGGCTGGTGCCATTTACCAGGGAGCTGCACATAAGCCAGCCCCAGGACTCAGAGAAGCTGAGGGAGGAGACCTATTGGGAGCTGGGCAGGCGGGGGTGGGGGCGGGGTGGATGGCGCTGTGGGCTCGGCCACTGCCCACACCAACGAGGCGAACCGGCAGATTAGTGACAACCGATACAAGCTGCAACAGTGCCTGCCCGACACCAATTGTCAGAACATAAACATGGCTGCTCCTTCACTTCCACCTTCTAAATTGCATGCAAATTTCTCTTGCGGCCAGCCATAACCAGAAACATACAAGGAAGAGGATTCTGGGAAATGCGTAATTGAGCTGAACTAGGTTGACACAGTGCCAAGCCATCAACTGGATAATTGCTTCCCCATCTACTCAATGCCCTCCAGTCACTCACACTGGCTCTGGATAGTAAACAAACTAGATTTTCGGTGTATCAGTCAACTGTTGCTGTATAACAAACACTCTCAAAAGCACAACAGCATCCACAAATGAAGATTTATTTCTTCCTCACAAGTGTGTGGGTTGGCTTGGTGGCTCTGCCGGGTGGCTCTGCTCCACCAGTCTCTCATCCTCCCCCTGGGAACAACACGTGCTGGAGCATGTTTTTTCGAGGGTGATGGCAGAGGCACAAGAAGACAAGCAGAAACTCATGAGGCCTCTTGAGGCTTAGGCTCAGAACTAAAACACTGCCCATTTTACACCATTCAATTGGCCAAACAAGTCACATGGCCAAGCCCAAAGTCAAGGGTGGGGACATACACTCCACCTATGAAAAAGCCATGGCAAGGATGTGGATGCAGGGAGGGGTGGAGAACTGGTACCAATGATTCAATCCACCACAAGGGGAAAATTCCCTCCATCTGAACAGGTCTCCTCCACCATTTCTATCCCCAGCCCAAGGAGAGCTCATGCCTCTTTCTTCAACTTTGCTCAGTTGAGGAATCTCAGGCTACCTCTGCCCATTTTTACCCCTATCCTTTCACCTCTCTCTCTTCCATATCTTGTCTAGTTATCACAAGGGGGAAATCTCTTTTTCTTTTTCTTCTTTCCTTATTTGAGCCAAAAAACATGTGATGGCCATGTGAAATTCTGCAACAAATACAACTGAACCGAGGAAAAGAAAGGCTATTAGTTTTGAAATTAAATTAGATAAAATAAAGAGTCAATGTCATCAATCTAACAACCCTTGAAATTGTCTAGAAGGGCCATCCATAATCACTGCCAAGTTGCCATGTGCCTCCTTAGACCTGTCTCATTAGTACCTGCTTTTCTTCCAGCCCCAGTATTGAACTGGGAGAAACTTTCTCCATTTAAAGTTATTGTGTGTGGTATTTGCGTTTAATGACTAAGAGAGCAACCATATCATTTTCCACTAGTTTATCTCTTAGGGTGTTTCCGCAAATTGAATGAGTTACCCCCAGAAGGCATTTAGCACAGTGCCTGGCACACAGTCAGTACGGAAAACTTGTTAGCCACTGTTAATGGTGGTTGTAGTCTTCATTACGAATGCACGGTGCTTCAGTTAGCTAGTGCTGTGTAACAAACCACCCCAAAGTAGACTGGCAAAAAAACAACCACCAGTGTATTAAGCTCAGGGGTGCTGTGGGTCAGGAATTCAGAGAGGGCACAGTAAAGGGTGGCTTGCCCCCATGATGACTGTGGCCTCAGCTGGGAAGGCTCAAATAGTTAGGAGTCGCTTGAGTGACCAAGGACTTGTGAGCCTCTCTCCCTTTCTGTGGTCCCAGGGACTCTCCACAGGGTGGCTCCAGCATGGTGACCTCACTGTAACCAGGCATCAAACATGGCAGCTCAGGCCTCCAAGAATGAGTGTTCCAGAAAACAAGACAGAGGTTGCAATGGTCTTTCATGGCCCAGCCTCTGAAATCACATTGCATCGCTTCTGCCAGTCTCTATTGGTTGAACTCAACACCAGCCCACTGGACTCGAGAGAAGGAAAGAGAGGCACCACCTCCCTATGGGAAGAGCCTGAAAGAATTTGCAGCCATGTTTTGAAGCCACCACTCGGCTTTGTCTGGTACAGTGACAGTTAAATAGATTTGGGGGGATGAACTGGGAACCTCAAGACTCTTCTTGATTGTGTTTCTATGGGAATTATGTTTTAAGGTCCAAATAACAGATTTACAAGTCAACTTGGGAACGTAGTTCATCGTAAGGTGAGACCTCCTGAATTCTCATTTCCCTCCAAAGCATCTAGCACTGGGAAGATCACTATCAACATTATTTATTAATTATCGATGTTGATCGTGCTTACAACATACTAGACCCTATGCTAAGTACTGTACATGGATCGTGACATTGGGTCCTCCCACCTGTACAAACTCTGGTTATTTCCATTTTACAGATGGGGAAACTGAGACTTAGAGAAGGCAATTGACAAGGGTTATGCAGCTGGGACTGTGATACAGATTTTGAAAGCAGTCCCATCTGATTCCAAAGACCCATGCTTAGCTACCTCAGTGTACTGACTCCATAAATACTATCTGAGTAAACAAAAATCTCTGATTTGTAAAGACCAGGGGCTCTCTCCAGGGGACAAGCCTGATGGGAAAAAAAGCCACAGAAGCTCGAGTCTCTACCACGGGTGACCTGCTCTTATGCCAGCAGAGCTGAGGGCCACCAAAGGAGGCTGCTCTCCTTCTCGGGCAGATTCGGGCCACACAGTCCATTCATGTGGTGACAGCTGGCCTGTTGCCTCCAGCCATCCCTGCCTGGCCCCTGAGTTCCCTGCCTTCTCTGTCACCACCAGCTCCATCCTTCCCCAACCAAAGCAAACTGGGCCACACTCAGCTTTTTGTCCCCAGGCATGGATGGGGAATGAACCGCCGTTTTGTCCCCAGCTGGACAATGCCATTTGTGCTGGGCAACTCTGGGCGGGAGCACCAGGCAAACACAACCCCCATTCTCTCGGGCTAGTTAACAGAGAGCAACTGCACACACAGCGGGAGGCAGCACTCAGACGCCCGTGGGTTGGTCCAGAGGGAAAAGGGTTGCTGGTCTGCTGGGCCACCCCCAGAGGTTTCACAGTCAAGTGTCTATGTCACTGGCCCCCTCCTCCACCCCATCTCCGCCGCTGGGGATGAGAAAACCCCCTTGTTTGGGGTCTTTGCAATAACGATGAAAGCCTTTTTTTTTCCCCCTTTTCTTTTTAAGAATTCATGTCTGCATTCCAGCGGGGGCATTTATCACCCCGTACCCAGGCCGCATATGCCTCCCTCCTTCAGATCCTTCTGCCCAGAAAGGCGGCCTTGTCAGGCACATGAAACCAGCCCCTCTGGACATCTGGACAAGGCGCAGCCCCTTGGCCCAGCACGAGGCTGGAATGAATGGCGCCGACGGTGAAAGGGGAGCCCTTGTTCCCAGTCCAAATGGCCTGGCTCAATGGATGCAGCAGGGCCCTGTGGGGGGCAGTCAGGGAGAGGAGGGGAGCTGGGCCCTCCCAGCCAGCTGCCCCAGGCCCCTTCTCAGGGCGCTGGGGAAGGCAGGATTTCTTTAGGAAGAAGCTCCTGGAGCTGCCCTAGTTAACACCCTTGCGCCAAAAGTTCAGGAAGTGGAATTGGTAACAAGTCGTGGGTCACCATTGCTTTTGTCTGTTCAGCACCCTGTCTTTTAGGGGCAGGTGGATCCATTAAAGGGTCTGAGCTTTCCAAGGCTCCCTGACTCTCCCCTACCCCTCACTCTCCATCCCTCCTACCTACGCCACACCCCATCCTCCATCCAGAAGACTCTGTGATCCAACCCTGGCTGGCCAATCAGCATACTCCAAAACCTGGCACAGTCATTGGGCATTTGCTGCTAGCTCGATCAATCAGAGCCCTCCTTGGGACTTCTCTCCCAGAGATAAGGACTCTCTGTTTCCACTGGGGTAGGATGAGGCCTGCCGCTGCCAGCAGCCAGCTTGTCCACTATGTGGTTTGAGACCAGTTAAGAAGTAGAGCCACAGAGCCCTAAAACTATTGTTTGAACCCCAAGATCCAGCTAGGTTGGAAGCTATCCATTTCTTGCACAAAACAGCCCTGCCTTTGGCTTATGCTGGTTTGAGCTGGGTTTCTGTTGTTTGTACCCCAAAGAGATAGACTCATTAGTTCCTCCTCAAATGAAGTGAAAATCCTCCGCCTGACACTGGTGGCCCTCTGTGACCTGGCCCCAATTTAGCCATCCCAAGGTCCCTGTGTGGCAGCTAAGCCAGCCTCACCCTTGCTCCAGAAGGGTCGATTACCCTGAATGGGAAGACCTGTAACAGGGATCTCAGACCAGCTTGTGGGGCCAGAGAGGCCCCAGGGAGGAACCATGCCTCCTCACACTCGGAAGAACCCTGAGGTCTGGACGAGGCTCTGCCAAGCTGGTGGCAGTGGCATGCCCCAGTTCCCAATGAAGACAGCAAGTACCTGGGGATGTCTTCGGACTGCCCGAGGCCCGGGGACAGCCGTCCTCAGAGGCAGGTTCTGTTCTCCAGCGGGAAGGAGCGGCAACCGACTTCTGGCCATGCACCAAAGCAGGAGAAGGCCAGACCAGCTCCTTGGGCATGCAGGAGAGAGGCCCAGGGGAGCTAGACTCCCTGATGACCCGGGCAGGTGGGCCTGAGTGTTAAATTTTAGATACTCACCAGGTGAGGGGCTGGAATTTGCTTGCCCAACTGCAAAGCAAGAGACCCCAATTCCAACTATAGCTCCCTTTATAGCACTACT
The DNA here is from genome assembly GCA_026826555.1 of Tolypeutes matacus. Classification (NCBI taxonomy): domain Eukaryota; kingdom Metazoa; phylum Chordata; class Mammalia; order Cingulata; family Chlamyphoridae; genus Tolypeutes; species Tolypeutes matacus. The sequence continues at coordinate 9,423,473 of JAKSZT010047090.1, forward strand.
CAGTGCCCGGTACCCAGCAGGCATTTTGGCAATGCCGCTTGAGCTTGAGAGCCACCTCTAGGCTCAGAATTGATGTCCAGGCACCCTGGAAAAGTTGAACCAAGTGTGACAATAATGAGATGCTTGTGTAAAGGTTAGTAAATCACCACCGACCCAAACTCCTGTGTGTTCCCCCTGCCCCCCAGCCTTCCAACTTCCCTACAATCCACCAATGGAAGGGTTGATTCTAGAATGTTGCTGCAGCCCCAAATCAGCCCTAAGGAAGGCACCTTTTGGATAGGTGGGTGACCAGGCCTTACTTGTGTGTGGTTAATTATGCTCTCATAAGTAGAAAGCCAGTGGCTTGGGGTGCAGGAACTGAAGTCTAGAACCCTGAGGCAGGGGGCACAAGGGCTCTGTGGAGAGCTCAGATGACCACCCAGCTTCCCTGGCATTTCTCATTGAGCCTCCCCCTCCCCCCCCAACTTCTAACTTTCTCCCTGTCAGCTCTCCAGTCCGGTGTGTGTGTGTGTGTACGTGTGGTATGTGTCTATGCAGTGAGTGTGTGGGGTGGAGGGGATGCACACGCATGTGTGGTGTGTGGTATATATGTATGCAATGTGTGTATGTGGGGGGGTGTCTGTGCCTGTGTGATGTGTGCATGTGGTCTGTGTGTATGTGTATGGTATGTGTGTATGTGGTGTGTGTACATGTATGTGCAGTGGGTTTGTATGTACACGTGATGGGTGTGTGTGATGGGTGTCTATGGAGTATCAGGTACGTGTATGTGAATTGTGTATGTGTGTGTGTGCATGATGAGTATGTGGGCTGTGTGTGTGCAGGGGGTATGGGGGGTGTCTATGTGTGTGCTGTGTTGTATGTGTGTGGTGTGTGAATGTGTGGTGAGTGTGTGGGATGTAGGGGGGTGATTACGGGTATGTGGTGTATGTACAACCAGGCCCCAAATCAACTGCAATGGGTGCATTTCACTTGCCCTTTGCCTCCTCCTTGTTCTTCCCCAAATAGGTTTCTAACTCACACCCACCATCTCGCAGGCCCTTCCCCTAACGACCACCCTGGCTAAGAACATCCCTGAGAGCCTCCTTGTCACCAGACTCTTTATCTATGATACTTCTAAGTAGGTGTTATCATCCCCATTTTACAGAAGAGAAAATTGAGCCTCAGAAGGGTTCACTAAGTTGCCCAAAACCACACAGCAGAGCTGGGATGTGAACCCAGGTCTGGGAATCCACCGGCAACTACGACTTTCCCGCTGTACTCCCTGGCCCCAAGATGCATGCACAAAAAGCAGAACTCTTTGGAGCCATTGTGAAAACAGTTTGGTTCTCACCCCCTACTTGATTATAAAGCCCTCCAATGCAGGGACTCTATTCTTTCTCGGTCTTTTAGCTCCCTTCTTCCTCCAGTGCTGGCATGAAGCAGGCACTCAATCGATACTGATTAAATTGAATACCATAAGACACACAGAACTAAGCCATGCAGCCATGAGGGCACCAAGTCTTTTTTAAGCAGCCAGCTACAGAATATGTTGCTTATCATCTTCAGTCTTTAAAAGAGGAATAATAACAGTGCTGATGTCATAAACGGGTGGCCAAGTTCAAATGCAAAAAAATGAAAAATGAAAACATGTAGAGGGCACGGTGCTGGCATACAGCAAGTGCTCAATAAATAGTTGTTGTAATTAATCCCAACCAACATCCAAGCTTGCAGCCAGTTTTTACCTCCCTTTACTCCATGCTGGCTCTGCCAACCGCTTCATTCAATGAAACACAGGGGAGACATTTGGGTAGCCCAATGACCGCTTCCCGGGGCTCTGACGGCTGCACTAGAGCTGCTTTTCAGGCCACTCTGCGCCACTGTACCGAGACACTCAGAGGAGCCCGGGAGGGATGGCCGACTGAGCCATTTTGTGTCTTACTTAGAAGAAGCCTTGCAGGCTGGTGTGTGCAAAGGTCACTGTGATGTGGCCACGTGACTGAGCCTGGGACCCGCGAAAGTCCGTGCCCAGGAGCTGCGGTTGACCCACTCCCGCTTCCTGCAGGTCACCGAGCACGGACCCGTGGTGTGCCTGAATGCCAAAATCATTTAATGATTTAAAAAGATCGAGATCAATGGCTTCAGCAGTTTCTGGGAAGCGGTAACTCAGCGAGCTGTGGAAGGTTCTCAATTGGCTGTCTCCAGCCTGGCCCTGTGCAGGATTTATGCTGAATGGGCTCCACGACGCAAATATATCCCGGGGTCGGGCCCCATCCAATCACCCCGCCCAGGAAGTGCTGGCATGCTGACATCACCCTCACAGCTGCCAAGTCTCCCTTGCTCTGAGAGGCACTCTCTCATTTCACATTAATTAGAAGGCCATTTTCCAAGCATTTCCATCCCATAATGAAGGGCTTTCTGCAGCGGCTCAGTGAAATATTAAAATATCTGACTTGGAATCTTTAAAAAAAAAAAAAAACAACCAACATTCTGACGGCACAGTCTGTATATTGTATAACCCTTCCTATTCCTAGGGGCGTGGGGAAGATCGAGTTTAGAAATAAGGACAGCTTGTCCAAGATGTGGGCCCGAGGGGGTGGGGGGATGGTGACGCCACCACTGCCACCAACACTGGCCACTGCACTGCCCTTCTCCAACCATATCTGCCCCTGGTGGGGCAATGGGGGCAGAAGGAGGGAGGAAGGGATGAAAGAAGAGAGAATACAAGATTTTAAAAAAGAACTTCTAAGAGGACAGAAACACAGGCCCATGGTAGTAGACTGTTATCTGGGCAGCTCCCAGTGAAGTGCATCTCCCTATATTCACACCCTCCCACACGGGCTATGGGCTTGCTCACTTGACTTGCTTCAGCCAAAGGGGCATTAGCACAAGTGACGCAAGCTGAGGCCGGAGAGGCCCTCTCACAGCGGTCTCATGGGACCCTCACTCTTGGGATCCAGCCACCATGTAAAGAAGCCCATGGACAGATCATGTGGAGAGAGGCTCCAGGCCTCCAGCCATCCCCCTTGCCCCGCATAAGAACCAGACGGGTGACTGAAGTCCTCTTGGACATTCCAGTACCATCCACCATCTGACTTCAGCCACATGAGCTACTCCAAGAAAGACGAACAGGAGATCCACCCAGCAGAGCCCTGATCAACCCACAGAATCATGAAAAACAATAAAATGATTTTGGTTCTAAGTCTGTAAGTCCCAGGGAAGTTTGCTATGCAGCGTTGGAGAAACAGAACATTCCCTAAGTCTCCAGAGGCCTCGAGGGCAAGACCACAACTCCTGGTGGGGCTCTCATGAAGGTCCCCCAAATGTCCATCATTGGCACCCACTGATGTACTCTAGGTTCCTGCTAAGTAAGTAACTAACTAACTAACACTTCTCTTACCCTCTGGTACAACCATCTCTCCAGCTCAGCACAAGCTAAACCACAGCATTGACATTTCTCACGCAGTCTTGATGCTCAAAGCACCCCACACTCTGTCACGGACCTTTACTGTGATAACTGGGGCTACTGGGTTGTAGTGATGTAAAACGAAAGCTCCTTTGTTCCACCCTGTAGTGGCCCGGTAGTGTGGGTGCCAGGAAATGAGTTTTCCAAATTACTAATGACTTTTAAATATTATACACACACATAGTGATTATACATATATGTGTATATATATATAATTTCCTGGTTCACATTATATCACAAACTAACCTAAGAGAAAGGCTGATTTGCTATGTAGAAGTCCTTGCTATAATGAATGAATAAGAACGCTGTGCAATCAACATATTAATTGTATGTAAATGGTGTTTTTTAAATGCTTTAAAACAATTTATTCCCCTGAGCATTTTAAATAGGCCCCCTGGAAAGTTGTTTATGTAGTCATTTGCCTGGCGAACTTCCCTCTCCTGGCAGGTTCCTTCAACCCACAAATGAACACTTGAAGAAACCCTGTGGTCCTACGCCTTCTTCCTCTCTAGGTGCCAGGAGCAAGTTTCCTGCGGGTCGTGGCCTGGGATCTGCCCTAGTGGTCCTGCAACCCGATTGCTTGCTCTTTGTCTCAAAGGCTCCTTGTCCCTTCTGCCAATTAATGCCTCTCCTGCATGAGGTCCGGGTAAAGTTAAGACAACGATGGCTATCCGGGACAAAGGAGAATTAATCAGCCCACTCACCACTGCTCACTGGGCCCCAGCCGGGAAGGAGAAGGTTGCTGGAGCCAGCCAGCCAGCCCCAGAAATTCCCGAGATGACCCTCAACATTAAAATGCTCAAAGGATTCCTCCAGGAACTTCAATCCCTTCCCAGCAAGTGAAAGTAATAAGCCAGGAATCGTCCAGCACCAAAAGAAGATGCCCAATAAGCAAAATGAAAGGGATTAAGACAAGGAGAAAGCTGCTGTTTGGTTTTGTTGGCTCCAAAGATGCAGCCCCAAATCAACCCTATTTCCCAAGGATCTTTCCAATAAGCAAGGTTTCTGCTAAAGAAGGCCTGCTCTGGGGCAGGCAAATTGCCCCTCTAGAATTTCCCACAAGCCACCATCAACACAGGATTCCATTTATTTTCTGGAGACACATAGGGTGCCAAGTATAGAAGAAATGTGCACGGCCCCATTGGTGAAGGGTGTTTAGAATTCAACCACTCTCACCTGGAGTATTTAAAGGCTGACCCTCAGAAAGTTAGCTCAAGTCTTTCTCCCCCACTTCTTCGCCCTTGGACTGACTCCACTGGTTTTCCCCAGATTCCCAAGAACCTGGATGTTCTCCAGTGGAAACAAGAGGCTTGAGGGGACAATGGATGAAGACACCAGGCATCGGGATCTGGGGCCAAACCGCACAACTGGCAGCCCCGTTGATGACAGGTGGCTTTTCCAACTTGGTGGCCATGAATAGCTCATCGAGAAGTAGAGATGGAAATCCAGCATTCCCATAGGCTTCCCAGAGAAAACCTGAACCTGTGGCGGGGGCTGAACAAGGCTGAATGAGGTCTGCAGAGGGTTCCATCCCTCATCTTCACCATGGCAACAGGGCTGGAGGAGAGCATAGTCCTCTGCTTTGACCTTCTGGAGTAGGTGGAGGTGGGGAGGTCCTGCTAACCCCTGGCAAGGTGACAGAAGCCAGCTACTGAGCTCAGCACAGTCACCTACAGCTGGCCATGCCTAAACTCAGCTAAGGGGTGTGGAAGCTGCTCCAGATTTTCCAAAGCACCTATGCCAGGGTGCTGAGGACAAGGTTGTCCCACTCTGCACTGCTGGGAGACTCCAACCAAAAGCCCTCTCAGACGGACCGCTGCATCTGGGTCTCTGGCAAGCCCAAGAGGTTAGGCCATCTCCTGAATCTTGGCACCCACTCCTCCCTGGCTGCCCCAACCCCAGGGCGCAAGTTTTTGCAGAGACTAAGATGCAAAGAATATCTAATAACAGGACCACAGGAGAGCCCAATGCTTAATAGAAGGAAAGGAAAGAGGGAGGGAGGAAGGAAGGAAGGAATCATGGAAGAAATAGCTGGGACCTCTGCAGAAGGGATATTCAAATATCAGCCTCTCAAGTTCACCAATAGGTGACCAACTGGCCACCTAATATTTTTGGTAATAGCCAGGGCCAGGGGCTTCAGAAGGGAAGCAGGCTGTGGCAGGGTCCTGAAGGCCCCCCTGCTGCACCTGCTGTTAACCCTTTCCTCTCTGGGTCACAGGGCCATCCTGGGAGAGGAGACACGTGGGAGGTCAGGGCTGTTTGGCAAGGCATACGGAGGGAGTTCATTCTTTTCACAACTGGTAAGGCCTTGCTGGAGCATGACCCAGGACAGGTGGGAAGCCCGCAGGCACAGATACCTGCTCGGGAAGGCAGGTTCTACCAGGCTCCCAGCAAGGAGCCCACATGGAAGCTGGTCCCTTCCTGAGCAGGCACTCTGTCCGGGGCCCCTGCAGACACACCAGGGCAGATGCATGGAAGCGTCTTCCCCCACAGGGAGGACAGAGTGATTTGTACAGAGCCTCCCAGGCTCTCTTGGTCTCTGGCCAGGTGCCTGGTCTCCCAGGGAAGCGGAAGGAGGAGGCCAAGGCCCCCACTGGTTATTCTGTGCGCACAGCTAAGTGGCTTGGTGGGCTGGGAGGAAAACCTTGACCTCAGGAGCCCGAAGCCGCGGGCTGACAGCAGACAGCAAGGGGGGCCCTGGGGAGCGGCGCTTTATTGAGGGACATTTGTCTTCATTTGGGGCAGCCTACATCTCATCCCACAGGCATGACCTGCGGACCAAGTCTCCCTGACCCCTTCCCTGACTGTCCCTGAACTGGATCCAGGCGGAAGCAGCCTCTTACAGCCCTGCATATCAGTGAAAAAGCCTGTACCTGAAAAAAGCCAGAGGGTCCGATGTCGGGGGAAACTCCCAGCAGCACCCCAGAGGGCTCCCTACGCTGCTCTGGAAAGGAGACCTAGGGTGGTCACAGCCTCATACCCCAAAACCTGGGTCCTCCTGGGACCAGCCATCTGGGGGTTCAAAACTCATTTTCAACACAATAATCATCGATTTTGGACAATGGAAAAAAAAAAAAAGATATGTACCTGTGGTCTTCAGAAGAAGGCAAAACAGAGAAACCAAACCTCCTCAAAATCTTCCTGGCTAGTGGGGAGGTACCCAGGGGCTCTGTCTTCTCTGTCGTGGAAAAAGACTCTCCCTGGGAAGCACCTCTGCTAGTGGAGTTTTAGAAGCCCAAATCCTCAGTGTGCAAGATTTTGGTGCTGGGTTGGGGTTTTTTCCTGAAAAAGTTGGGATTTATAAAATGCTGGAAAACCATACCCTAGACGCTGCCACTGATCTTCGGAAATGTTGTGAATAGATTATTTCACCTCCCCGCCCCTCCTTTTTCCAAATATTAAAAAACCAAGTCTCCTCCTCATCAAAGGAGATGGCCAGAAGCCAGGCTACCCAGATGTGAAGTGGACAAGAGGCACCAGGCCCAGGTTCCCTACTCTTTGCCTGTGTGACCTTGGGAAATGCTCTGAACCTCTCTGGGCCTGTTTCCTCTTCTGCCTCGTGGGCGGCTATTAAGGGGGCTGGAAGATCTTGGGGAGCAGTACCGTGCCCTAAACCTCCGGCGAGCTTTAGGGAGCTGCTGAGCGGGAAGCAGAAGGCATGTGGCTCGCCTCGCCCTAGCTCTTTCCAAACACACAGCTGCGGGGCGCGAGGGCGCCTGGGGGGTGGAGGTAGGGGTCCGGGGATGGCGGGAGGAAGGTGGCGTCGCGTTAAAAGCGCGGGTCGGAAAGGGGTGAGCCGCGGCCCACCTCTGCGCCCGCGGCCGACCTCTGTGCCCGCGGCCGCCGCGCCGCCACGCTCGCCTTCCCAGCTCTCAGGATTAATTTTCATTTCGAGCGCGGCGCGTCCCAGCCGCCCTTATCTCGCCGCCGCCGCCGCGGTGCAGGCGCGGGCGCCCGGGGCTCCCTCCCTCCCCCTTCTCCCCTCCCTCTCCCCTTCCCGTCCGCCGCCCGCGCCTTTGTCTGGCCCGGCGGCGCGTTCGGAGCCAGCCGGGCGGGTAATTGGCGGCCAGAGGAGGCGAAGGGGCCGGCCGGGCCTCCGCTAATGAGCGGGCGGAGCCGCGGGGAGAGCGCAGCGCTGCCCGGGCGCGGAGCTGGGGAGGGGGCTTCCGTGGCCGCGGCGACCTCGGCCTGTCCCTCCGGGTCCCGGCCGCCCCCTCTCGGTCTGAGGCCGGGACTGATGGCCCGAGGGACATCCCCTCTCCCTCCTTCTCCGCCCGCCCCCATCGGGTCCCCAGCGCGCTCCAATTACCCTGCGGCCGTGCCAAGGCCTCCGGCTGCCCCCGGGCCGCTCCTCGTGTCCCGGGAGAAGTGCCAGGGACGGAACGCGCGGGCGGGAGGGGGCTCCCTGCGGGCTTTGCCGCGCTGCAGGGCGCCCCGGAGGCCCCGGCGCCCCTCGGGCAGGGACACTGTAGGGAAGGGATGCCCCCAGGGCCTGGTGCGGGAGAGCGCTCTCCTAGGGAAGCCCGCAGGCAGCAGCGAAACCAGCTCCAGCGTAGATGGTGATAAAAATTCACCCGCGTTTCTAAATTAATGATACTGACTCCGCTGGGCTGCAGCGGACTTGGGCGGTCTGTACCAAGGGCCGCGGGTGGCCCCTTGCTGGGGGCGGGGGATCATGTGTTGTTGGCTCGGAAAATGCACCTTTCCAAGCCTGAGGGTACAGAGAGTGACAGAGGCCCGCGGAGCTTTGTGCAGAGCACGGAGGTGCGGGGAGGCTAGGGAGAGCGGGGAGGCTAGGGAGGGCGGGATCCTTTTCTGCAGTCAATCCTCCTCCTCCAGGATGCCCGCCCTGCTGCCACCACTTGGTCCCAAGCCCCCTGCTCCAGGAGCCCACCCCTTCCTGTGGTGCAGTCCCCGGGAATGGCATTCCAAAACAAACTGACCCTGGGTCCTCCCTCAACTTCCACTAGTCTCTACTGAGCCCCACTCTGTCTCCACTCCTGCAGGTACTTTTGGTCCCTTGCAGCAGCTCTAGGTTCTTGAAGTCACAGATGGCTGCCCTTCCAGACGTGGAGGCTGAGGCTGGGCGGGTGGAAGGAAGGGCCCAGATCTCAGGGACTTGGGGGTTCACAGGGAAGCCCCACACTGGCCCCAGCATAGCCTTAAGGGACCACAAGCTGATAAGGACAGTCCCAAGCAGAGTGTTCCCCAGTGGCCTCCAAGGTCATTTGGCTTAATGGGGACCACCTTCCAGGGAAAGGGGGGCATTTTCTTCCCAAGACTCCCCACCTGGAACCCCCCTTTTCCCTCTTTCCCCTTTCCTGCTCAACTCGCCCCACACTGCAGCAGCCCACCTACAGAGAGATCCCCAGTCCTTTCTATTTACTTTTTGTCTTGAGGTATAACATACATGCAGTGAAGTCCACATATCTGAAGTGTGCAGCTTAATTAATTTTTACATATGTGTAAACCTGCATAATTGCCACCCAGATCAAGATACAGAACATTTCCAGCAGCCCAGAAGGTTCCCTGGTGCCCCCTTTTAGTCAATATCCCCCAACTCTCCTGACCTCCATCCCCATGGATTCATTTTGCTTCTTTTTATCACTGAAATCCTGCAGCATGTGCTTTTTGGGGTGTGGTCTCTTTCTTTCTCGTGATCTGTCAGATTCATCCGTGCTATTTTCATTAAGCAGTCGTGCTTCCTTTTGCATTGCCTAGTGGTATTCCAATATACCTCGATTTATTGATCCATTTTGTTGATGGGCATTTGGGCTGTCTCCAACTCGGGGCCATGAGTATTCATATTATGAATAAAGTGGTCATGAGGATTCTTGTATATGTCTTTTGGTGGATACAAGGAGCAGAATTGCTGGGTCAAGAGAGGCATGACTTGAAGTTTGTTGCCAAACCGTTTTCCAAAGTAGTTGCACCCGGTCTGCTTTTTAAAGCTGCAATCAGGGTCCAAATGCTGTTCGGTTAAAGGCACAGCATAAAAATGACAGCAGACATAGATGGAGCACTTATAATATGCTAGGTGCTGGTCGGAGGGATTTGCATGTAATTAACACTCGTTGACATGCATGTACATGCAAATGTTCTCACCATGCCTCATTTCATCTCCCAATCGGCATGAAATCTCAGCCTGTCTCAGTGGGGACCCACGCTCAACATTCGGTATTTGTGGAATCAATCAGCTCCGTTTTACAGATGAGGAAACTGAGGCCCTGAGAGGTGGTGACTGGCTGAAGATTCCCAGACTAGTGAGTGGCAGAGTCAAGCCTGGAACTTGGATCTCCGGGCTCCTGGTCTTGCTGGCCGTCTTCACTAATGAATGCAAACCTGAATCCACCTGAAGCCTCCTTTAATCTCCTTCCTCTCTCACCCCAGATGGGCACCCTCGGCATGCCAGCATTCCAATCCTTTGGGACCCTGGTCTTTCTTTTCCAATGACCTATTCTTGTGTAACAAACCACCCTAAGACTTAGTGACTTAAAGCAACAGGTATTATCATCTCCTGGGCTCTGTGACTTGGCTGGACTCAGCTGGACAGTTCTGGCGGTAGCAGCAGGGCCTGGAGTTCTCTGAGGGCTTCAGGGCTGGAGGTCCAAGATGGTGACCTTGCAGGGCTGGAAGTTGATGCTGGCTGTCGGCGGGGAGCTCGGCTGGGGCTGTGAGCCACAGCACCTACGTGTGGCTTGGGCTGCTCCCGGCCTGGTGGCTGGGTTCTGAGAGGGAATGTCTTAAGAGCAAGAGTTTCAAGAAGCAGGAAGGGAAAGCTGCCAGGCCAATTAAGGGCTACCGCAGGAACCGGCATAGAGTCACTTCCATCATATGCTACTGGTCAAATAAGTCACAGGACCTGGCTGTATTCAAAAAAGGTGGAGACACAGACATGAAGGATGAGTGGCAGGTCCCATTGCAAAAGCCTCTGTAGTATGATAGCCATAGTTGTGGCGGACCAGCTTTGTAAAATACCCACCTTCCTCGTCCAGGAAGTCCAGAAACATCTCTCTGCCTCTTTGGGTCTTGAAGATGCAAGGTTTCCAGAACCCCTTCCACTTCAGGGCACAACTGCCGCACTAAATCATCTCAACACCAGACCCTCGGTGTGCCCCTCCTGTGCCCACCCTGCACGATGCCCTGAGCTGGCCCACTCTTCCTCTGAGCCATCAGCTTCCTTGGGTCCTTTCCCACATACATCAGTTCCTCTCCAAGCTCTGAGCACTGCCACCACTTTGGAACGTCCCTGCCTCCCTGGCTCGCCACCCCTTGCTACCACCTGTCCAGGGCTACCCTTCCTGTCAACCATCTCTTCTCAAACACAGAAGCCACTCAGACCCCCTTCCAAACTGGGATTTTCCTACAGTCACCTAAGGTGTTTGGGGAGGAGTGTTTGGCCTTTACTCCTGTGGATTGTAGAGGTTTGAATCCCTGCTCTGCTGCTAACTGGCTATTGGGCAAGAGGCCAAATCTCTCTGTGACTTAGTGTGCACATCTCCAAAATAGACATAATTATTGTACCCACCTCATAGAATTGCAGTGAAGATGAAAAGCAATAATATAAAGGGGAGCGGATGTAGTTCAAGTAGTTGAGTGCTTGCTTCCCATGTACTAGGTCCAGGGTTCGATCCCCAGTATCTCCTAAAAACAAAACAAACAAAAAACAACTCTCGTTGGGGAGTGAATGTAGCACAGTAGTTCAATGAATGCTTCCCATGTACAAGGTCCTGGGTTCAATCCCTGGTACTTCCTAAAAATAATAGTTTTATATATATATATATGGAAGAGTAGACACTCAACTCAAAGGCAGTTTTCCTGATCTGATTTTTCTTTTCCCAGACCCCAAAGCTGCTTTTTCAAAGTACACTTTTTTTCCCCACATGTGGTCAGTTTTTACATTTGATGCATTTCCACAAAGCAAACATACCCACCTAACCAGTACTCAGATCAAGAACTAGAGCATTGGGAAGCGGCTGTGGCTCAATCAGTGGGGCTCCCGTTTACCATATGGGAGGCCCCAGGTTCGGTTCCCGGGGCCTCCTGGTGAACGGCGTGGTTAGCTGACCCAGCAAACACAAGCAGCAAGGGGGGGATAAATGAATAAATAAATAAAAATCTTTAAAAAAAAAAAAAAAAAAAAGAACTAGAGCATTATCATAAGTGCCCCACCCCACCCCGCCAAGAGTAACCACTAACCACTAGCCAAGCATCTAGCCCAATAGATTAATTCCAACAGCCACTTTGGGTGCCTGAACGTCTCAGGGGCCAGCCACCTCTCCTGCACAACTGACAGACAAGATAGCTGCATATCTGCTGGGTTAAGCATTGCTCCCCACCCACGTCTCTCTCTTTTTTATTTTTAGGTGCTGGGGTTTGAACCCAGGACCTCATACATGCAAGACAGGTGCTCAACCACTGAGCTCCACCCACTCCCCTCTCTTTTAAAATGCAAAGCCATCTGAGTTAGGGTAACATCAAGTCCCTAATTGCACAGAAAAAATATATACATCTGGCCAACCTGTCCATACCACCTCCCAGGACAGTAGAACCTTGTCAGCCTGCAGAGAAATGCAGAAAGGAAAGTGTGGCCAAAGGAAGGGGACTTCACTGGCTTCACAATTTTGCCCCAGACCAGTTCAGACTTTCAGAATACTTCTTTAATCTAGTGTTTAAAGGACTTAAGAACTCACCCACCCTTCTGCCCCCTCCAACCCCAGCGATTCCATCAAGCCCCTCAATCCCCAGAAAAGCAGCAGGTGGTGATAGAAACTAATCTTCGCGGGTTGGCAGGGGTGCAGCCCCACCCTCCTCCCACAACGCACCTTTTCTAAGTCAGGCCCCAGGAGAGCTTCTGGCGCTATGACATCATCATATGTCAGGCCTTTGACAAATGAGTCCGGCCCGCAGCTGGAGCCTTTGATAAGCCATTTGCAGGCGTCTGGGAGACATCCACGCCGGTTTTGGGAATGCATCCTAGCCCCATCTCAAATTCACATCTTTTCATGTTGTTGTTTTTGTTTTGTTTTGTTTTGTTTTGTAAAAGCATGCCATGCGTCTGTGAAGATTCACGGCTTCAAATATTTTTTCTTTTCTCTGACATTTCACCTTTTTTCCTTATTTTATTTTTTTTAAGGAAAAGAAAATATTCCCTCCAAGGTTCATTTAGTTTCTAGGTAATAACTGTCAGATATGAACAGATAGCCCCATACATCCGGCATAAAATAATGGAATTTGTCGAGTGCATTAGACATCCAATAATGGACACAGCAGACAGTGTTGGAGAGCTGAAGGGAATGCACGCTTTGAAAAACAAGACCTAGAGGACATTGGTCAACATGCCCTCTTGTGCCTTCATATGTTTGCACATGCAAGTCCCCGTACTTTCTTGCCTTTCTCTCCCAGGCCCCACCTCCTTCTCATCGTGCAAGACTCGAGTCCTCCGCAAACTGCAAACTCCTTGAGGACAGGGCCTGTCCTCTTCGACTTCTGCATTGCCAGCCCCTAAGACTGTAGGAGTCCTTGCCGGCAGATGAGGTAAGTGCCCCACTTGTGTCTCCCGGCTCTTCTCACTTCGGGGCAGCCCTCTTCAATTCCAACAGGCTACTTCTGCATTACTGACCCGGGTGCTTTCTCTGAGCCCACATTCCTGCATAGATGGTAGACTGGGAGTGCTAGAGACAGAAGGCTCTCCCCAGCAGCCCTCAAACCTTACCTGGTGGGAATTGGGTGCATAAAGACTTCAGCTACACCCACCCCCACACACCCCTGGCCCTACTCTGAATGGGAAAACTGAGGCTAAGGTTCAACATTGGCTTTGAAAGTCCCCCAGTAGCATTCAACCTCAGTTGCTGGTGATGGGCTTGCCCCACTCCCTTTCCCATGTTCCCTGGAAGCATCACCTCCTAAATAAACTACTTGTCTTCAAATCCTTGTCTCAAGGTCAGGGTCAAGAGAAGCCAAACTAAGACAGGAACACATAATACATGCTCAATAAATGATTCTTGAATGAACAACGTAATGAGTGAAAGAATTTTGATGGCACAAATATCAAAAGGAACTCTCTAGGACAGGGGTTCTTAACCAGGGGTCCACGAACCTCCAAGAGGTCCATGGAAAGATTTCAGGGGAGTTCATGAGCTTGAATTGAAAAAAATCACCTTATTTATTTTCTCTGACCTTCGATGTTGAGTGCTATAAAACTATCTGCCGCTACATTCTGACTGGCAAAAGGGTCCGTGGAACAAAAAAAGATTACGAACCCCTGCTTTCTGTGGGGTCTTGTCTTGGTTTTCTAGAGCTGCTGTATCAAAGGATTACAAAACTGGGTGGTTTAAAATGACAGGTGTTTAGTCCCTCACCATCTGGAGGCCAGAAGTCTGAAATCAAGGTGTTGGCAGTGGTGGTTCCTCCTGGAAGTTCTGAGGGAGAATCCATTCCATGCCTCTCTCCTGCTTCTGGTGGCTGCTGACCATCCTTGGCATTCTCTGGCTTGTAGTCACATCACTCCAATCTCTGCCTTTTTTCTTTACATGGCCTTCTTCTCTAGGTAGGTGTCTGTCTCTGTGTTCAAATTTCCCTCCTCTTTTGTAAGGACACCAGTCATATTGGATTAGGGCCCACCTTAGTCCAGTGTGACCTCTTCTTCAATGACACTTTACATGACCTCATCTTTACTGATTAAAGACCTTATTTCCAAATAAGCACACATTCCGAGGTTCCAGTGAACACAATTTTGGGATGGGAGGCTCTATTCAACAGGTCTGTATTATCCATTTTCACTGACTGCATTGGGTCAAATTCAAAGGCTACTTGAAATGCTCTCCTTTGTTTTGGACAAAGCAGACAAGGCCAAGTTCTACAGACTTGGGAAGATTGCAAAGTGTGTGGCACTGAGATGGGTCACGGTGGTACCCAATGTAGACAGGAGGGCACTGGGGAAGCCAATTTGGTTTGGGGTTGGGGCTGCTGGCCACATTGATCCCCCTTTTCCCTCTTCTGTCATCTACCACTTTGCAGCTTCAGTTGGGTCTTGGGGTTCTGCTTAAATGCAAAGCTGTCAAAGGCTGTGCATGCCATACCTTTGCCCAGTGGAAATGTCAGCATGGGAGTGTCTGTCCTCATTGCTGTCTCTCAGCCCCTTTAACTAACTCAAGGGAAAACAAGTGAAGGTGTTGTCAATAGCGCATGGTCTGATTTTACCGATTGCTTTTTTCCCAGTGACCATCTGTCCATTAGACTCTAGCTTGGTTCTAGGAGACCACTTCCCGCCCAGGCTGAAGTTTCTGCCACTTGTAGGGATCAGGTGCATTGTCTGGAAGTGTTTGAGTTTATTGGAGACAAAACTGACCACTGACATCCCTTCTAGCTTGAAAATTCTTGGAAAATTTTAGAATGTCTCCATTTTTAAGAGACTAAAATATATATTGCTATCCTCATCCCTCCATGTTTCCAGACAGGATTTCAGAATTGAGATTTCTTTTTTTTTAAGTTTTTTTGGCGGACAGAAGAGGCTGGAATACCTACTCGGCCCACAGGTGGGGAAAGGAACCCACAAAATAGCTCATATTCATTGAGGTGCGTCTCCTGTGCTAAGAGCTCTGTGTATATTACACCCTTTAACCCTCAGGGAACCCTGTGGGGCACTATGATTATCTCTACTTCACAGAGGAGGAAAGTGAAGTCCAGAGAGATTACAGAACCGGTCCAACGTTACCAGGTTAGTAAATGACAGGGCAGGACACACACCTTGAGCCTGCACTCCAAACCACCAACGCAGCCCTCAAACGAACCAACATTTCTTGAGCACTCGTTCTCAGTAAGGGCTAGAATAGAACCTTTCCTTGCTTTGTCTTGGGTAATCTTCCCTTAAACCCTCTTCATCACCATTTGTCTTAGTTTGTCCTAATGACTCTCAGTGGTCATTAGTGCGGGTGGCCCCTGATGGAATTAATTCCTTGGCCATGCAGAGTGGGGCTTGTCCTATGCCAGAGGAAGCCCTTAGGCCAAGATGCAAGTGCCAGCAGTTGGAAGTCAGGCTTGTGTGCATTGATGGGGAAGGGTGTGGAGAATATGGGCAGGGTGTCAATTAGGCTCAGCGTGGTATTATCCCCATTGTACAGATGAGGAAACTGAAGCTTTATAACATACGATAGATGTCTGTGAGAGTGTAGATGAAGACTGTACTAACCAGAAATCTCAATACAGCATTATCTCTGCCTTTAAAAGACTTACCCCTTTCATTGAGATCAAAAGGACACTCCCCGCCCCCCCCCCACTCAAGGATTAAGCTGTTAGGGGACTGCTGGGCCCCGTGGGGATGTCCCAAAGAAGGAAGAGACAGAGACCATGGACAGTGCTGACCGAAGAAATAGGAATAACAAAATTGAAAAGAAAGTTTCAGTCTGTTTGCTGAGATGTGGCAAAACTCAAAATAGAAGAAGAAAATCCCACAGACCATGATAATTTTTTAGAATTCTTTTGATTCATTAAAAAAAAAAAAAAGTCCTGGGCCTAAAGAGCTATCTCCAGGTTTAAGAAAGAAAATTTCCTGTAATCAAATGACCTTCCAAGAGCCACCAGAATCTTTAAAACAGTGTTCTCCATCAAGGAATTTCCTGCTCTCACTTCACATCCTGGGGACCACAAACCCACCTTTGCCCAATCATGGGAAAGAGGAATTGCCTTGAATGAGAACCTTTCCTGGAGCTGGTCCTTCTCCCAAAGCAATGGTGCTCTCAGTAGAATGTTCTCAGGGAATTTGTTTATCCCAAAGGAAAAAAGAAAATTAATCTAAAGGAATGTCTCTGGAACCATTAAAGTTCCAGTCACTTCTTTCATGACTCTTTCAGTGCTATATAGCCAAGTGTGGTAGACAGGAGAATGACACCCCCTAAAGATATCCTAATCCCCAGAACCTGAATATGTTATTACATGGCAAAAAGGACTTTGCAGATGTGATTTAGTTAAGGATCTAGAGATGAAGACATTATCCTGGATTAGCTGGGTGAGCCCAATGTCACCACAGGTGTCCTTGTAAGCAGACGAGGGAGGCAGAAGAGGAGGTTAGACTGATAGATGCCATGTGAGAAGGACTTGACCCCCCATTGCTGGCTTTGAAGCTAGAGGACAGGACCACGAGGCAAGGAATATGTGTGGCCTCTAGAGCTGGAAAAGGCAAGGAAACAGATTCTGCCCTAGAGCCTGCAGGAGGAACATTGTCCTGCTGACACCTTGATTTTGTCCCAGTGAGACCCAGTTCTGATTTCTAACCTACAGAACTGTAAGATACGAAATGCTTGTTGTTGGACGCTTTGAAGTTTGTGGGCATTTAGTACTGCAGCAACACAAAACCAATACGTTAAGTTGGCAGGCTGCTCGTGCAATCTCATCACCCCTTTGAGAGGTCCCAGGGAAAACCACAACAGTGGTCCCCAGAAAACATCAAGGCCTAAGAGAATTTGCAGCCCCAGCATCCACCTGGGAGCTAAAAACCAGGGGAATTAGCCAGCAGTTCCTCTCACAGGGATTTACTGAATGTTAGGGGTTGAATTGTGTCCCCCCAAAAGATATGTTGAAGTTCAACCCCTGATACTTGTGAATGTGACCTTATTTGGAAATAAGGTCTTTAATCAGTTAAGATGAGATCAGACTGGATTAGGGCCCCAATCTGATATAACTGATATACTTATGAGAAGAGGAGAAGAGGGGGAGATATTAAATGCAAATTAGTTTTTATGGCTAAGAGATTTCAAAGTGAGTCGGGAGGTCATTCCAGAGGTTATGCTTATGCACATCTCAGCAGGATCCCACTGACTGCCACAGTAAACAGTGCCTCAAGCAGGGGTGCTCCTGAGGGCTCTAGAGACATCTGGACACTATAGGCAGGGCAGACAATCCCAGGAAATTGTCACCCCATTGGTGGGCCTTACCTTAGAATATATGATAACCTATCTCCCCAATGTATCAGAGCTTGGCTCATTTATAATTTTCCTACACATGGTTCTTCTGCCCCATTTATTTAAACCTATAATTAGCCCAATACCCGTTAAATGTATGTCCTAGAGACTTAAATCTTCTGGCTGTTCATATGTCGGTTGAGCCCTGAATCTCAGCAGAGTTGCAGCCAACACCTACTCTTCAGTTCATCGGACTCACCCAGGACAACTAACAAAATGATGATGATGGACAACGCCCATCCCAACAAACAGAGTATCTACAACTGCATGAAAGACTGCTCCACCCATCTGCCCCATGGGATCTAAGCCCCCTCTCAATCAGAAGCAGAGTGGGCTTCACCATTCCATAATCTTCAAGACTGAGGAATGAACAGTCATAAGTGGGGAATGCAACTATGAACTAAAGTAGACTTATTATTATTCTAGTAATGGAAGATCTTGTAACATTGATATAAAGACAGCAGTCACCAGAGGTTCTGAGGGGAAGGAGAGGGAAGAATAGGTATAACATGGGGCATTTTGGGGACATTGGAATTGTCCTGTACGACATTGCAATGATGGATACAAGCCATTATACATTTTGTCATAACCTATAAAACTGTGCAGTGCAAAGTGTAAACTCTAATGTAAACTATAGACCATGGTTACTAGCAATGCTTCAAAATGTGTTCATCAATTGTAACAAATGTACCACACTAATGAAAGATGTTGTTAATGGGGGAAAGTGTGGGAGGGAGTGGGGGTGGGGCATATGGGAATCCCCTATATTTTCAATGTAACATTTATGTAATTTATGTAATCTAAAGCGCCTTTAAAAATTTTTTTTTAAATTGAAAAAGAAGAGGAGGAGAAGAGCCACAAGCCTACAGACCCAGAGGGAAGACAGCCATGTGAAGATGAAGGCAGAGACTGGAGTGATGCTGCCACAAGCCAAGGAACCCCTGGAGCTACAGGAAGCTGGAAGAAACAAGGAAGGATCCTCCCCTAGAGCCGTGGGAGGGAGCGCAGCCCTGCTGACACCTTGACTTCTGACTAGTAGTCCAGAACCGTGAGCGACTAAATCTCTGTTGTTTTAACCCCCACCCTCAGCCCTAGGAAACTAAGACACCCAGTTAACCAAGAACTGTATCCCAACTGTTTCTTATCAACTTCAGATGGCTTTAGTTGCAGGTAGATTCATAAACCAGTGGTTGCCCACACCTCATTGGGCTTCAGAATTACTTGGGAGCACTTGCTTAAAGAAGTCCAAGGGCTCTCTGCCGTGAGATGCTTCAGCCCAAGCCTCTTGACTGGGAATCTCTGAAGGTGGGTTTGTGTATCTGTGTGTTTAACAAGCATCTCCAGGGGATTCTGGCACCTGTCTGTGGACCAGGATTTAGGAAACACCATCTTAAAGTGCTCAGCTTCAGAGCCTCATGCAATGCTTTGTCAGCTGCAATATCTATTCACAGGCATTTGGATTCCAAACTCTCAGGATAGCACTATGTTAATGAGGGGGAGTCAAGAGAACATAAAATTGAAACCTACACGGCTTTCACCTGGATGGCCTAGATCTGAAGATTGGTCCCAGAGCTGAAAATCCATCACGGTAATGAAGGCCTCTGCATCCAATTTCCATCTCCATCCACCACATTCTCCAGATGCCTGGTCTCAGCCTGATGTCCCACTGCTCCAAGACCACCATTAACAGGAAGACAAACATGGGCAACATCTAACATGATGGGCACTGTTGATTGGCTCCTCAACAGCCTCTCCTCCCTTCTTCTTGGCTGACAGGCAGCAACTGAGCAGGGAACGTAGCTCCCTCCCCCAACCTCAGGGGATGCTTACTCTAACCCAGCCATGGGAACCCCCATCTTCTTTGCCAGTGATCGGCAGAGAAATGGTCCCATGTCCCAGCTTCGAACAAGGAGTCCTAACTGGAAAGCTGCTGGGCACTAAGGGAAGAGAGTTGTAACCCCTGACATAAGACCCAGCATTGCAGGAAGAAGGTCTCTTTTGCACTCACTCTCTTCCTTCCTGCTTGAGACCCTATTATGTGGAGACATAAAGTTTGGTGCTGTAACTGCCATCTTGCGACCATGAGGTGATAGATTTAAGGGTTGAAGAAAACATGCTAAAGACTGCCGAGCAGAAGGAAGAAGAAGAGACCTTGGTAAAACCATTGGACAGCTCAACCAGCCTTGTAAAAGCCCTAGCTCCAGACTTCTTGTCAGGGGAGAGTAAATAAAAGTTTGTATTGCTCAAGCCACTCTTAGTTTTATTAATCTGGGTGGCAGTTTGAAAGCATGCCCCCCCCCCCCAATTTTTTTGACATGCCCTCCATCAAGGGCTGGGATCTATGTCTCTTCTCCCCAAACCTAGGCTCTATGACTGTGTGAGCGCTAGAATATGGTAGAACTCTCCTTCTTGTCTCTTGGGATGCTTGCTTTTAGAACCCAGATGCCATGCTAGGAGGAAATCCAAGCAGACCACGGAGAAGCCCACATGGAAATGAACTAAGGGTCCTGGCTCCCAGCCTAGCTGAGCCCCCAGCTGGCAGTCAGCAGCAGCTTGCCAGCCATGTGAGTGAGCCATCTTGGAGAAGATCTTCTAGCCCCAAACTGAGATGTCTCGTCCAATGCCACATGGGGCAGAGACAAGCCTTCCCCACCGAGCTCTATTCAAATTGCAGATTTATGAGCTAAATAAATTATGATTGTTGTTTTAAGCCACTACATTTTGGGATGTTTTATTACACTTCAATAAGTTACCAGAACACTCTGTCACTTGCAGCTGAACTATGTCCAAGTAGGTGCCGAGCTATTCTATATAGACCATGGGTTGGCCAACCTTTTCTGTGAAAGACCAGATAGGAATTTTGGCTTTGCACACCATATGGCCTCTGTTGCATCTAGTCAACTCCCCCATTGTAGTATAAAAGCACCTCTAGACAATAAGTAAAGGAGTGGGTATGGCTGTGTTTCAATAAAACATTATTTATGAAAACAAGGGGTGGACAGGGTTTGACCCTTGGGCCATAGTTTACCAACCCCTACTGTAAACCTTCTTTCCTTCCTTCCTTCTTTTGTTCTTTCCTTACACATTCTGTCTTTTCCCAAGCCCAACTCGATCTGTTGGTCCTCGCCCTGGTTCTCATGTCATCCCCGAAGAGACCACTGGACCTATTGTGGTCATCCATCATGTGTTTTAACCAGCCAGCAGGGAAGTTGAAAAACTCAACTCTCCACTGCATGTTGAACCTGAGCCCTGACCCAAAGGCCTTCCGAAAGCCTGTGGTTGCTCCCAGGGAGTCCAGATATCATAACCATAAAGGCTCTTCCCCAGGCACATCGTTACCCCCACTTGACATGCTATTTAATGGAAAGCCTTTCCCAGAAATAAGTATATTAAAATAAGCTTTGCATTTTTTACATTAACTGAAATTTGATGCAAATTGATAATAAATTACCTTCCCCCTACTTGTTCATTTGGGAATCACATAAACTAGTTTACAGTTATGTATTATTACATTTCACATTAATATAGCCATAGGAAGCTAGGCTTTGGAGAAATTTGCTTTCCAGAAAACCATCAGAAATCAAGGAGGTAAAAGTGGGATTTGGTGGGCTATCTGGCTCCCCTAATGTGCTAGCGCTGAGCGTTGTGAAAAGTAAGGCATCAGTGCACTGCTCAAGGCCCAACTAATTCATCAAAAGATCACCATTTGTCTTATTTATCTGGCATAATTTTTCCAACTTCAGGGTCTTACAGTCTTCCTTTCTTCCTTCTTTCTTTCCTTCCTTCCTTCCTTCCTTCCTTCCTTCCTTCCTTCCTTCCTTCTTTCCATTAACCTTCACACATGTTCTTTCAGGACCATTAGCAATGCACTACCTCTGAATTAGAAAATGCCCAAAGTTTACTATCTAATGGATGTAAGACAAATTAGACAAAGGTGCAAATGGACTAAAGATATTCAAGGTAGAATTCCTAAGCATACCTTGTATCTAAAATACAAGTTCAATGGAAACTTCTGTTTAAAGATGGTGGACTGAACACATATTTACCTCTACATCCTCTTGAAACATCTTTAAACAATAGAAAATGAACTTTTACAAAGACAAAGGCAGAGAAAATGGGAGATGTGAGAACATGACAGAATTTTAAAATATGGAAAGCAAGTAAATGAGTAGTAACTAAGTTAGCAGACTCAAGAAGGTGAATACTAAACAGGCACTGGGAGATAGAGGGTAAGGAGGAAAGGGCTATAATCTCCATCTATGCCATAGAACTTCCCAAATGTCTGGAAACAGGTGACACCAGATGCCTCTAGAAGTAGAGGTAAATGTGGGGCTGAAGATCAAAGAATTGATTGAAAGTCTATTTAGATGGCCCACTCCAGATTCCCTACTAAACTTTACACAGATAGGTCACTGCCCTTCCCATGGGATGTTTTTTTATGCCCTAGAGAGCATAAAAATGAAGATCTCTGGACTAAAGGTCACCAGTAGAGTTGAAAGTGTGGGTTCCATCTGAAAAAGGGTTAAGTGAAATTAACATTCTGAATATCAGGAATACCTGATCTCTTCCTCACTAGCAATTGGAAATGATGACAGGCAGACTTATACCCAACCTTCACGTGGAAACTGGAGTGTACTACTCTGAGGATTCTGGCCAGCCCAAAAAGAAAGGTCTAAAAACACTGAGACCTACTCATGAACCAATAGCCAAGGGCCAACAGAGACCCGAGGGAAGTCTCTACCTTTAAAAAAGGATGCCGAAACCAAGCAGCAAAAGGCAGAACTTTGGAAGAAACAAAGATTGCACCTGGAAAAAAACAGGGGGAAAGCTATAATTAATATTGTTAGAGAAATAAAATCAAAATAGCTAAAATTTATTGAGGGTTTACTATATACAGACACTATTCTAAGCCCTTTACATGAATTAACTCATGTAAGCCTCAAGTAGCCTTATAAGGTTGGTATAATTATTATCTCCATTTTAAAGATGAGAAAACTGAAGCCCAGAGAGATTAAGGATGTTATCCAAGATTATGCAATTAGTAGGTTGGATCCAAACCCAAGCAGTCTGACCTCAGAGTCTGCACCCTAACTACCAAAAAAATTTGCATCCCTAAAGTGAGAACAGGATATTATTTAAAAAGAGCACTCAGAATTTTTTTAAAAAGCAAAACAAAAGAAAAACTGAAAACAAATGCTCTTGAGAATTAAAAATACTATAGAAGAGATTAAAAAGTCAATAAGATTGTTGTAAGATATACTTGAGAAACATTCCCAAGAAAGTAGAGCAAAAAAAGACAAAGAGATGGAAATTAAGAGAGAAGGGATAAGAAAATTAAAGGATCAGTTCAGGAGTTATACATCTGAATCATAACCTTTCCAGAAAAAATGAGGAGAGAAAATAAAGGACATTGTTTTAGTTTCCTTGGCTGTTCAAGCAAATGCCCTGCAAAGAGTTGGCTTAAACAATGGAAATTTATTAGCTCACGGTTTTGAAGTTAAGAAAGTGTCCAAATCAAGGCGTTATCAAGGTGATGCTTTCTTCCCAAAGACTGGCATTCTGGGTCTGGCTGCCAATGATCCTTGGTCCTGGGCTTCTTTGCCACATGGCAATTCCCATGGCTTTCTCTCTGTCTGAATTTTGTTCTGCTTATAAAAGACTCCAGTAATAGGATTAAGACCCATCCTGATTGGGTTGGGACACACCTTAACTAAAATAACCTCATCAAAAGATCCTACTTACAATGGGTTCACACCCATAGGAATGGACGAAGTTTAAGAACATGTTTTTCTGGGATATACACAGCTCTAAACTATCATACAGATTTTTTTTTTTTTAATTTCGAGAAACTTTCCTAGAACTGAAGAATATGAATTTCCAGATCAAAAGGGCCTTCTAAGTACATAACACAATGGAAAGAGAGCTACACATCATTGTGAAATTTTCAAACCTGGGACAAAAAGAAGACCCTAAGAGTTTCCAAAGAGAAAAAAAAAAAAGGATTATGTTAAAAAAAAAAAAAAAAAAAGGTGAAGAATCATAATTGTGCTTGAGTTCTCAACAATGACCAGAAGCTAAAAGACAACTGAGGGGGGCGGATGTGGCTCAAATGGCTGGGTGTCTGTCTCCCATATGGAGGGACCTGGGTTTGATCCCTGGGACCTCCCGGTAAAAAAAAAAAAAAAAAAGACAACTGAGAAATGCTTGCAAAAGGAGAAGAGAAAATTATTTCTATTCCCAGAAAAAATATATAAATAAATATGAGGGAATATAAAAACATTTGCAACCATGGAGACCTTGAAAATTTACATTCTATGCAACCTTTCTCAGGAAGCTGATGGAGGATATGCTCTGTCAGAACAAGGGAGTAAATCAAGAAATAGGAAGACACGGTGTCTTAGTTTGCAAGGGCTGCTATGACAAATATCACACAGTGGGTTGGCTTTAACAACAGGAACTTACTGTTCTCTCTGTGTTGGAGATTAGAAGTCCACCATCAAGGTATTGGTAGAGCTTGCTTCCTCCAGGAGTCTGTAGCATTCCAGCAATCCATTATCATATGGTGATCTCTCTCTCGTTGTGTCTTCTCCTCTGAGTTCTGCTGACTTCTGGCTTCTTCTGATTCACTGCATCCAAATTTCCTTTGCTTACAAGGACTCCAGGCACATGGACTCAGACCCACCCTAATTCAGTTTGGCCTCATCCAAATAGGATCTTCTATGATCCTATTCATAAATGAGTCCTCACCCTAACTAATAATAACATCTTCAAAGGTCCTATTTACAAATGGGCTCACACCCTCAGGAATGTGCATTAAGACTTGAGCATGTCTTTCATGAGATATGTGATCAATTCCCAACAAGTGGGATCTAGGCAACAGGGAATCTAATATAGAGGAGGAAGAAAAGGGAATCCCCGGAAGATGGTAGAGAGAGATTCAGGAGAACAGTGGTACAGCATGGATAGGGAAAAGAAAATCAGTTTGGATTAGAACTGATTCCAGGAGATTCCAGAAGTGATGTACTCAAGAAAAAAAGACCTAATAGAATATTTTATGTCTTGATTATATCAAAAGGATATTTAGACAACATGTAGCAATATGGGGGTTGAGTTCGCAATAGGAACATTTTTAAAAATCTCAGTTATCTATTGCTATGTTACAAACCATTCAAAAATGTAGTGGCTTAAAACACTGAATATTTTATTTGGCCACAACTTTGTGGGTCCACAAATTGCATTGGACTCAGCTGGGTGGTTCTTCTGATGGCCTTGCCTGAGGTCACTCGTGTGGCCACAGTCATCTGGTAGCTTATTTGAGGCTGGATGGTCCAAGATGACCTTATTCATATGTCTGGTGTTTGCCAAGCTATTGGCTGGGACGTCTAAGTTTTTTTACCATGTGGCCTCTTCAGCAGGATCACTCAGGTTCATTCATTTGCATAATGGTCTCAAGGTTCAACTGCATCAAATTTGCTAATATCTGTAGTAGCCTGAAGAATGCCACACACCCCCTACCCCAAATATATCCACATCCTAAGCACCAGACTTGTGAATGTAATCGTTTATGGCAAGAGATTTTTCAGATGTGATGAAGTTAAGGATCTTGAGACAGAGAGATTACCCTGGATTATCTGGATGGGCCCCGTATAAACATAGCAGTCCTTATAAGAGAGATGAAGGAGGAGTCAGAATCAGAGGAGGAGGTGATGTGGTGACAGGAGCAAAATTGGAATAACGAGTTTTGAAGATGGAGAAAGGGGCCACAAGCCAAGGAATACAGGTGGCTACCAGAAGCTGGAAAAGTCAAGGAAAGGGCAGAACTATCCGAGAATACTTTCGTGTTGTTTTAAGCCACTAAATTTGCAGTAACTTGTTACAGCAGCAACAGAAAACTAATACAATGACCCGTTGGCCAAAGCGAGTTGCATGGCCGAGCTCAGATTCAAGAAGTGGAGAAACCAACCAAAACGCAGAGAAGCAGAAAAGTCACATTATAAAGGGGTATGAATTCAGGGAGGAATTGTAGCAGCCATCTTTGCAAATAATCTACCACTTCAGAAAGGGAGAAAACATGACAGTACACTACATGGCTCAGCTGGGAATAGTGTATACAGTTATGATAATGTGAACATTGAATATCGATCTAAACTCAATTATAATTCAAGTACTTTGAGAGAAAGTAAGACTGGAAAGAGTGAGTATAGCTGATGGTGGTGAAAGAGAAGTACTCATTTGTCATCATAGGAAGTCAATAGGTATTAAAAGATAATGCCTAAAACAGAAAAACCAAGAAGCAGCAGTACAAGTAAGAGATGAAAATACCCAAAGAGAAAGCCAAAGGAGATGAAGTGGGAGTGGGAATGAGGAGACTTGTCAGAGACTTCCATTTGCTCATAAAAAACCTCATAGAACTGTTTAAACTATATGCACATATAGCTTGACAATAATTGAAGATAGGTATTTTGAAAGAAAGGTGTGCTACCTCTTGTATAACAATAGAGCCTATCATTTACAACCCAAAGCCAATGCTAAAAGCTATGGTTTCCCCTCACTAATAAACAAGCAAAAATAAGTTTAAAAGGTAATTGTTATAGACAAATACACATAGGTGAGACTAAAAGGCCTCAAATAGAAGTGACGACTTTAAGCTACATGGCCCAGAGGCCGATGAAAGGCCACCATAATGTTAACAGGCGTTTGCCTGATAGTTATAAAGGTAATTTATACCCAGAACATTTCCACCCATGTGAGAGAATAACTCTCCATTTTACTGCATGTTGTATTAATGCCAATCAATATATGTTTGAGGGCTTTATACATTATGGATAATAATATTGGAGATTTGAGAACCATTCCTCTTGGGGGAGCTACACAAAATCCCGCAGTAGAGAACAGAACACAGCATCTAAGCTGCAGGGTGGGGTGGGGTGGGACGGGGGTGGCTAACACTTTTGAAATGGGCAGGCATGGTCTGGATCTGTTCAAGAATGATCTGTGCTGAGAAAAGACAGCCCTGTGAATGTGTTGGGGGACTTTGACCAAGTCACTCAGCTTCCATGGTGGCTTTTGTAAAGCGGACGTACAAATCACCTATGCTTGGAAAAACTGCGTACTGCATATTCACTTTTTAAATTTTCTATTTCACCTTGTGGAGAATTAAATTATTGGCCCTGGTCCTTTACCTCCCTGTCTCCACATCCTTTGTCATATAACTTGTAGTCCATTCCACTTCCCCTAACTTGACATTGGGGCTTGGCCATATGCCTTGCTTTGGTCTATGAAATGGAGCTGGAAGGAACAGTGTGCCAGTTCTGAGCTTAAACTCTGCCATTGTCATCAGAACATGCCCTGAGCTCCTCTGCTGGCACAAGGAGAATGACAGACATGTGGAGCAAACCTGGACCCAATTTGCAGCTAAGGGCCAAACCAGCTGAGTCAGTCTAGATCAACAGAGCCACCCCAACCAACTCACATATATTTTCGTGCCACCAAGATTTTGTGGCTGCTTTTAACACAACAGTAGTTGACCAATACACCCTGTTGGAAACCTCATGGCCAAGCTAAGGGACTCTTAGGACAAGAAGACCGGCAGCTGAAAGTGAAGGAAGCCAGCTCTAAGCGGGGCCAGCCAGAAAATACCTAGACTGATAGGATCTTAGAATAAAGAGAGCCCATGTGCTGAGCAACTCAGAGTATCTCTTACTAGCATTCTTGGGATAGGAAATTCTTACTCCATAAACAGATGGTTTTATGTATTTTTAAATACTTACATTTTAGGATTTTTTTTTTCTTTAGCTTTGATGGTGGCCTGCCCATTTTGCTAAAGGAGAAAGAGAAAGATCGGTGTCTACAATGGGCCTGAAGAGAAAGAGAAATAGTAAATTCTTAGGGCCAGGTACAGTTATGGCAGTGAGTATAAAAATACGCCCAGAAAAAGGTAGAAATTCAGGAGGAGAAAATCAGAGAACACAAGTGGCTCTTCTTACCTGGAGTTGTTTCTCCTCTAAGGACATTTTTCTCATCCAGTGATGTACTCAGCACTGTGTGAGGTTCAAGCATGTAATTCTTGTATGCAACCAAAATTTACTTGGTTTAATTGAAGGAATAATTCAAAAGAATTCCACTAAACCCTGAACTCTTTGAGTGTAAAAATGTCTTACTCCTCTGAGCATCTCCTGTATCTAGTACAGTGCCTGGCCCATTTACAGGGATGGATAGATGGATGGATGAATGGATGGATGGTTGAGTGCATGGATCGATAAATGGGTGAATGGATGAACACTCACTTCTTGGAATTTGTGGTGGTGTAAACCTATGCAGAATAAAGATGTTTTTATTTGGAGATAATATCTTTGAGCATGCACTTTATCTAAAGTTCTTTAAATCCCTTTGCATAGTGTAAGCACTCAAAAATCTTCAACATCATCACTCTCATTTCATCATGTTTTGGAGCATCCCCCACTAGCTAGTCACTTACAGAACTCATTTAAAACAAGTTCTCTGATATCTAGGACCTTCCTCTCTAATGGCATGTTAATGCCCTCTTAAAATCACAACAGTATTCATACCTTTGATTATATGTCATTTCTCTGTCTCATTAATTTATCTTTTTTTATAGTCTGAATACCAAGGTGTCGACTGGTGCAGGCATGTTACAACCAAAGGCCAGGTGAACCGGATGGTTCCAGAAGACAGCATCTGTGCCAGTGATCACAGAGTACACTGGATCCTCCCAGGCAGCCACTCTCAGACTGGAGCTGCTGGCCACCAAGAGGACAGGCAGGCTGGAAAACACATGCCCTGAGCACATCCCGGTGAGGGTGGCTGCCCCTGCCCTTGTGGATCAGGGGCAGAGTGTGTTTTCCTAATACCAGCTGCCTCTGCATGTTGCCTCTTCCGGGCACAGTCCTCACCTATCTGCTTCCCAGGACTTCCCTCACCATGTCCTAAGTCCTGTCTCCCCCACCTGACGATTCTCCTGCTTACCACCTGCCCTCCCCTGCCCTCCTCTCCCACCCCAATCCTTCACCCCAGCACCTACCCCACCCCAGGAGAGGTTCCTGTCTGGCCCAGGACCTCCCACTGGCAGCCTCAAGAGATGCCACAGTGGGAGCCATTGTGGCTCATACAGTTGAGCGCCTGCCTCCCACATGGGAGGTCCCAGATTCGGTTCCTGGTGCCTCTTGGAAAAATAAAAAAAAAAAAAACAAGCAAAACAAATGAAAAAGCCAACTCAGGGAAGCTGATGTGGCTCAGGAGTTGAGAGCCAATTTCCCACATATGAGATCCTGCGTTCAATTCCGTGCCCCCAGTACCTCAAAAAAAAGAAAAAAGAAGAAGAAGAAGAGAGAGATGCCACAGGAATATCCAGGAGCTGCTGACGGCAGTGCTGCTAACGTGACTGTGAACATTACCTGCGAATGGCAGGGCGCTTATTACTGTTCATTGATTTCAATCTGATGTGCAGTCATTTCCTGGGCTCCCATTGGCTTTCTTCCAGGGGCTGCTGCAAGGAGCTCTGGGGGTTCCTGGGACGGGCCTGTCCTTCAACGCAGGGCTCAACCCAGAGCACCACAGAAGCAGCTTCAATATGTGGACCTGCGCCGAGCAAATGGGAAAACATTTTGAAGCCGCAGGCTTCTCCTGAATTAAATATTTACTCATTTCATGCCTCTCCCTCTGTCCACGGAGAATCCAGCTCAAACTAAATAACCAAGGAGGTCAGACTTGTGATCTGCACAAAAATCCTTACCCTGCAATTATAGGAATATTGGGCCCTACAATGAGCGCCAGGCCTGTGGAACTTGGAGGGGGTCCAAAGAAAAGCAGCAGAAATGATGAAGGGGCAGAAAGATAAAGCTAGCAGGAAAAGCTAGAGAGGTGGGGCTGGTCTTGAATGGAAAAGACCGTGGGGGTAGCTTCATTACAGTCTTCAATATCTTCCAGGGCTGGAAAATGGCCTCGTGGGTTCTCCAGTTCCCCTGGGGACCTGCTGAACCTCTACCGCCACATGTTGGCTGCCCACTGTTGCCCAACTTTTTGATCTCCCTCCCTCATTAATGGAAGCATCTTGAACCCTCACCCCATGATTGTGTTCGTTTATTTCATTTTCACGTATCTGGACAGATCACAGTGCCAATATGATCTTCATTATCAAACACGTACAAAAAGAGAAAACGTCAAAGGGCAAGAGAAGCGCAACTTTCAGTATAGATACTGAGCTGTTCTCACTCAGCCATGGAGTCCACTATCTGGACTGAAGATATTCCCAGCCACAGGGCCTTCCGGAAGGCCGGGCCCTTGTCATATCTTTCTTGTCCAGCCCTACATCCCCAGAACCCAGAACGGTGAGTATTTTATGTCAGCATCCACAGAAACAGATCCTGAAATGAGGATTCCTGTGCTAGTGATTTACGGAGGAAGTACTCCCAGAGGAGGTCGGAAAGGGTGGGAGGGCAAGACAGGGAAGGGGAAGGAGCCAAGTCAGGTGCAATTTCAGGCCAAGTCCTGCAGAAGGGAGGGTAGCTTCAGCCTGATCCAGCAGGGGAGCTCTGGAGTGTGAGTTACACCTCAGAGTGGTCCCTGCCTCAGGCAAGGGAGCTAGGCTTTCAAGCTCCCACATGGCCAGCCAGGGGCTAGCGAAGGCCTCGGGGCTAGGGGTGGAGGAGAAATATCCACCACCAGGCTCTTCGGGCTCTCTGTGCAGGCAAAGAGGCCCCCAGAGCCTGAGGGCATGCCCCTGAGAAGGACCCTGGAGAAAGCACACTCAAGGATGGGAGGAGGGAGGGTGTGAAAAAGGGTTAAAAAATGTCTCCAAGGAAATCTGGGGAGATACTGACATTGTTCATCCAGGTAACTAATTCATTGTCCCTGCTCAATTCATGTTTGCTGACTGACTGACTGACTGACTGACTGACTGACAGACTGAGCTGGGCCTTATAGGCTCCCGGGGAGGTTGCCGTGCTCTCTGGTGGAGGGGAGAGGGGGCGCTTGAAGCTCCCTCCGGATGAGGTTGATGAGGGAGTGGGGGCCAAATTCCCTTCCCAGCCTTGGATCGCAGAGGAAGCACTGTGAGGAGGGGGGCTGCTCCTCAAGAGATGGAGATCAAGCCATGGCCTTTGTAAAACTCGGACAGAGACAAAGCACCGTCCCAGAGGTGGCAATCTGGCAAGCCGAAAGGGAGCCTGCACTTTCCAAAAGCATTTCTCTAGACTTGGCTGAACAGTGGGACCCGGCTGCCCCTGGAAATTTGGGCCAAGGACCGAAGGCCCCGTTTGCTACCTCATGCTGTGGCCGTGTGACCTTGGGCAGAGTTTGGCTTCTCTCAGCACTGACGCTTCTGCATCTATTAAAATAAGGAGGGCCATTCTTGCTTCCTGCCTAATCCTCCTAATAAACCTTCTACTTCTGGAGAACTCGGAGGCCCTTGGAAGAGGGAAAATAGCAAGTACCTAAGGCCACGGGTTTAACATTTGTGGCTTAGCTGGGCGCGCAGCCGGACAGCAGAGCGGCTTGTTCTATGTTTGCTGCTCTGAGAGGGCAGAGGTTGTCCTGAGGCCATTTTAACAGAAAGGAGCACCCAGACTTCCTTGCTGAGATGTTATCATCCTCTGTTCTCTGGGCGTCCCTGTCTCAGATACATCACCATTAACATTTCGCAGCTCTTGCAGTATTCTTTAATGAAGAACTCTATTTTCATCATCTGAAATGCTGTGGAGTTAAAAGCGTGTGGCTGTGGATTTCTTGAGTCACCAGACAACGATCAAATTTAGATTTGTCTGCACCCATCCACCTCTTAGATGGGTGTTTACGTTTCATGTTCGATATAATTCTCTTTGGCTTTCCCCGGCTGCCTGAGACCCAAGTTCTGCTCTGTCTTAGAGTGGTTTGCCCAGGAGGGAGCTGCCTCTCCATGTGGCCTCTGGGGTCGATTCATTTTTCTCCCAATGCCTTAATGAGTGATGATTTCTAGAGACAATCAGATCGGCTGTGCCGGAGATTCAGCTCCATCATTACGACAGCCGGATACATCACAGGCACCATTTTTCAAACCCATGTTTTTCATCACACCGATATGACTTGATTAAACCATTGTGATATTACATCAGGATATTTGAAAATAGCCTTGAGTGGCCAGCATGTGGGTCTGGTTTCTGATTAATATATTACTGGTATGTGAGGTCCTTTCACCTATGGGGTTTGGAAGCACAGACTCAAGCCAGACTGCTTGGGTCTGAATCCCAATTCTGCCCTTTACTGCTGTGCAACTGTGGTCAAGGTTCTCAACTTCTCTGTGCCTCATTTCCCTCATCTATAAACTAGAAATAGTATGAATACTATTATACTTCCCTCATAGGGCAGTTGTGAGCATTGGAGGAGTTGATAAGGGTAAAGTGCTTAGAACAGGGCCTTGCCATTAGTGAGAGCTATGCATGTATCTTAGTTTGCCAGGGTTGCTGTAACAATGACCACAGACGGGCTGGCTTAAATAACAGAAATTTATCGTCTCAGTTCTGGAGGCTGAAAGTCCAAAATCAAGGCAGGGCCGTGCTCCCACTCATGTCTGCAGGGCTCTGGCGGGGCAGGCAATCCATGACCTTCCTTGGCTTGTGGTATCACCCAATCTCTGCCTCCATCACGTGACCATCTCTCTCTCTCTCTCTCTCTCTCTCTCTCTCTCTGCCTGTGTCCAAATTTCCTCTCCTTATAAGGACACCAATCAGAGTAGATTAGGGTCTGCCTTAATCCAGTTTGGCCTCCTCTTAACTAATATCATCTTCAAAGATCCTATTGACAAATAAGTTCATATTCACAGGACTGGAGCTGGGACTTGAACGTGTCTTTTTTGGGGGAGTGGAGGTGGGGCAAGATTCAATCCGTAACAAGACATTTGCTATTATTAGTATTATTATCATTTGCTTCCCACCATAGGCCCCTGAGGTAGGGCTGACATATAAATAAGGAAAATGAAGTTCAAGAAGGATTAAGTAACTTGCCCAAGTGGCAGAGAAGTGACACCAAAATTTTATGTTCAGAATCAAATGTTCTGAATTTGCTGCTACTCTCTACCTTCTTTCTCCCTTTACCTTTGTGTGAAAGTAAATAAAGAAAACATTGCGGGGAGGAAGCAGCACAAGGATAAGTTGGCCAGGCCTCAGACCTTTCGCCCTTACCCCCATCAACAAGCCCAAGGAGGAAATGAGGCACATGCTCAGTCCATTAGTCAGTCAACCACTGATCAAGCCTGGGCTTGACAGGCACTGTGCTAGGGCCTTAAGGCTCTCATGGGCTATGAAGAGAGCTGGACAGAGACACAACTAATCCTATATTCCATAAGGAGGGCCAGAAAAAACACCTGGGTCAAGTGTTAGGGGAAAACAGAGGTCTGAGGAAAAGGGGGGAGTAGGGAATCTGGTCAACATCCTTGGTTCGCCTGGCTCATGCCTCATATCAACCCAATTTCTGCTCAAGACTGCTGCGTAACAAACATCCCCCACATCCTATGGCTTGTCATAACAATCCTTTCTTTTCCTTCACCTGGGCTTGTCTCCAGGCTGCAGGTTGGGCTCAGGGCTGCGCCATAGCTCTCTGCTTTCTGATACCAGCAGCGACCAGCACAGGTTCTTCTCACTTCCCATTGGCCTAACAAGTCGTATGGCCAAGCAACATTAATAGCACAGGGAAGAATGCTCTGCCTACTCTAAAAGGAGGGCCTGCAAAGCCATGTTGAGATGTTTATAAAATCCTTTTATTATGATCAACTAAAAAGTTGGGAGCAATGATGCAATCTATCATGAACTTCATGGGCAAGGCCGAGACAGGAGCATAATGCAGGTTATATAAGCCCTAATAGCTGGTCCAGGAAACAGGATGCAGCTATTATATTTATTAGGTGAGAGACAGAAGCTCAACTCAAATTCCCTCATACTTAAGCAAAAAAGGGAATGTGTTTGCCACACAACTGGGAAGTCTGGGTATTTATTGAACTCCACTTTGACTGTATCCAGAGGCCCAAAGGATGTTATCAGGATTCTGTTCCCCTCTCTCCATCTTTCTGTCCTGATTTTCTGTGTAGTGGGAAGTTGGCCTTGTCAGGCCCAGCTTGAGATCACAGAGGAAGCCCTGTCCCTGTCAGTTGGTGGCTTTCCAGCTCCTTGCTGGGGGGGAAAAAAAAATCCAGACTGGAGGTAGGAGGAGCAAAGAGGAGAAAAGTTGATCTATAAAACTCTCCAGGATCCAAAAGGAGGAAGTAGAGCCCAGGAGTGCAGCTTTGATGAAAAGAGAAGAGAAGAGAAGAGAAGAGAAGAGAAGAGAAGAGAAGAGAA
>JAKSZT010047090.1:9457207-9540749 GCA_026826555.1 Tolypeutes matacus
AAGAGAAGAGAAGAGAAGAGAAGAGAAGAGAAGAGAAGAGAAGAGAACTGTGACTGTCACTACAAACCTCGGGCGGGCTGAGCTCTTGCTGCCTCGCCACCTGGTAAAGTCGGTCCAAGTTCAGCACTTCGCTTGCCTTCTGCAGACAGGCTCTGCTCAATGGGGCAATGAGATCCAAACCCCAAATGCCCTTCTTCCATTTCTGGTCCATTCCGTTCTTAAGTAGCAGGAAAGCGCATCGTATTAGGACTCACCAGAAGTGGTGTTATCTAATGTGCATTAAGTGCCTCAGCTATTATCTAATGCTCATTAACGAGGCCAAAATGATATTTGCAATATATTGTTGTGCTCACGTAAGAAAGGAACTTGATTTAGGAACCAGCAGGGGCTGCCCCTGGAAACTCTCTGGAGCCACCCTCCTCATCTCACCCCCACAGTTTCCAGAATGTTCCATTGTGAAGCGTAATCTCACTGCTGAGAAGAAATGTAAGTTCTCCTCCCATGCCATTCAGCCAACACCAGGGAGGTGGCCTGCCCTTTTTTGGAGGCCTCCGTCTTCGGAAAAGACTCCACAAAGCCTTGAGACCCTCCCGACAGGCATCCCATGCACATCTTATCAAAAGAATAAAATGGCCTTATTTCCCTTGGCAGAGGCGCCTGTGACATAACTCCACAACAAATGCTCTGCTGGAATGCCAGGATGTGGACTGACTTCCAAACACATTGCTCACAGGGTCTGCACTCGCCTCTGCTGGGATCACTGGTGGGTTTGAAACCCATCCATATTAAACGCAGACCACAGCATTTTCCTTCCCGTCAGCACTCCGCTGACCCCATGTCAGGGAGACAACTCTGCCCTTCCTATGGAGCTGAAAGGCTGGTGCTCTGACACGCGGTTTCATGAGCAATATCCCTGAGAAGTTTCGTGCAGCCACTCAGCAAATGTTGACTGACTATGTGCTCAGGTGCAAGCCCCAAAGAGAGGTAAGATGCCAAGAAGGAGTGGATCCTACCCTCAGGGAGTCCACTGTCCAGTTAGCTTGACCACTTTTAGACTTCTAGCTTGTGCATCGCTGTCCAGGGCTTGCTTGGGAGGGAACTTGTCTCCCTTGCCAGACTCAAGACTCATTCAAATTTTTTCTCTTCAGTTCTCTTTGTGCCTCCAGTTCACTTTGTGTTTCTCTTACCTGTGTCTCCTTCTCTCTCCCTCTCTCCCTCCCTCCTTCTCATCCTCCTTCTTGCTGCCTCTATCTTACTTCTTCCCCAATCCTTCTCTTTCTCACTTCCTGGGCTCCTCCTCTAGGTCCTTTTGGGATTTTCTTTCCGATCTTTTAACCTTTCCATCTTTTCATCCCTCGATCCCTTCTTACACTTAAACAAGATAAGGAAATGAACATACACTTAATTTGGGCTCATTTGCTTCAAAACTGTGCTGCTTGATTTTTTTTTTTTTTTTTTAAAGAAGTGAACTAGACTTTCCAGGGAGAAAAATAAACAATTCAAGCTACAGATTGTTGTAATACCACCATGTGTGGTCTGCACCAGGTATTTGTCTTTGTTCATGAGGGAGCCACAGGAGAAAGGGCTCCCATTGCACTGTAGTTCACACACATGGGAATTCTTATAGTTCTTCACAATTTACAGACACATCCATACATAGTACCCCATTTGATCCTCACAATCATTCGATGAGATAGTTATATTTCCATTTTATGGTGGAAGAAACTGAGGCACAAGGAGGTTAAGTCATTAGCCCCAGATCACACTGCTAGTAAGTATTAACCAGCAGGTCAAACTCTGGTCTTCTGATGCCAGTCCAGGGGCCCACAAGAACCACGCCCTCTCCCAGTGTGCACGAGTACTCAGTGTTTTATGATATTTTGTATCTGGAAAATTTATCAGGTATGAAAAAAAACACAGTAATTGATTTTTTTTTTCACATACACACAATATACCCCTCAACACTTCTGCCCTCCAACAAAAAGCTAGGTCGGCTTGCTTTACTATTTTTTTTTTTAACTTTATTTTGTACATTTAATAATTGAAAACATAAGCAATAAAAAACTAAAAAGTAAACACAGATGAATAAATATATACATTTCTCAATTAAATGTAATGGATACATGTAAATTTTTTTGTTGTTTTGTTTTTTGTTTGTTTTTTTGTTTTTTTTGTGTGTGTGAATCAAACAATATATTACACAATATATTTGGTTCATAGTAATGCATTCATACAGTATTTGTCCTTTTGTGTCTGGCTTGCTTCACTCAACATAATGTCCTCCAGATTCATCCATGTTGCCATATGCTTTATGACTTCATTTCTTCTTACAGCTGCATAATATTCCATCGTGTGAATAGACCACAGTTTGTTTATCCATTCATCTGTTGATGGACACCTGGGTTGTTTCCAACTTTTCGCAATGATGAATAATGTGGCTATGAACATCGGTGTGCAGATGTCTGTTCATGTCACTGCTCTCAGTTCTTCTGGGTATATACCCAGTAGTGGTATTGCAGGATCACGTGGCAAGTCTATATTCAACTCTTTAGGAACTGCCAAACAGTCCTCCATAGTGGTTGTACCATCCTGCATTCCCACCAACAGTGAAGAAGTGTTCCTATCTCTCCACATCCTCTCCAACACTTGTAGTTCTCTGTCTTTTTAATAGTGGCCATTCTGATAGGTATGAAATGATATCTCATTGTAGTTTTGATTTGCATTTCCCTAATCATGAGTGATGTTGAGCATTTCTTCATGTGTTTTTTTGCCTTTTGTATTTCTTCTTCGGAGAAATGTCTATTCAAGTCTTTGGTCCATTTTTTAATTGGGTCATTTGTCTTTTTATTGTTGAGCTGTAACATCTCTTTATATATCCTGGATATTAAACCCTTATCAGATATGTGATTTCCAAATATTTTTTTCCCATTGAGTCGGCTGCCTTTTCACCCTTCTGACAAAGTCCTGTGAGGTGCAAAAGTGTTTAATTTTGAGGAGGTCCCATTTATCTACTTTTTCTTTTGTTGCACGTGCTTTGGGTGTGAAGTCCAAGAAACCACCACCTACTACAAGGTCTTGAAGATGTTTCCCTACATTTTCTTCTAGTAGTTTTATGGTCCTGGCTTTTATATTTAGATCTTTGATCCATTTTGAGTTGATTCTTGTATAGGGGGTGAGATAGGGGTCCTCTTTCATTCTTTTGGTTATAGATATCCAGTTCTCCCAACACCATTTGTTGAAGAGACTGTTTTTTCCCATCAGCGTGGGCTTGGTAGGTTTGTCAAAAACCAGTTGACTGTATAGGTGAGGGTTTATTTCTGGATTCTCAATTCTATTCCACTGATCGATATGTCTATCTTTATGCCAGTACCATGCTGTTTTGACCACTGTAGCTTTGTAATATGTTTCAAGGTCAGGCAGTGAAATTCCTCCCACATTGCTCTCCTTTTTTAGAATACTTTTGGCTATTCGGGTGCACTTACCCTTCCAGATGAATTTGGTAATTGCCTTCTCTAATTCTGTAAAGTAAGCTGTTGGGATTTTGATTGGTATTGCATTGAATCTATAAATCAGTTTGGGCAAGATTGACATCTTCACGATATTTATTCTTCCAATCCATGAACACGGAATGTCTTTCCATTTGTTTAGGTCTTTTTAAATTTCTTTTAGCATTGTTTTGTAGTTTTCTGCATATAGGTCCTGTACTTCCTTGGTTAAATTAACTCCTAGGTATTTGAGTCTTTTTGTTGCTATTGAAAATGGAATTTTCTTCCTGATTTCTTCCTCAGATTGTTCAGTACTAGTGTACAAAAACATTATTGATTTTTGCGTGTTGATCTTATATCCTGTCACTTTGCTGAACTCATTTATTAGTTCAAGTAGCTTTGTTGTGGATTCTTCAGGATTTTCTAAATACAGGATCATGTCATCCGCAAACAGTGAGAGTTTTACTTCCTCTTTTCCTATTTGGACGCCTTTAATTTTTTTGTCTTGTCTAATTGCCCTAGCTAGAACTTCTAGTACAATGTTGAATAACAATGGTGACAGTGGGCATCCTTGTCTTGTTCCTGATCTTAGGGGGAAAGCTTTCAACCTTTCCCCATTGAGTATGATGTTGGCTTTGGGTTTTTCATATATGCCTTTTATCATATTGAGGAATTTTCCTTTTATTCCTATCTTTTGAAGTATTTTTATCAAAAAAGGATGTTGGATTTTGTCGAATGCCTTTTCTGCATCTATTGAGATGATCATGTGGTTTTTTTCCTTCAACTTGTTAATGTGGTGTATTACATTGATTGATTTTCTTATGTTGAACCAGCCTTGCATACCAGGAATAAATCCCACTTGGTCGTGATGTATAAGTCTTTTGATATGCTGTTGGATTCGATTTGCAAGTATTTTGTTGAGAATTTTTGCATCTATGTTCATGAGAGAGATTGGTCTGTAATTTTCTTTTCTTGTGGAATCTTTATCTGGCTTTGGTATTAGGGTGATGTTGGCTTCATAAAATGTGTTGGGTAATTTTCCCTCCTCTTCAATTTTTTGGAAGAGTTTAAACAGGATTGGTGTTAATTCTTTTAGAAATTCTTGGTAGAACTCACCTGTGAAGCCATCTGGTCCTGGACTTTTCTTTGCTGGGAGATTTTTGATGACGGATTCAATCTCGTTAATTGTGATTGGTTTGTTAAGTTCTTGTATTTCTTGTTGTGTCAGTGTAGGTTGGTTATGAGTTTCTAGAAATTTGTCCATTTCATCCAGGTTGTCTAGTTTGTTGGCATATAGTTTCTCATAATATCCTCTTATGATTCTTTTTATTTCTGTGAGGTCATTTGTAATTTCCCCCCTTTCATTTCTGATTGTATTTATTTGCATCTTCTCTCTTTTTTTCTTTGTTAGTCTAGCGAGGGGTTTGTCAATTTTATTGATCTTCTCAAAGAACCAGCTTTTGGTTTTGTTGATTTTTTCTATTGCTTTTTTGTTCTCATTTTCATTTATTTCCACTCTAATCTTTATTATTTCTTTCCTTCTTTTTGCTTTGGGATTGGTTTGCTGTTCTTTCTCTAGTTTCTCAAGTTGTTCAGTTAAATCTTTGAGTTTAGCTCTTTCTTGTTTCTTAATATAGGCATTTAGGGCTATAAATTTCCCTCTCAAGAATGCCTTTGCTGTATCCCATAAGTTTTGATATGTTGTGTTCTCATTCTCATTTGTCTCAATATATTTACTGATTTCACTTGCAATTTCTTCTTTGACCCACTGAATATTTAGGAGTGTGTTGTTCAGTCTCCACACATTTGCAAATTTCCTTTTTTCCTGTTATTGATTTCTAGTTTCATTCCATTATGATCTGAGAAGGTGCTTTGTATAATTTCAATCTTTTTATATTTATTGAGAGCTGTATTGTGACCTAACATGGTCTATCCTGGAGAAAGATCCATGGGCACTTGAGAAGAATGTATAATCCGCTGAGTTTGGATGCATTGTTCTGTATATGTCTGTTAGGTCTAACTTGTTTATCATATTGTTCAAGTTCTCTGTTTCCTTGTTGATCTTCTGTTTAGTTGTTCTATCTAATGATGTGAGAGGGGTGTTGAAGTCCCCGACGATTATTGTAGAAATGTCTATTTCTCCCTTCAGTTTTGCCAGAGTTTGTCTCATATATTTTGGGGCACCCTGGTTAGGTGCGTAGATATTTATGACTGTTATATCTTCCTGGAGGATTGTCCCTTTTATTAATATATAATGGCCTTCTGCATCTCTTATCACTTTTTTGCATTTGAAGTCTGTTTTGTCTGATATTAGTATAGCTACCCCTGCTCTTTTCTGTTTACTATTCTCATGGAGTATCTTTTTCCAACCTTTTACTTTCAGCCGGCTTGTATCCTTGTGTCTGAGATGAGTTTCTTGTAAGCAGCATATGGATGGCTCATGTTTTTTTATCCATTCTGTCAGCCTGTATCTTTTGATTGGGGAATTTAATCCATTCACATTCAATGATATTACTGAAAATGCACTATTTATTTCCTCCATTTTATTCTTTAGTTTTCATATGTCATCTTATTTTTATCTTTCTTTTTACTCTTTTGGTTATCCTTTCTGCTTTTCTTTCTTCTTCTTTTTTTTTTTTTTTTTAAAGATTTTATTTATTTATTCACCCATCCCCCCCCTGCTGCTTGTGCTCACCGGGTCAGCCAACCACGCCGCGCGGGCAGGCCTGCCCTCACCAGGAGGCCCCGGGAACCGAACCCAGGGCCTCCCACATGGCAAACGGGAGCCCCACTGATTGAGCCACAGCCGCTTCCCAGCTTTTCTTTCTTCTATACTCTCCTCCAAGCCTCTCTCTCCTGTCTTTTTCTTTCAGGTTCTAAGGCTTCCTTTAATATTTCCTGCAAAGGTGGATTCTTTTTTGCAAACTCTCTTAGTTTCTGTTTGTTTGTGAATACTTTATATTCACCTTCATATTTGAAGGACAGTTTTGCTGGGTAAAGAATTCTCGGCTGGCAGTTTTTCTCTTTCAGTTTCCTAATTGTATCATACCACTGTCTTCTCGCCTCCATGGTTTCTGAAGAGAAATCTGCACAAAGTCTTACTGGACGTCCTTTGTACTTGATCGTTTGCTTCTCTCTTGCTGCTCTGAGCATTTTCTCTTTATCTTTTACATTTGACATTCTGAATAATATGTGTCTTGGCGTAGGTCT
This sequence comes from Tolypeutes matacus, assembly GCA_026826555.1. Classification (NCBI taxonomy): domain Eukaryota; kingdom Metazoa; phylum Chordata; class Mammalia; order Cingulata; family Chlamyphoridae; genus Tolypeutes; species Tolypeutes matacus. The sequence continues at coordinate 9,463,903 of JAKSZT010047090.1, forward strand.
ATTTGGATTTATTCTTATTGGGGTATGGTGTGCTTCTTGGACATGAAAGTTCATTTCTTTCATGAGAGTTGGGAAATTTTCAGCTATTATATCCTCAAATACTCTTTCTGCCCCCTTTCCTTTCTCTTCTCCTTCTGGAACTCCAATGACACGTATGTTCTTGCGTTTTGTGTTGTCATTCAACTCTCTGAGCCCCTGCTCAATTTTTTCCATTCTTTTCTCTCTCTGTTCTTTTCTCTCTTCAATTTTAGCTGCTCTGTCTTCAGTATCACTTATTCTTTCTTCTATCATTTCGAGTCTGCTGTTGTATGCTTCAAATGTATTTTTGACTTCACCTATTGTGTCTTTCATTCCCATGAACTCCGTTACTTTTCTGTTCAGGATTTCAAATTCTTCTTTACATTCATGCAATGACTTCTTGATGTCTTGATCTCTTTAACTATATTCTCTTTCATCTCATTAATTTGATTTTGGAAATGTGTGCTCATCTCACTGATTAGTTCTCTCAAATTCTGCATCTCTTCTGGGACTTTGCTGTATTCCTTTTCTTGGGCCATGTCTTCTATTTTCTTAGTATGGCCCGTAATTTTTTGTTGGTGCTTAGGCATCTGGTTAATTTGTATTTTACTTAGATGCTCTATCTCTTTCTCTTTTATGGGGTTTTAGTGGCAGGAGGCTGTGAGTTACCACAGCTCTTTGATTTTTGGCTCAAGCTTGATTGTTAGGATTGTTCTGCTGGTTGCTCAAAACTGGGCACTGGACCCAGTAATTGGTTGTAGAGTCGTTTCCTAGGGCCTTGGGCAGGGAGACTATAGAGGCCAGGAAAAGCCTCTCTTACTTATTAATTTTCTTATGTGTACTTCCTTGGTCTGCTAGGAGATGGCGCTTGTTGGCTGCTCTCAATTCAATGCCTGGTTGGCGTATTTGTTGTGACACAGACCAGATCAATGTGATAGAGCTTCCTGTCTGGGGGCTAAGAGCCCTGTGATTCAAACTTTCTGAGACAGTTCTCCAGACTTCTCTCGTAGTGTCCCCCTTTTCCCAGCTAGGAAATATTTCCACTCCCTTCTGAATCCTCAACAATCAGTCCCTGTTAGTAGAGGATGAGATTGGGAGGTTTGTATATCTTTAGCCCTTTGCAGGCTCCAAGGCAAACAATGGCGCAGCCCCACCCAGCCTGGAAGGGCTCTCGGGACAGGGCAGACCAAACCTGGGAGTCCAAAGCAGGGTCAGCCCCAGGCTCTCTCTCCCCTCTCCCGTGGTGTCCTCAACAATTAGTCCAGGCTAGAAGAGAGGGAGGTTGCAAGGATCAGATTTCTCCAGTCCTTTCCGGGCTCCCAGGGCAAACCGCTGTGTGGAAGGGTCCTTAGGGCTCTGCAGCCCAAATTTCAGGTCCGAACCTGAGTCATCCTAAGGCTGTGTCCCTCTCTCTCCCCTTTCCGGGAGTGGCAGATCCCTGAAGCCCCTTTGTCTGTGGTCGCAGGCCCAGGGGCCCGAGAATTCTGAAGAGTGTGGGGGAGGGTGCCGGCAGCAGCAGAAGCTGCTACTTGCAACTCACAGTTCTGTAGTCGCGATTTCCGTCTTCTGTCCCTCTCTCCTCTGTGTGGTGTGCAGCCTTCACCTGCTGACCTAAACCCTAGAAGATCTTTTTCGGGGCTGTTTCAGCTTGTCCTCTAGCTATTTTTCTGGAGAAGAGATTCCCGTGTCTTACTAGTCTGCCATCTTCCCGGAAGTCCCCGCTTTACTATTAATAGATCATAGGTTGCATGTTCTAAAATGTGATGTGGATTGTCATTAATTGCGGGAAGCTGGGTCCTGGGACAAGGTCCAGGTCACTTGTACCAAAGAAATGACAGGCCCTAGCCATGGATATGTTATACACAGATATACAGAAGTCAAGCCCAATGGCTCATGTTGATTAGTCCATCCAGCCTAAAGAAGACATCAAAAGGCCACATCGAAGGACACCTGGTGTGTGTGGCCAAGACTTCTGGCTATCCCCCAATGTCCTTTAGTAGCAAGACCTTGCCTTCCAGCAGGGTACGTGGCCATCTGGAATAAAGACTACATTTCCCAGCTTCCCTTGCAGCTAGCTAGCCCATGTGACTAAGTTCTGACAAGCAGATATAAGCAGAAGGGTCAAGTGGCATATTCTGGAAGCTCTTCTTAAGAGATAGCAGGCACATACTAACTCTGATTGGTAGGCCTGGGTCATCTACCTACCCTCAGAGCATGTATAAATGGGGAGGGAGTCTTAAGTCCAGTACTATCCAAGCTACATGAACTGAGAATGGGGTAGTGGTGACCCCAAAAGGATATCAGGGTGCTGTAGAAACACAAAGAACAGCTATCCACTGCTATGCATATATGCACATATACATAGATGTAAATGTGTATATGTATATATATTTCTATATGTATTTTTTAATATTTTTATGACTGTATTTTTCTTTCAATATATTCACATGGCTCAGAATTCAAAAGGTACAAGAGAAGGGACTATAGTCTCCTTCCCAGCCTTCTCCCAGTCAACCATTTACCTTTCTCTGACCAGTGTTCATTTTCTTCTTTTTCATTACAGAGATATTGTATGTATATACAGGCAAATCTGTAACTGATTCTTGCCACCTCCCCTTTGTACACAATAGATGTCTTCTATACAAGGTGTTCTGCCTCTATATATGCATTTTATGGGGGGGGGGCGCACTTTGATCCAGGATGGAGGCTTACCTTGGCAGCTTCCCCCATCCCTTCCCCAGGGGAGAGGGGAGCCAAGGGGTGATGGTAGGGTGACTCATTGGTATCCATAGAGCCCTGGGCCAGCTGTCTCTGAGTGTGTTTTGCTGTGCCCCCAGGGAAATGTTCCAAGGGACTCCCAGCCAGCAGGGTGACCCTGGCACATGCTGAGCCTTAGGCTGCCTCGTACCTGACACATATTTTTGGGTGTCCTATCCCAGGCCCGGCAGGTGTGGGTGGTGAGCCCCGCCCCTTAAGGAAGTGGCCCTTCCATTCTCCCTGGGGCCAGAGGCGTGGGGCTGAGCTGGATGGAGTTCTGGTGGGAGGAGCTGCAGGGCACAGGGGTAGGGGGAGGGTCCCTTCTCTTGTTGAGGGTGGGGACTTCCAAAGATGGTCACCGCCCAGGACAGCTGTGGGAGGGACTAGCCCTTAGCAGATATCCTGCAGCTCCTGGGCCTTAGCCCCTCTAGCAAACAAGACCTCCGCTTGAGGTGAGCCTGCCCTAAAAAGGGAGAACGGAAGGGAGTCCTAGGTAATTTTGGGGGCTCCTTGCAGCACATCCAGGATGGTGGTTTGGCTCTGCCGCTGGCTGAGTGCCTCCATTGCATGGGTGCTTTTCCAATACAATCCCATTTAAACTTCACAATCTTACCCCCCTGGACAGGTAAGAAAACAGGCCACAGCTGGGGAGTGACTCGCAAGGATGTGTGCGCAGGTCTGCACTGTACCAGCCCGTGCCACAGCTCGCCCACAGGCAAGGCCCAGGGCCAGCTTGCTCCCTGGCCCCTGCTTGGCAGACTTCCAGCAGGACCACAAAAATCAGCCACCTGGGAATGGCCAGTCGCTGGTAATGCCAGCGAGGCCCGGGCCGCCTCGGAACTGTTGATACTGGACCCTGGGGTGGTTTTGCCCACATGCTTGGGGCATCCCAGGCCAGCTGGATGGGCCGGTTCTCTTTCCCCCTCTGGCCTCAGCGGGAGGCGCCTGCTTCTAATGGCCAACGGCACGGAGAGGCAAGGAGCAGAGTGGGTCACGGTGGTTAAGTGTTGTCATAATTCTCTCCCCTGGAGCAATGAACTCCATCTCCCTCCAGTCTGTGTGGGAGGACTGTAATCCAGTTCTCCTTGGAACTTGGAGCACATAGTGACTCCTTTCTCCTTTTGTGGTCGGGAAATGAGTTTTGCTGTGTTTTTCACTTGGGGGCTTATTATGCAATTGCTTAAAATATGCAACGGGACGCAGATATTTATTTGAGGCTGTTGAAATGATGACTCGTTAATGGAAGCAATCTAATTATGCCATATCGGTGCCCTTTTCAGTTTCGAAAATCATTTTTTAAGAAGATAAGATAGTGTATGTGTGTGTGTGTGTGTCTGTGTCTGTGTCTGGGTTTGGGTTTTGTTTTTGTTTAGGGTGTGTGGTTTTACTTAATCTCCCAGACTGTTTAAATGGGTTGCAAAGAGAAAAAAAAATCCAAAAAGTATATGACTGTGATTTAACAAGATAATTAGCAGCTGCACTTTATAACAAAATCTAAGGCAATTATCACTTCAGGAGGACCCCAAGGAATCCCAGCTGCCAACATCCTGCTTCCTGCCAGAGGGGATGACATCATAACTGCTCCAGACAACGGGGAGGTGGTTTCTGGTCACTGTGATGTCACTTGCTCCAGCAGACAGTCCCAGACAGCTGGAAGACAGGTGGCCGCTTCCTGGGACGTGAAGAAAGAGGGTGGGCAACAGAAGAACATCAGTTAATTACAGGACCCCCAACCCCCGCCCCCCACCCTGGGCAGTTCCCATTGGACCACCAAGACACAAACATGCTTCCTTGCGCTATTCCCCAAGTCTTCGCAGTTACCTTCTTTAAAGAAGTTGAATTGTTCCTCTCCTTCTTCTCTGAAGCCTCATTTCTAAATCCTTATCCAACTAACCTTCCGTAGCTGATTGGGTCTTGATCAGAATCAAGTTTGCCACGTAACCAAAATGTGTCCCTTCAAAGATGAGAATTGCTAAGTTGCAAGGGACAGCAAGCCATTGCAAGTTTGTTTTTGTTTTTGTTTTAAAGTGCATTTTCACATCAGGGTTGCTTTCTTTCACTGTGTTGCCAAATTGTTTATCAGTCTAGGCTCCTGACCAATTTTTTTTTTTAATCAAAAGCAAGGGCCTTCTAGTGCACGCTATCTTGAAATTCCAGATGGCGAGCTGGAATTTGTCGTTGATGGAATTTTATATGTAAAATTGAGCTTGGCCCTCTCTTTCCATGGTCAAATGTCTCAGCACACACCGTACGATAACCCACAACTGACTAGCCCCACAATTGAATGCTCAGTCTTTCGATAGTTCCGAAGGATTGAAAAAGTGGGTCTGGCGTCACAGACCGGCAGGGTGATTCTGATCACAGGCAGCCAAATGTGGCCCCACCCCACCCCCTTCGTGAAGCTATAAAGCAGCAGCCAAAGCTTTGTATGTCATAGTGCTGGCTGACATTCTTGGTTGCCTGGGTGGTAAATCTGTCCTCTGTCCTTTGACAGATAAACCATAAAACCATGTGTGTTCTCTCGTTCTCTCCCTCTCTCTCCCTGAAAACCCTAAGTTAAAAACTAGGGGGGAATATGAAGCTCAGGACACCTTTCATTCCTCCTCACAACCTCAGCTAGAAGGTTTCTTTCTGGGCCACACAGGAAATGAAATGAGACTTGAACCACCCCCGGAAAAGCTACCATCTCCTGGGCCTCACCCAAATATGAGGGACTCTGGACTGGGCAGAGTTCTGCAGCTGGGGAGGGGGTGGGGGAGATGTAAGTGTAGCCCACACAGCAGATCCTTTGGCCCGATGCCATTCCCAGACTTCTAGAAAACTTCCTGCTTCTTTTATGGAAAACAGGTGTCCATGTCTCCCTACATTAGGCTGGACATCAGGCAGGACCCTGGGCTAAGGGAGCTGGTCCCATTGCCTATCGTTGCTTAACCAACAACCCTCCCCCAACCTCAGTGGTAAAAACACTGACCATTTTAGTACATGCACGAATTGTGTGGGTCAGAAAACCACACAAAGCACAGCAGGGCTGGCTTGCTGGGGCCTCAGCTGGGAAGGCTGGAATGGCTGGGGCAACGCAATGGCGGCAGCAGGGAGGCTGGATTCAACTGGAGGCTCCTTCACTCAGACATCTGGTACTTGGCCTGAAATGACTTCAAGGCTGGGCTCAGCTGGGACCATTGACCAGTGTGCCTAGCCGGGGACTCTCCATGTGGCTTGAATGTCCTCCTATAGCACGGCAGCTGGTGGTCAGGCTTTTTCCATGGCAGCATGGCACGCCAGGTGTGAGTGTCCCAGCAAGCCAGGTGGAAGCTGCGTGGCCTTTTAAGATCCAGCCTTACAAGTCACCTAGCATTGCTCTTGCAGTACTCTATTGGTTGAAGCAGTCGCCAGCCCACCCAGGTTCAAGGGGAAGGGTCAGAGATCCCACCTCTCAACTGGAAGAGTGTCCAGGCATCTGCTGCCACGTTTTAAGACCGCCACTGGCCTGACTTCTGTACAGTGCCCATGTTTCACCTGTAGCCAGGCCTGAACCCTGGGGCAACGTTTTTCTATTCATCTCGGTAACATTACTGCAGTGCTTGGAATGGAGAGGAGAATGGGGGGGGGAGGGGAAGCAAAATTTTGGATTACCTTATTTCGGTGTTTAATTCTATTCTTTTACTTCTGAGCATCTCTAAAGTTCCCTCTGACCACCCCTCCCCCATGGCTGTTTACTTCCCAAGTAGGTGGGAAAGGATGAGTCACACACTGGGTGCAGAAAATGTGGCCACCCTTGGCAAAGAATGTGGGGATAAAGACAGGAGGCCCTCCCGGAGAAAGCGGGTTTCGCAGTGGCCCAGGGGTTGGGGGCAATCTAGATGGGAGATGCCACGATCAAGTAGGTGGTACAAAACCATCTTCCTTCTTTTCCCACCCTCAGACCTCAAATGCAGGCTGGGTCAGCCCTGTCCTCCATCCCAGAGCTTCATCCTCATAAGGGAAGTGTTCAATCGAAAGCATCTGAGATTATGGCCAGAGTTCTGGGCAGGGCAGGACTCTGGGGTGTTTGTTTTCCACTCCAGTCCCCAGGAAGTCCCTGGTAACCTGCCTGGGCCTCTAAAAAAAAAGCATGTGGCATTTGTATGGACCCTTCCCAGGGCTGAGTTAGTTAAGAGGAGAGGGCAGCGGAGCCAGGGCTGGAAGGGAGCGGCTGGTCAGGGAATCCACGGCCCCTGCCCCCATTTTCCAGCTAAGACAACTGAAGCTCAGAAGAGCTGTGACTTGCCTAGGGTCACCAGCGCATCAATAGCTGAGCTGGAACTGCACATTATCCTCTGCATTGCCCTGCCATCTGCCTTGGGGTATTTGCCTTAGCCGACTGCCAGGGGTTACACACAGGGGAAAGCACTAATCATCCGGGTATTTGGACCAGCTCAGCCAAGCACCCTTGGCCTCTGGACAGCTCTGTACTGGCAGGGAGCACCCTGCCTACCCCCAGCCATCCGCAAAGACGCCCCCCACCAAGTCTGCCAGGGCCATAGCACCGCAGCCTGGGGTCTGCTGAGCTAATGGCCGCGGCTGCAAGGGACGTGAAATGACGGCATCCAGGAATCCCAAATGGATCCCTGCATTGATGGCTTTAGGAGTCTTCGACCTGGCACGGCTGGTTCCTTGAGAGGTTGCTGGGAGGAGGCCGGGGCAGGGGCCAGGGGATTGGAGACAGACGTGCCTCTGTTTCACCCCACCCCCTTCATTCCCAGCCAGGGTTGTGATGACAATGCTAGGATTCAATACAAGCCTCTCGCAGAAACCTCGTCGGCCGCCAGTCCCGTGTGCGTCAGCGAAGATAACAGATGTCTTTCACGGAGGAGTAATTGTTTGAAACACAACTGGACAAACCCCCAGGAGGTTGCATTAGAGGGAGTCTTGTTTTGGGGGTTGGAGGGGGCTGACCTGGTAGGCCTCCCCCTCCCCAGTTCCCATGATCCTTTGACATCCTAATGAGCTGTGCTGGCCTCACCTTGTGCAGTCCCAGCTCTATGGAAGGTAATTATTATGTCAGCGATGCCCGTGTGCCCCCCCCACCACGTGCCCCACCCTTGGGGACGGTGGGGTGGGGTCTCCTGGATGGAATTTGTTGCTGGAGGAATTTCCCTAGAGGCCTGACGGGGCTGAGGGAGGAAGAATTAAGGGAAGGACAGGGCCTTGGGAAATTACCCCCTTCCCAAGCCTGAGAAATGGGTCCGAAGCTAAACGGCTGCCTTTGACCGAAGCTGGTACCAGTAGGTGTCACTGTAGGAAAGGAGGGGCCCCGTGGGGGGTGGGGGGTGCTGTCTGTGGACCGTGCTGGTAAAAATAGAGCTCGCCTGTGTTCCCACTGCCAAGTCGCCAAGCCTGGTGATTTATAAGGCTGGGAGCAGACGTGTGTGTAAATGTTTTTGCGTGCGAGATGTGTAGCCAACCGCGGGGCTGGCTTTTTCTAACTTACAAGGAGAGAGCGAGGGAGGGAGGGAAGGGGAGCGAGAGGAGGCAGCCAGGGTGGGAAGCACATGGGCCACTTTTATGTAACACTCCTCTGATACACGCCGCAGTGGGGATTTATGCTCTCTTTGAAGTAAATTGCATCCCGGTGCACCATAGCATGAAAGTTGAGATTTACCATGGCTGGGACCTCCGAGACCCTGCTGGAAGCTAGAATAATTAGCACAGCATTTGGCTGCCTCTCCTCTCGCTCTGCAGGCGGTGACAGGAGTGGCACTAATAGATCTTCCAGGCCTGGGCCCCGAGTGTTTGTCATGGGGTCCGTGGTGGCTGTAGGCAAAGAGGACCCTGGACAGCAGGGGGTGGGGGGGAAATGGAGCCAGGAAGGGGCAGGATCTACCCCATTGCCGGGGACAGTGGGACCTGTCCTTGCTGGGGCTGAGTGACAAACCAACTCACCCTCACAGGCCTCGGGTGCTCCCCTGTCAAAGGGAGGGGCTGGGCCAGAAAAACCGCTCTGGGAACCCAGATGTCTGCCAGGAAGCCTGCTTTTAAAACATATTCCCGTGCCAGACTCCAGGCTCGCAACAGGTGAACATGCTGGGGCAGCTGGCCAGTTTGAGGGTCCCCTCATTGAATCAGTTCCAGCATTCAAGAGTCCTCAGGAGGCAGTGCCCAGGCCCCCCTAAAGCCTTTCCACTTTTCGTCCTCCCCTCCCCCCTCCTTCCCTGGGTCCTTTCCCCAGGACCCTGCATTCTCAAAATGCTGGGAAGTGAACCTGAGCCACACATCTCCAACCCCACGGGGAGAGTCCTAAAGGCTGCCTTTAACCAGCTATGTGACCTTGGGCAAATCCCTGCCCCTCTCTGGACCTCAACTTCCTCTTGTGTTTAATGATGGGGTTGGATCTTCACCAGATGGTCCTGAAGGACCTCTGTTAACATTCAGGAATAGATCTGACTCTTCCTCTCCCGGGGACACTTTCACGGGGCTCTAAGAAGTCGCTAAAGCCTAAAAGGCACATCCAGTGAGGGGAGTCTACACAGCAAGATGGGAGGCCTGGGCACGGGAGGGATCTGCCAGCACGCATGACTCCCTGGAAAGATTTTAAGTGCCTACTCAACCAGGGCTCTGCTGAGGTTGCAATAACGTCATAGGATCAGTTATCTCTCTCACAAAGCACAGCAGATTTCCAGGATCCCTAGAGACCCCATTTCATATGAAAAAGAAGAAAGCAAACCTGGGCAGCATTTTTGAAAGCCCTCATTAGACTCTCAAAACGTTCTCTTGAGGTCGGTAATGACATTGTCCCCATTTTGCATCTGAGGAAACCGAGTCTCTAGGAAATTGGTCCAAGTGAGTTCAACAGGCCATGGTCAAAATCGAGATTTGGAAATCCAACCCACATATGTGTGAATCTCAGCTCTGCCCCTCACCAGCTGGGTGAACTGAGGTCTGTGAGAAACTCTCAAGGCCTCGGTTTTATCATCTGGAAATGGGCGTTCACTCAACCTGACTAAGCTGTTGTGAGGGTTAAATGAGCTAGCCCACGTGGAAGGCTCACAAGGCAGCCTCCTTGTAGGTGGAGCCCAGAAGGGCTCAGCCAGTAATGGGAGAACTGGGCTTCTACTCCAGGCCACTGGCTGCAAGCTGCGTTTGCCTCCCAGGCCATGCATGGTGCCTGGCACAGGTCAGACCCGGTAAATATTTGCAGAACTGAATTAAAGCACAGAGGCCTCACTGTGCAGCAGCGTTGGGTAAGTATCAGATAAAGCAGCAAGAGGGTGGAAGGCTCTCAGAAGGGAGTTGGGGGCCAGTGCTGTGGAGAGAGTTGAGGAAAAGGGCAGAACAAAGTTAAAAATAAATAAATAAAAAGCTGGGGCCACGTGGAGGTTGGGTACCAGAATCAGAAGTGGGGCTGAGGTTCTTGACAGGAATCCCCCAAAGTGCCCTGAACAATCTTTCAGATCAATCATCCAAGACTGGCAACTTGGGAAAAATCTGTTCAATGAAGTGGAACCAGCAGCCAAAACTGTCAAGTGGGCTTCCTGAACTAACCAGCTTCCTCTCCTTCCCCCCACCCCACCCTAAATTCCCATCTGCCGTGTAGACATGGGAGTGGGAGAGAGAATACAAAGTGGGGGCTCCCTCCAATGTCAATCCTGCGTCCAGGAGGGGGGCATGTCTCAAAGCCACCACCAACAAGTGACCAAACCCTCCCCTCACTCTAAGTTCTCTGACCTCAGATCTCTCCCTGAACTGAAAGTAAGGGGATAGCCCAGCCCCACCCCTCAACAGTGTCCCCCTACAATGTTCCAGGAGACCTGCCTTTTGCCCCAGGAAGGAGCAGGGTCCCCCCCTCCATGGGGCCTGAGGCTCCCGGTTGGAATTAACTCTTGCCTAAAGCACTTCCCTTATCTGGTGTCACGGCCAGGCCAGGTGACACAGACTTACTGAGCAGAATGCCCCAGGCTTCTTGGTCTCCCCTCAAAGATCAGGGATGGATCGATGGATGGACAGATGATCCGCCATCCCCAGCCCTGCTGGCTTCTTGCTCACAAGCCATATGGTTCTTCCAATCGGGAGGGTTTCCCAGCATCTCGCCTACTTTCTCCAACCATGGCTTTAAAACACTCTCTTTTCTCTGCTCCTCGGGAGAAAGCAAACAGCTGCGCGGCCCCCTGAAGGGAACTGTCACGTTTCGTTAATGGCCATTCCACACATGTGGCATCCTGGAAAGAGGGAGGGCTTTGAGAAAGGCAGACCCAGGTTGGAAAGCCAGAACCAACACCTCTAGGCTGTGTGACCTCGGGCAACCTACAAAACCTCTCTGAATCTGTTTTCTTGCCCGTAAAATGGGCACGTAATTGTTACCTCTCAGGAGTGCGAAGGGGAAAGAGATCCTTCCCAAGAAGTGGTTTGCATGTGGTAAATATTTTCTTTTCTTGCTCAGAAAGTAAAGTAGAGGCAGTGGGAAATAGCTTGGACTTTGGCACCTACATAACCACTCACGGTGGGTCAGGAGCTGAGGTCAGGTATTCTGAGCCTCAGGCTCCCCATCCATTCAAGGTGATAATAATACTGACCTTGCAGGGTTGCTGTGAGGGGTAGAAATATTTTATGTAATGCTCCCAGGCCACGGTAGGTGCTGACTAAATGGGAACCGTTATTAGCTCTTGTGAAAGATGATGGGGAAACTGAGGCACAGGTGACCTCCACAGACAGTGAAATAGTTTGGGGGGCCTAGGTTCCAGCGTGACCAGCAAGCAGGGCCAGAGGCACCACCAGGGGAGTCCTTAACCAACCCCGCTTAATCCCCACTCATCAGGCCTATGCAAAAAGAATCTTCCAGGCTTCCTGGTGATTAGGATTTGGCCTGCAGCTGGAGCTCACAGGGACCTGAAAGCTCATTTTGTCCAGTTTTCTGAACAAGGACCCCAGACCCCTGACTCCTGATCTGGCATGCCCTCCCCACACACACACACCTTCACAGAGACAGCCCAAGAACGCTGGGGCCACTCCTGGCTTCGAATCCTGGCTTCCTGCGGGGCTCCTTCTGAGTTTCCATTATGGGAATGCTGACAGCATCTACCTCAAAGCATGGTTGTGACCGTGAGACAGTGCCGGCTCGTACAAAGTCCCCAATCATTGTTAGCTATGATTATGATCCGCTCTCTGCCACATGGAGCTTTGATCTCTTGGAGGCCCATTAATCATGCAGGCCCTTCTTCACGGGATTAAAAAAAAAAAAGGAAATGAAATTCTACCTGAAATCATCGCTGTAATACTTCTGCTGCCAGGACAAATCATTAGGAGAGGTGGGGGAAACAATCTGGCAGTGAGAGCGCTGGCCCTCTCCGAATGAAGAGGGGACATTAATAGAGCAGCTATCCATATAATGGCTGGGGAATGGAGGGGAGCAGGGGATGGGACGCTGGACCCACCGGGGTGTGGGGGGAAGGGGCCTGTCAGTCAGGAACCCCCATGAGATAAAAGGGTCTCTCTCCCCAGCAGGGAGAGGTACAGAGCAAGTGTGAGCACTGGGGAGGACAAAGGCTCCCAGGGACGCCTGAGGCCTAGGTCCTGGCATCTCTCATCAGTGACCCCGCAGTCCAGGCAGTGTCCAGCCAGTGTATGGCTCTAAGCCCCCCTCCTTCAGAACTGAAAGCCTTCTTGGGCCCACATAACCTGAACCACTGCCCACACATACCTTCTCCACAGAGCACCAGGCCAAGGAGCCACCCTATGCATGAGGCTGGGGAGCAGGGACAGCGGACCTGAATTTGTCACCCTCTGCTTCTCTCCTACCTTCCCACAGCCCTTTTCTGGGCATCAAATTCAACCAAAAAAGGGAGGGGCTTGGCCCAGATCGTGACTTGAAGAGCTGTCTTGGAGGGGGCCCAGGGTGGGCAGGGAGGCCTGTGGAGGCCAAGGTCAGGTATGGGCCTCCACCCTGCTTCTCCCAGAGCACACCCACCCTCAGCTGATTGGGGGACAGGCTTCCAGGAAAACATGAGTTCATTTAGCAAAAGGGTCCCAAGTCTTCAAATTCAAGAATGTATACCGTCCCAGAGTAAAGTGTCTCCTGCCACCCCCTCCCCCACTGAGGGTCGCTGCTGTCCTAGGAGGCGCCAAGGACAGGCAGAGGAAGCTGGCTTGGCCCTGACCCAGGATCCAGAAGGAGAGAGCCAAGGCTGGAGGGCTTGCTGATCCGCCTTTCTGAGCAGCCACTGGGCCTCTGGCGGCACAGTTTAGCCCCCAGGAAGGGCTGGCTGGACACAATGCCTTGGCCCAGTACCTGCCTTCAGGAGCCAAACCCAACAGTCTCCTCCGCTTCCGGGTTTGTGCCAGCACACTCCTTGCCAGGGGAGGTGACCGGCGGGCTCCGGGTGCTCCAGGAGGCTGTCTCACTGCTCCCTGCAAGGCAGCTGGAAGTCATGTTCTGGGATGCAGCCTGGCACGTCCCAGTCGGCACAACATGGCGCAAGGCATGATGGGCAATAAAAGGTATAGGAGGGGGCTGATGTGGCTCAAATGGTTGGGCGTCCGTCTGCCATATGGAAGGACCTGGGTTTGATCCCCGGGACCTCCCGGTAAAATAAAATATATATATATATACAGAAGGCGCATGGGCTGCTAGGCTCTGTGTGCCGGTGAGCTGCCAGGCCCCGGGAGCCATACAGCAAGATGATGACGTAACAGGAGGGAGACATAGGGGAGAGACAAGACAAGATGCTCCGAAAGCCAGGAGCTGAGGTGGCGCAGGTGGCAGAACACCTCTCTCCTACATCAGAGGTCTCTAGGATCGAAGACTGGAGGAGGAGGATGAGAAGAGATGGCAGGAAACAGACACAGAGAATTGCCCAGCGAATGGACACAAAAAACAGCAAATGGGGAAGGGGGGTTTAAAATGGATAAAGTAAATAAATAAATCTTTATAAAAATAAATAAATAAATAAAATAAAATAAAATAAAATAAAGGGTATAAGAGCATGGCAGCCCTGCATAGGGTGTGACAGTCAGGGAGTAGCTCCTGAGCAGCAAAGCCCCTACCCAGTCTCTGAGGTCTTCAGAGACCCCTGGGGTCTTGGGGATGCATCTCTGAGAGTTTCCTAACAGCACATTTTGTCAGGGGCAGGGAAGAATGTTAGCGTGTTAGGAAGTTGGGATGGGAGTTTCCTTGGAGGAGGAAAACAGGCCCCAGAAAGGATTGTCAGGGACTCCTAGCCTATGATATACTTTTGTGTTCAGCTGGCTCATGGGATGCTAATCTGAAGTCCTTGGTGACTTGACCTTGGTCAAAGTCCTCCGAGTTAGGGCCCCTGCCTGCTCTGTCACTCAGGCATCCAGCTTCGCTCCACTATGCAGCTTGCATTCCAGCCCCTCTGGGGTTCATGGACAATCTGCAGGTCATAAGCAGTCAGGCCACTCTTCTGCCTGCCACTGTGCCTATGCACATGCCATTCCCCCCAATGGAATGACCAGCCAACTTTCCCCCTCCTACCTTCAGCCTTACCTGACTTCAAAACCCAGTTTCCCTTTCTTTGTAAGGCCTTCTCTGATCCCCTCCAGAGCGAGTTTCTTGTCCCCTCCTCTGTCTCCCCAATATCTTACACACACACCCATGCACATTGCTCATGACAATTATCATATATTTTGAGGAATTTCTCTTTGGTCTGCATTACTGAACTGTGAGCTCCTTGATATAAACTCTAAATTTGTATGCATGTATTGCACAGCTGTATGTATTGTTGTCCCACCTACGATGGTTTCTTAGACTTTACACCAGGGGTTCTTAACCTTTTTTGTTCCACGGATCCCTTTGTCAATCGGGTGAAAACCACGGACCCCTTCTCAGAATGTAGCAGCAGATAGCTTTATGACACTCAACTAGCATCAGGTCTAACAACTACTGTAATTTCGAAGTACGGATGAGTGTAAGCGATTTTTTGAGATATGCAACAACTGTTATGTGATATGAAATGAATACTACTGAAATTTATTGCATACATTCATAAGTTAAGGAAATGCTAGATTTCAGTTAGAGGTCAGAGAAAATAAAGGTAAAAAGTTGATTTTTTTTTCTATTCAAGCTCACAGACCCTCTGAAATATTTCCAAGGACCCCTTGGGGGTCCATGGACACCTGGTTAAGAACCCCTGCTTTACACCAAAGTGCAAGCAGCAAAAGAAAAATTAGATAAATGGGACATCATCAAAATTATAAACTTTCGTGCCTCAAAGAACTTTATCATGAAAGTAAAACTAGAGCCTACACAATGGGAGAAAATATTTGGAAACCACATATCTGATGAGGGTTTAATATCCAGATTATAAAAAGAAATCCTTCAACTTAACAACAAAAAGACAAACAACCCAATTAAAAGATGGGCAAAGGACTTGAATGGATGTCTCTCCAAAGAAAATATGCAAATGACCAAAAAACACATGAAAAGATGCTCAACATTATTAGCCATCAGGGAAATACAAATCAAAACCACAATGAGATACCATTTCACACCCACTAGAAGGGTTCCTATTAAGGAAAAAAAAAAAAAAAACCTAAAATTACATGTGTTGAAGAAGATGAAGAGAAATAGAACACTCATTCATTGCAGACCCTGTGGAAAGCAGTTTGGTGGTTGGTCAGAAAGTTTAGTATAGAATTACCATATGACATGGCAATCCTACTTTTAGGTATATACCCAAAGGAATTGAAAGCAGGGACTCAAACAGATATTTGCATGCCAATGTTCCTAGCAGCATTATTCACAATTACCAAAAGATGGAAGCAACCCAAGTGTCCATCCACCAATAAATGAATGAACAAAATGTGGTATATACATACAATGGAATATTATTCGGCTATAAAAAAGGATTGAAGTTCTGTTACATGCCACAACATGGATGAACCTTGACGACATCCTGTTGAGTGAAATAAGCCAGACAAAAAAGGACAATCATTATATGATCTCACTGATATGAAATAATTAGGATAAGCAAACTCACAGAGTCAGAATCTAGAATATCGGTTACCTGGGACAGGGTGGGCATTGTGAATATGGATTTAAGGCTTAAAATACCCAGAGTTCCTATCTGGAACGATGGGAATGTTTTGGTCATGGGTGGTGGTGATGGCAGCACAAAATTGTGAACGTGATTAACAGCATTGAAATATAGATATGAATGTGGTTAAAAGGGGAAATGTTAGGTTGTATATATGGTAACAGAAGAAAAAAATATTTAAAGATCCATGAAACTGCACTATACAGTGACCTCTAAGATAAACCATGGACTACATTTACTAGTATAATTATAAAAATGTGCCTTTATTTATTGTAACAAAGGTTCCACACCAATGTAATGTGTTAATAATAGCATGCTATATGGGAATCCTGTATTTTGTGCATGATTGTTCTGGAAATTTCTCTAATAAATTTTTTTTTTCATTATTTGAGATAACATCAGGAATAGCGTGTATCACTGGCTTCATATGTGCCTGACCCCCAACAGGTATTTCCTGCAACAACTCTGCCAGGTGGGGTCCATGACTCCATTTCACAGATGAGGAAACTGAGGCTCAGGAAGGCTATCTTGCTGAAGTCCCATGACTAGTCAAGCTAAGCCAGAGCACAATCATATTCTTTTAGATTCCAGAGTCCAACATTTTTACTGCTGTCTTGTTAACCGCTATACAGCTTCCTTAAAGTCTGACCCACTTCTGTACCTCCAGTGCCCGCCACTTGATGCACCATGGATGCTTGGGAAGTGGCCGGCCCGAGCAAGGGGACAGAACAGCCTGACAGTGACTCCCAATGAGAGGCCTTTGCTACTCAAAGTGTGGTCCTTGGGCCAGCAGCATCAACATCACCTGGGAGCTGGGGTGGACTGTCAAGCTCCACCAAGACTCGTGGGATCAGAATCTGCACTTTGACAAAGATTCCCAGGAGATTTGTGTGCACTTTAAAGTTTCTGGATTTGAGGCACCCATTTCCATGAGCTTCTAGCAGAGGAAGTAACAGAACGAAAGGAACAGATACCTTCAAAAAAAAAAAAGCGTTTCCAAGGCTTCTCATCGCACTGGGCTAAAATTCAAAATTTCATTTCTCATTTCCACTTTTACTTTGCTAACTCCTTTCACGGTAATTTATTAGATGTAAAATTTATCCCCTCAAATTTTTACTATTTTTTATTCTTTTTTTGACATCTTCAGCTTTAGGAATTAAAAGCGGTTGAGCTCCTGCTTCCCACATAAGAGGTCCCGGGTTCGATCTCCAGTCCCTCCTAAAAACAAAACAAACAACAAACAAACAAAAAAACCAACTCAGGGGAACTGATGTAGCTCAGTCATTGAGCGCCGGCTTCCCACATTCGAGGCCCCGGGTTCAATCCCTGGCCCCGTTACCTCAAAAAAAAAAAAAAAAAAAAAATGCTAATGTCATGGAAAACCGTTTGACCTTATCTACGAAAGCTGAACATACACATACCCTTATTCTCCTGGGTATACACCCAACAGAAACTCGTTACGTATATCCAGCAAAAGGCAGGTACTAGAATGTCCATGGCAAAGCTAAGCTACCCCAAAGTCCATCAACAGTGAGATGAATAAACACATGGGGGAGCAGCCATGCAATGAGATGCTACTCAGCGACGAGAATGAACAAACCACCTCCACGCAACAAGATGGAAAATTCTCGCCATCATAATGTTGCACAAAAGAAGCCAGGGAAGCGGCTGTGGCTCAATCAGTAGGGCTCCCGTTTACCATATGGGAGGCCCCGGGTTCGGTTCCCGAGGCCTCCTGGTGAAGGCAAAGCCCGCCCGCACGGCGTGGTTAGCTGACCCAGCGAGCACAGGCAGCAAGGGGGGGATAAATGAATAAATAAATAAAATCTTAAAAAAAAAAAAAAAAAAAAAAAAACAAAAGAAGCCAGGTCCCAAAGAGCACAAGTTGTCTGATCGCCTTTATATAAAGTTCAAAGGTAGGCCAAGCTACTCTTTGGTGTCATCAGGCTACCACCCTTCAGGGGAGCTGTGACTGGGAGGACAGCATGAGAGGGCCTCGGGGGGGTGGGGGGGGGCTTGGGTGCTCTTAAACAAGGGTGCTTTCGGTCTGTAAAAATTTTTCAAGCTGTGCACTTCGGATGTGTGCACTTCTCTGAATGTAGGTTATACGTCAATAAAAAGTATGGGGGAAAAAAATGCTAATGTGGCCGAATGGCCTAAATTCTATGAATATGCAATAAACTTGCAGCATAAGAATTTTGTCCTGCAATTTGCCGCTGACTCAGTTCGGGAGGTGTCAGGGTAACAAAGCACCTCAGAGTGAGTGTTTGACAGGAAGCATTAGCTGCCCCCCAGGAGCCTCAAAAACCTGATGGGTTTTCTCCTGCTTAAAATTAAAAACCTGCCCACAAAACTGCCAAGGAAGGGAGAATGCATCCACGGCCCTCGCTCAGCAATGTTATTAACTGTGGGGCTTGAGCACAGTGGGGAGTGGGACTTGTCTACAATTGCTGGCTGGACACCAGGTTCCCGTTCCCGGTTCACGAGGCCGCGGCTTATTTATCTTTACACGCTACCCTGCTCCCTCGCTCCCCCCTCCCACACCCAGCCCTACCCACAAAGGCACGCGAATGCCTATTGCTTAACAAACGGCTGCCTCTGGCTCTGGAGAGGGTAATCACAATATCTAACTTTGATTCTGCTTTTACTGTTTTAGTTTCCTGGTTGCTAAAGCAAATGCCATGCAATGGCTTAGCTTCAACAATGAGAATTTACTGGCTCACGTTTTTGAGGCCAGGCAGAAATCTTAACTCGAGGAGTCAGCAAAGTGATACTTCCCCCCAGAAGACTGGCATTCTGGGGCCAACTGCCCATGATCTTTGGTCCCTGGCTCCTCTGCCTCGTGGCAATGCACATGGTGGCCTCCCCTGGCTTCTCCCTTCTCTTCTGGATTCCGTAGACTTCCAGCTTCTGGCTGCTCCTTCTATCTGGCTTTCTCTCTGTGTGTGAACTTCCCTATAAAACCTTCAGTGCTAGGATTGAGACCCATCCTGATTGAGCTGGGCCACACCTTAACTGAAGTCACCTCATCCAAACGTCCTATTTACAAGGGTTCACATCCACAGGAATGGACGAAGTTTAAGAACGTGTTTTTCTGGGTTACTTAGCTCCAAACCACCACATACACTTTATCTCATTGAATCCTCACAACCACCCTGTGAGGTAAGGGCTGGTATCATTCCATTTTACAGATGAGGCCAGGAGGCATTAAGGTACAGTGTATTGTGGCACCCAGGCATGGGGATTTATTTGATCCACAGATTGTGTGCTTTGCTTCTAAGCTTAGGCACCTTGGAAACTGTGTTGTCTAAGCCCCCAACTTTTACAGATATGGCTGCTGGGTAAAGCTGCCAGATTTTGCAAATTAAAATACAGGACATCCAGTTAAAGTTGAATTTCAGATAAACAGTGAATAATTGTTTGGCATAAGTATGTCCCCCGCAGTCTTTGGGATATACTTATGCTTTAAAAAGCTTTAAAAAAAAAAAAGTTAATTGGCTTTTATCTGCCATTCAACAGTACCGGAACACCCTGTATTTTATCTGGCACCCTTACCGCTAGAGCCCAAGGCAGTCAAGTGACATATGAAGTCACACAGATGGTTTGTCAGAGCCATGGGGCCTGGGTTCAGGGCCCCCTGACTCCTCACTCAGTGCTCTTTCACCTGCTGCAGCTTCTCCCTGAACCTCCTCCCATTCCATGTGTTTACAACCAAACCCATCACTTTCCCCCCACAAGCAGCCCTCCTAAATTCTGGTGGCTGCCAATGACACCATTCACTCACCACATCCCAAGTCTCCCACCAACACTCCTGCCTCTGAAGACCTCTGGCCCTTCGTGTCCACCAGCATCTGGTATAGAGTGCACAGTGCCTGGGGATACTGGCTAACCTCAGAAACACATATGTCACCTCATCCCAACAAGACTGCAGACTCTTCAAGGTTGGGGACCACATGTCCCATTTCCCCTGCCATGCTAAGCTAGGCTCACCGTGCTGAGACCCCACAGGGTTCTCAGCTGAGGCCACTTCAGCCCCACCCCCAGGGTCAGCCCAGCTTTAGGCTGTGGGGGCATGGACCCCTCCTTGGGGAAGCCTGGGGGCCTCTGAAATCATAGCCTGGTGTTTCCTCTTTGACCTAGAATCCTGGTTCCAAGAATGAGATGCCTCAGTTATCTTCTGCTGCATAACAAGCCACACCAAAACCCAGAGGCTTAAAACAGCAACCATCATTTATTTTGTTCATTGACCTGCACTTTGGGCAGACTCGGTAAGGAAGACGCATCTCTGCTCCACATGGTGTCATCCAGGGTGGTTCGACCAGGGTCTGGAAGGTTTACTTCCGAGATGGCTCACTCACATGGCTGGCAAGTTGGGGTTGGTTTTGAGCTGGGAGCTTAGCCAAAGCCTTGGTTTCCCTCCACATGAGCCTCTGGATGTAGCCTGGGATTTCTAACAGCATGGTGGCTGGATTCCAAGCATGGGCATCCCGAGAGAGCCAAGTGGAAGCTGAATCACCTTTTAGGACTTAGCCTCGGGACCCACACGGAGTCACTTCTGCCATACTCTTTTAGTCAAGGCAGTCACAAAGACCCACCTAGGTTCAAAGGGAGGGGGACTTAAACTTTACCTCTTGATGGGGAGTATCAAGGTTCTGGAAGACCATGTGGGACTGGAAATATTATTGTGGCCATTTTTAGAAAATACAATCAACCAAACAGGGCTTATTACTTGGGACCAAACTTGAACCATCTAACCAAGGCCAAAGTAAGATCTTTGGAGACCATTGGCTTTGAAAATGTTATGACACAGCTTTCCCCAGGTGTTGACTAGGAGCTCAAGAAAGTATTCACTGAAAAGCTAAAATCCCGAGGCAGCTGCAAAACAACACATTCGGTAGGAAATCTTTT
The DNA here is from genome assembly GCA_026826555.1 of Tolypeutes matacus. Classification (NCBI taxonomy): domain Eukaryota; kingdom Metazoa; phylum Chordata; class Mammalia; order Cingulata; family Chlamyphoridae; genus Tolypeutes; species Tolypeutes matacus. The sequence goes on from JAKSZT010047090.1 coordinate 9,484,614, forward strand.
ACATAAAAACACATTCACAAAAACTAAAGTATGTGTTTCTATAGACCGATATGTGTGTGGATCTGCACTTTTTAAAAGTCATAGCAATGAGGCATCCAAGAAGAAAACAGGGGTCATATATGGTGACGAGACTTGGATTTGGGACCCCAGGAAAGAAAACAGGACTCTGACTTGATCCATATAGCTTAGATAATTTACAGTGGAAATACACTATTGTGTTAACTGGGTAATAAGAAAGGAAAAAAGCAAGAAAAGGAGGAAAGGAGGGAGGGAGGGAAGGAAGGAAAATATACAAATGCTTTCAGTTGCCATTTGAATAAAAAGCCAACTCCTTCATGTGACAGAAGTGAGAAGGGACTTCCTTCCCAGTGGGGGCAGACTGCAGTGGAGAAAGTGGGATTTGGCCCATCTGAGAGTTTGAATGACTGTGCCTAACCCTCTTCCCTCCACCTATGGTAGAATCTCACCCCCATGCCCTTGGCCATCTGAATGCATGCCTCCTACTGGACAAGGCAGAGTATATTTTCTTGCTCCATTGACTTAGGGTTTGGCCCCAAGACTTGTTTTTGGTTTTTCGTTTTGTTTTTAAATATTTTTTTATTCCCCTCCGCCCCCCCCCCCAAGATGGGTCCCTCATCTGTATGCTCGTTGTCTGCTCACTGTGTCTGCTTCTTTAGGAGACACTGGGAACCAAACCCAGAGCCTTCCATGTGGGAGGCAAGTGCCTAACCACTTGAGCCACATCCGCTCCCTGCTGGTTGTGGCATCTGCTAGTTGCTTCTGGTGTGGTTTCTGTTTGTTGCAGCGTCTGCTCATTCTGGCACCTGCATGTTGCAGTGGTTGTGGCGTCTGCTGGTTGTGACATCTGCTGGTTGCAGCTTCTCCTCATTGCTGCATCTGCTCATTGTGTCTGCTTGTTGCGGTATCTGCTCCTTGAGGCACCTGCTGGTTGTGGCATCTGCTTGTTGTGGTGTCTGCTCGTTGCAGCATCTGCTCATCTTCTTTAGGAGGCACTGGGAACCAAACCCAGGACCTCCCATGTGGGAGGTGGGTGCTTAACTGCTTGAACCACATCTGCTCCCCTGTGACTTGTTTTGACCAATGGGATGTGACTAAAGTGACAGTGTGCCAGTTCCAAACCTTGGCCTTAAGAGGCACTGCTTCCACTTGCCCTCTGGAGTTTCCACCCTCAGCCATGAGAAGAGCTTGCCCCAGGTAACGATTTCTCCTTCAGTCTTGGTCCCAGAATGAGAGCAATGTGGAGCCGACCTGAGACCAGCCCAAAGCCAGGAGCCCAGCCTTGGCCTGCAGAGTCCCAGCTGAGCCCAGTACGGGCAGCCAGAAGGCCTATGAGTGTGAAATTAATGCTTGCTGTTTTAAACCACTCAGATGTGGGGGCTGTTTGTTAGGCAGCATTACCACAGCAGAATTCTGGCTAGTGTTGTCTGTAAGACCTTGAGGAATCTGACCCTTGGCGACCATTCCAGCCCCATCTCCCTCTGCACTGTCCCATTTGTTTAACAAATTCTAGCCACACTGGCCTTGGTGAGTGCTTCAAAAGTTTACAGCCTTCTCATGGGAGGGTCATCATACCTGGACTATTTTCTACCCTTATTCAAGCTGGTTCCAAGTATACTCATACTTCATGTCTTAGGAAGACCTCATCTAGACCCCCACCATCCTCGAATCTATATTAGCTTCCCCCTCATTTGGCCCTCTGATAACACCTTGTTTATTCTGGATGGCCCTTAACACAATGTAGAGCTTGCATCTCTATGATTGTTTGATTCCAGTCTCCTCCCTCACCGTACTATAAGCTCCATGAGGGCCAGAACCATGCCTATTTGATTCCTCAGTATGTCTCCACTGGTAACCATCATGGTGCCTGGGGCTCAGTATTTTAACAAATGAAAGAGTAACTCTGAGTGCTTATGATCATGTGGCAGAAGTGAGAAGGGACTTCCTTCCCAGTGGGGGCAGGCTGCAATGGAGAAAGTGGGATTTAACTCAAGCCCAAAGTATGGGTAGAATTTAATATGAGCAAAGACATGGCCATGGGAAGCTCTGGCGACTCTAGAGAGTGGTGGTGGATGGGGCAGCTGGGCTAGGTCAGGGGGTTAACACAGAGACCAGGGAGGTACAGGGTCTTCCTCTCCACCTGTGGAGCTCCATCTCTATTCAGTAGCCAGTGGGGAGTTATGGATGGGTTTTAAGCAAAGACAGGAAGTGATAAAGCATCTTATGATGTTTCTTCTGGAAGATGTCAAGGGCAGGAAGGTCCAGTAGGCTGGGGGTGGGGGAAGGAATACTGCTAAACAACGAACATCATGACTTGGAGGTCAGCACAGAGTACCTCTCACACTAATGGAGCTCAATAAATATTTGTCCTCAACCATGACTGGATGTGGTGGAATAACTTCCATGTTTGTGACCCCAATGACAGGTAGAAATGATGTGATCACTAAGAGATGACAGGGAGATGAGAGGATGGGCTAGTTTGACAGGGAAGAAAGTAAGTATAATTTCATATGTGTTGAGTTTGATGTGAACACAGGGTGTCCAGAAGGCACTTTGGAGATAAGTACCGAATTTGGGTGAATATCTAGAGAAAATGCCCTAGTTTAAGTTTCCCCAGAAGCAGACTCTAAGACAAGGATTTGTGTGCTAGTGGTTCATGAGGAGGTGGAAACACTAGTAGAAGATTGAGGAAGTGAGACAGGGCCAGAGAAGGAAGCCAATAAAGGTTGAGTTTTTAAGTAAGTTTCCACTGTGGGCAACTGGAGTGCAATCCTGGTGGGCATCTCTGGGAGACGATGTAGAGCGTGCTTCACCTCAGAGTTATCCCACCGGAAAGGCAGGGAGCTGGGATATTTACACACTGACTCTTATCCATCACTGGTGGAGGGCTGCCCTGGGGGGCATTTATTCCTTGGCACTCCCAGGTTGCTGTGCAACCAAGCAAACTGAGAAGGCTCTGGTGGCTAAAGAAAACCCTCAAACAAGGAGATGCAGATTCTGGCAGTTGGAAAGCAGGTAGCCATGCCTGGAAACTGAATGGAAATTATATGTTTTTAGTCCCTGTTATGTGCCAGGCACACCCCTAGATAGATACAAATATGATCATGCTCCATCTTCACAAGGACCATTTTAAAGAAGAGGAAACGTAACAGCTCTAGGTGGCAGGTCATTGAAACCTACTTGGCCAGAGGGATCGACCCAGAAGGCAAGGGTCTGTAGAGCACTGATAAGGTTTGGAGGCTTCCAGCCCCAAGACCCACTGTAGCAGTTGGGGTTGGGGGCGGATGAAGACAAACAGAACAAGGTCCTCTTGGAAAAGCCATAGTAACAATGGCATATTTAAACCCCCGTGCCTGTCACGAAAGACCAAGTTAGAAGAGAATGCCAAAACCTTGCTATTGTAAGTTGCCACGACTTAGTGATAGCCAATCAAAGATCTGGAAGGAAACGAAGCATGGAGGTAACGCTGGTGGAGACAGAGATGGGAAATTTCTTTGACAGCAACTCACCTTGAAGATGAGAACATTCCCCCAAGTGAGTTCACTTTGTGGGGTTCACCTAGGGGTTGTCCTACAGTTGATCTCACTCCTAGGGAGACGAGAAATACCGAAGGGCAGGGTAAAGCAGACGGAAAGCCAGGCTTTCTTAGCCACCTCAAGGACAAAAATCAAGGAAAGTAATTGATTGCTGTCATGTGAAGGCAAAGAATTGTTTTTTGAAAAATTGTAGTAAATGGCTGGGAAAATATGGACCCAAAATTTTTTTGAAAGGCTCAGTTAATGCTAAAGAAATTATTAATCATTAACAGCAGTTGCTAAACAGGCCTGTTCAGGCAGATGAAAGGAAATGGGGTTGAGAAGGCTGTGGAAAGGGGAGGCAATCAACTGTCTTCAGGATGTGTGAGGTTATTAGTTATTTTCCGGTAATGTGGTGATTATTAGTGAGGCGGGGGAGGGGAGCATGTAAAGAGGGAAGGGTTATCAGATCAGAATTATCTGGCCTCATGTACCCCACTAAAAAGATCTGTTCAGCTCCTAATCCCAAGCCCTTGTGAATGTGACCTTCTTTGCAGATGTCATCAAGTCAAGATGAGCTCAGGCTGGATTAGGGTGGGCCTTTATAAATCCAATGACAAGTGTCCTTAGAAGAGAAGAGGAGGAGACACAGGCACACAAGAGAAGGCCATGTGAAGGCAGAGGCTGGGATGGGAGTGATGCGTCCACAGGCCAAGGAATGCCCAGGATGGCCGACAGCCACCAGAAGCGAGGAGAGGGGTGTGGAACCAATTCTCCCTCAGAGCCTCCAGAAGGAATCACCACTGCCAAGTTCTTGATTTTAGACTTTTGGAGCCTTCCAAACTGTGAGACAATCGATTCTTGTTGCTTGGAAGCAACTAGTCGGTGGCACTTTGTTAGCCCTAGGAAACTAATATACCTGGAACACTTCTCCAAAAACAGGTGACCCATGCTCCCCCATCTCCCCACTGTAGCAGATCTCTCAGAATGATCTATGTCATGTTCACTTTGGTATCTGACACCTGTTGGCCTACAGTCTTGCCAAAACACCCGTGTTCATTGGCTGAGAGTGGACCTCCCCTGACCTCCCCTTCTGTCGACTTTCATGGAAAACAAAGAGCTAGCATAGAGTTCTTCCTCCACCATAGTCCCTCCGACCAGCGCCCAGGCAAGACTGTGGAGCTCCTGAGAAAAAGACCTGGGTGGCCTCATTCTTCGTGGGCCCCCTGCCCCTGGGCAGTGCCCAGCACATAGTAAGAAGCATGATGGCCGAATGCACGACGCACGCACAGCCCCACCCCTCAACGGAATGACCCCTTCTAGGCATTTCCTCAAAGCCAGATAGATTCCTGAAGGGACCATGGCCTCTTACCTAGATAGATGGGAATCTGCAAAAGGGAAAACACCCTTTCAGGGGCAGCAGGAGATGGGGCCAATGACCTCCAGAGAAAAAAATATCAGTCTTTTCAGCCACGAGAAGCAGCAACAACTAACTGGGGCCATTCCACACTGCGGCCACCGTGGCCACCGTGGCAAACCCGAGTTCCCTCGGGAAGGGCTGCTTCAGAAGATCCCAACCAGGCTGACCTGGTCCCAGGCCCCTGGTGATTTACAGCCACCTCCACACACACACACTCACTCATCCTGTCCACAGACTGAATCTGGGCTAAAGCCCATAAAATAGGCAACAGCTATTGGCAAATTCATTAATTAGGATTCTATTTGTACTTTTATTGTGAAGGGAAATCATTTGTCAGCTTAAAGTCAGACCTGGTGTCTGATGAGAACTGTTATGCTAAGAAGGTATCGACGGACACTCTTACGTGGCATTCCCTCTCTCTCTCCATCTCTGCCACCGTGGCCCACCCCCACCTCAGTCAGAGAAAAGCTCCTGTCCCTAGGCATTAAACACCACACAGGGCCTGGGTGGTGGCTTTGTGTGAGCCGCCTTTCCCACAGGCCTACCGCCACCGCCTCTTACCTGCCTACCTAACTCCAATTTTATTCAGGCTGAGGGCAGCCGTGGATGAGCAGACCCCTCCAAACTCCAGAAGGTGAGCCTTGATTAGTCAAAGCTGGCTGTGGTAATTCCATTTCCTGTACCAGCGTCACAATTCTGACCAGTGAGGGATGAGAGGAAGTCTGCTGGAGCTCTTTACAACAGATACGAGGAAGGGATGTTCTCTGGTCAAGCCTCGGAAGTTATGTTGGGCCCTCTCACGAAAAGGGAGGCAAGCCCGAGGGTCAGCATCAACATGCTGTAGATGGCAGAGCTGAAAGGGGGCAAGAACCTGGCTCCTTGGTGGTGTCAACAAACAGCGAATTACCAAGCCCGGAACTGCCCTACCTCCTGGCTTCTTAGGTCCAGGAGATAATACTCTCCCTCTTGTCAATGCCATTCTGAGTGGGCTATTTGCTTTTAGAGCTGAAAGTATCTAATCTAGCTGCAAACATCCTGCTACATTTTAGCCAACTAAAACTAAAACCCACTCTAAATGGCCCCTCTAAGAGCTGGCAATGCCCCTTCTCGAGATACTAGATGCGGCTCTCCGTCTTCAGATCTGTCTACATTTCAGTCACCCTGTCTTGGCTGGGATAGAGCCCAAGGTCTTCCTGCCAACCCCTTACCCCTCAGCCCATCTTGCTTTGCTGGAAAAAAAATTTCAGGAACATTTAGGGGGAAATGTACAGAAATAATATACACATACACACAGGTACACACACACATAAATATCTTCTTCCATAAGTACCAGGATTGTTGTAGTAAACTGAGGCACAATTCACCTGCTGAGAGCCACAAGGCCAAGGTCAGACCTCTGGGCAGTGGCCGGGTCCTTTGGAAATTGTAAAATCCCTCCTAGTATCCTCAGACACAGAACCAGCAGAGCAGGCCAGCTGGGCTACTGCCCAGGGCACCCGTCTATATTAGAGGGTCCAAAATACCGCTGGAATAAATAGAAATACCCACGCCAGTAGCCTCGGGTTTCCACACACTCCCACCAGAGTAAACAGCAGCCTTATATGGAAATTTTAAAGACACTCCTGGCTGGCTTTGACCCCTCCCTTTGGATATTTTTGCAATCCACACATATAGTTGCAATCAGCTACAACTCTGCAACCAAATAAAGCATGGTGTCATCTTCCTATTTGCCACAGACGATGATTCTTTTTATTATATAATTTGTATACTTGAACCCTTCACTATGCCCCCCCTAAAAATAGATCTGTCTCCAGAAATTGTCAAAGAAAATGGATGTAAGGAAAAGAACTAGCAAAATTGTAAAACATTTAGCCGTTTTTTGGTTGGTTGGTTGGTTGGTTGGTTGGTTGGTTGGTTGGTTGGTTTTGTTTTTTTGTTTTTAGACCATTAAATTTTTTTAGCCAGGGGAGGTAAATGAGTGAGTAAATCTGTCTGTGAATAAAATGTGTCAATTAATAAGCTTGGCAGAGTCTGCTTTTTGCCGCTCCCCCTCCCTGCCCCCGGTATCTTTTCTCCCTTTGTTCTATGCTAAGAGAATCAGCCATTTTAGCTGGGCACATGGCCACCCAGAACAAAGACTGCCTTTCCCAGGTTCTCTTGCAGCTAGGAATGACATGTGAATAAGTTCTGGCCAACGAGATATAGAAGTATCATGTGACAGTTCTGGGAACCTTCCTTTAAAAATAGCTGGTAGTTACCCTCTGCTGCTGCTTCTTGATCCTTTCCTGCTTTCTGCTGGTTGGAATGCAGACATGCTGACTGGAGCTCTGACAACCATCTTGGCCCATGAGGTGACCTGGGGAATATAGGCCATGCACTTTGCCCTTCCTAATCCCCCTCAACCCTCTCCTTGATTATAGGCCAGGCTTAGTGACTCCCTTCTAACCAACAGACCGTGGTGGATGTGATGCTGTGTGATTTCCAAGGCTGGGTCATGAAAGGTGATACGGCTTCCACCTGGCTCCCTCCCTCAGGTGCTCATTCTTGGAACCCAGTAGCCATGTTGGGAGGAAGCCCAGCAGCCACTTGGCAGGGTCATGTAGAGGCCTGATTGACAAGCCCAGCTAAGGACTCAGCTGACAGCAGATCAACCTCCAGGCTTGTGAGCGGGTGGGCCTTCAGATAACCTAGCCCCAGCTTCAAGCCACCTCAGCCGACACCAAGTAGAGCAGAGATGGGCTGTCCCTGCTGAGCCCTACCCAAACTGAATCTGTGAGCAAAATTCATGTTGTCATTATTTTAAAGCCACAAAGTCTGGGGACAGTTGGCTATATAGCAAGAGAGAATGGCAACAACCACCCACTCTGCCCCACCAGCCAGCATGCCAGCTTATATGGATGCCCTATGATCACTGAGGCCTCCGGAAAGTTCCAACCTCCTTTTAGTGGACTCCTGAGTAGAAGGCAGGGGGCCCTGGACCACACCTGGGCTGGAGGGCTAAAGGAGACATAGGCTGGAGCTGCCAAGTGTCCGAAGGGAGAGAGGGAACAGAGGAAGCCCGCTGCCCCTTCCCACCTGACAGTTCTAATCAGAGCACACACTTCTGCACACATGCGCGCACACACACAGCACAGGAGAAGATGAGCCTCAGGCCAGAATCCCGGCCCTGATGGCCACAGGCAGCCCCCGCTCATGCCCCATCTTGACACCTGAAGATTTCCCTTCTAGAGCCCACCTCAGAAGGCCCGGATTTCATTTAATTAAGGTGGGTGGCATTTCCTAGGCAGACCCTGACCTTTCTGGGAGGATTTTCCAGAATGAAGTCCAGAGCCCTGGGAGCAGTAAGACAAGGATGAGACACCTCCTGAGAGAATTCTGTGGTGGGAGAATCGCAGCTCCTCTCTGCTAAGAGTCAGACATCCCTCCCTGAGAGAAAGAAAGAGGGAGGGAGTGGGGGACAGAGGAGACCCCGGGCCATCGTTGCTGTTGACACAGGGAACAACTTTGTCCAGGTGCATCCCCGACAGCACGGTCCCATGCAGGGATGAACTGTGGGCAGCGTGACTGGGGGACATTTCCTGGGGAAGCCCCATCCTTGCATCTCAACCCAGCAACTGGCCCTCATGGAAGTTAAACACTGCCCTCTCATTCCATGATCAAGTGTGAACTCTCCCCAGGGGCACTGCCCCCTCCCTACACATGTGTGCCTTCATTGGCCTCGGGATGGCTGGGAGAACCCTCTGGCCTGGGCACAGAGGAGGGGACAGCTGAAGACAACTGTCCAACTCCCACTGCATCTGTTTCCTGAAGCTTCAAGCGAGCCTGCCCTCTTCCATTCTAATGGCCTGGCTGGTCTGCTGGTGCCTGCAGCTTGCAACTGCTAACATCTGTAGATCTATCTTCTGGGCTGCCTTTGTGCTTTGATTTTAAGTGTATTTATATCTGATTCCCCACCTCTTACCCCCCAACTCCTTAAGGAGAAGGAAAGGGAAGGGAGGGAAGGAGGAAAGAAGGGGGAAGGAGCTGTATTGTAGGACCTCCCTACCCCATATCCTCATGCCTTCTCGTTGTTTCCTCTCTCAACCCATTAAGGGCACTGTGCAGGAACCCCTTAGCTACTCTGCTGCCATCTGCCCCTTTTTTGAGCACAGGCCTGACAGAGCTGCCCTGCAGCCAACAGAATCAAGACTTCTGGGGTAGACCTCCAGCTTGCCGAGCAATCCTTCATCATGTATTCATTCAGCAAAGTCCCCATCAAGATTCATGCCACAATTGTGGGGCGGGCCCTGTGCTAGGTGCACAGGCACATCATTGAGCAAGGAGCCTGCATTCTTTTGGGAGGTGGGGTGGGGTCAGGTGACAAGCAAATAAATGAACAAATGGCAGGTGGTAGGATGTCCTCAACAAAGAACCAAAACAGGGTGCTGTGGTGAAACGACTGGGGAGCTCCTTTAGATGGGTGATCCGGGAAGACCTCCCTCAGGCATCCTGTAAGCTGCGATATAAAAGGCCCAAAGGAGACAGGCATGGAGGACTGGCTGGAAGAGCCTTCCAGCAGAGAAAAGAGTGAGTGCAAAGGCCCTGTGGCAGGAATGAGCTTGGTATATGGAAGGCCAATGGGCCTGAAGTTGCCCTGGAGAATGAGAGATGATCTCAGAGAGCTAGGCAGGGGCCAGATCACACAGGGGCTTGGTAGAACCCCAAGAAGGAGTTTGGATTTAGGGACGGGAGGTGACCCAAGCAGATTTCTATTTTAAAAGCTCTCTCTGCCCACAAGATACCTAGTCATTATAAAGGGAAAAACAGTAATGGAGTGGAGAAACCTTACCCAAGCAAACAAAGTTAATATCACCAGGAGTGGGACAAATGACATCACATGCCTCTTGACGTGATGCCCAGAGAAGGCCCAGCATCATTTCAGTGGAACTGTTGCCAACAGTGTGTAACCTGAATGTAGTCACGGGGAAACACCAGCCAGAGCTAACCTAAGGGACAGTCTATAAAATCTCCAGCCTGGACTCTTCAAAAGTGTTTATGTCAAGAGAGAACAAGACTTGTTAAGGAGCTCTGCCAGCTTAAAGGCACGAGCAAACAGCAACTGAATATAAACGTGCCAGATTAGACTGGTTCCTAGACCAGAAAAATATTGTTCTCTTTTTTCCTAAAAGACATGAGGGGGGACAACTGGTGAACTTTGAATAAGCTCTATCAGGTAACAGTAATGTATCAATGTTAATTTCTTGATTTGGATTAACTGTACCATGGCTTTTTAAGAGAATGTCCTTGTGTGTGTGTGTGTATGTGTGTGTGTGTGTGCGTGTGTGTTTGGAAACACCCCATGAAATATTTAGGGGTAAAGGATCAGCAAGTCTATAATTTATTCTCAAAAGTTTCAGGAAATAAAAATGGGGGAGCAGAGAGAATGATGAGGCAAATTGGTAAATGTTTTGGGGACTCGGGGTGAAGGGCTTACAGGAACTCTTGGCGCTATTTTTGCAACTTTTCAAGGTCAAAATTATTTCCAAGTGAAACGTTTATAAAGTAAAAATTAAAAGAATCTCTCTGGCAGCTGGGTGGAGTAAAAATATTAGGAAGGAGTCGGGGGAGGGATAGTGGCCGATCAGGGCCAGGGTGGAAGGTGGCTGCCTATGGCCTAGGGAGCCCTGCCAGGAGGGAACAAGGGCCAAGGTTTTCCAACCGCAGAGAAATCAGGACCCAACAGGCTTCTGTCTTAGGAAAGCCACTCAGTCCCCCACTGTTCCCCTAACAAGGGGCCCAGCCAGGGCCAGCCGAATGGCTCCTGAGACCTTCCCGGGCAGCCACGCTGAAAAGCTACCAGCCGCGAAAGCCCGGCGAGGCCGGCGCTCAGCTGCGGGAAGCAGGTCAGCAAAGGGGGGGACCGGCCGCGGTGCCTTGTCACCTGCACCCCAAGTGTCCCCCGCTGGCCCTTGCCCTCAGGCCAGGGCTGGGTTCTGAAAGAATAAAGGCACCGGCTTCCTGGGGGCCGGCCCCGCCTCGGCCTGGGAGGACGCGTGGCTCAGCCAGCAAGGCTGTCTAAACAAGCAGGGCTTTAACTGCACACCAGGCGCCACACTCATTAAACCCGGGGCCAGCCGCGGGCCTAATCTGATGGGGCCGCCTCCAGATGCCCCGTTCCTGCAGGTGGACGGGCGCGCCTCAGTCCCGAGCACGTCTCGGTGAATGCCGGGTGGTCCTGTGACTCGGGACAAATGTGCCGGCTGCCCGAGGACAGAAAAGCCTCCTTCTCCCACCCTTTTTTCATCGTGCACATAAACAAACAGTGCTGTCAAGGAAGGACGGAGAGAGGCTGACATGCCGCACGTGACTGCCTTTGGGAAGGGAGATTTGGCCCAACTCCCTCCCCGGCCTAGCGGTCCACCATTTGACACCCACAGCCCACTTGGATGGAAGAGAGGCATTCGGGGATGGCAGAAAAAGGCCCGAATGGAGCCGCGGTGATAGATTTCTATCAGCAGGCCCCTAGGAGACCGGTTCCTTTATTCTTTGGAACTCTTTCATGGAGACGGTCGAGGCGGGGTGACTCAGACACTCCAGAATTCAGAGCAGCCAGGGCTGTGGGTCTGGGTGGTGGTGTCAGCCTGTGTGCTGGGCCCAGCCCCTGGCACCCAGCCAGCTGGGAGGATGGGAGACGGAGGTTTGCAGGCTCATAAAAAGAAATCGCTTGTTCCACTGCCAGACTGGAGACCACGCCAGGTTCTGTGGAGAGAGAAAGAAGCAAGGCGCTGCTGGTGCTGGGACATTCACGCCCAAGATAGTGGCATCCTGCCGGGTGGGAGGCGGGCGAAGCCTCTCACTGCTGCGGACATCCGCTGCATCTTCAGGGCAGGCAGCAGCCAGGGACAGGTGAGGAAACTGGGGTGCTGGGAGACAGAAAAACCGTCCCTGAGACTTGCCCCCCACTAATGCCTGACCCCCTCCCCCTTTCCCAGGGCAGCAAGGCCTCTGGGAAACTCAGAGACCTGCAGGAACGATGGCCCACACCTTTTGAGTTAGCCCCCAGCCCCTCAGACGTAAGAGCTCTGTGTTTTGCCCAGGCTGAGGCGAGCCTAAGATATTTCCCTATTTTTCTGAATCTCTACTCTCGTCTTGAAATGGCACAGCATGGAGCACTGTTTCTCAAACTATCTACGACGTTGGACCAGTTGGGATTATTTTTTTGTTGTTGTCTTTTTTTTTTAAGATTTATTTATTTCTTCCTTCCTCTCCCCCCCCGCCCCCCCCCCATTGTTTTGCGCTCGCTGTCTGCTCTCTGTGTCCATTCGCTATGTGTTCGTCTGTGTCTTCTCTTTAGGCGGCACCAGGAACTGATCCTGGGACCTTCCGGAGTGGGAGAGAGGCTGCTCAATCTCTTGCGCCACTTCAGCTCCCTGGTCTGCTGCGTCTCTCATTGTCTCTCTCCGTGTCTCTTTTTGTTGCGTCATCTTGCTGCACCAGCTCTCTGCTTGGGCCAGCTCTCCTGCACAGACCAGCACTCCGTGTGGGCCAGCTCTCCATGTGGGCCAGCTCACCTTCACCAGGAGGCCCTGGGAACCGAACCCTGGACCTCCTATATGGTAGACGGGAGCCCAATCGCTTGAGCCACATCTGCTTCCCCCAGTTTGGGTTTTGTTAGTCTACATTCTAACTGATTTCCACTCCATCACAGGCCCACACTTTTGTAAAGTCCAGCAAAGTTGATTTGCTAGAAAAAACGAAATGAAAAAGAAACACCACAGGCAAAAATGCAAGCCCAAACTTTTATCCTTTAGATGTAACAGACAGAGCCACAAAAGCTCTGTCGAGTTGCTATAAAAGTTTCTAAACAGGTGCTCCCAATTTCAGTATGTTTCTCATAACGGGCAGCTGCCAGACAGTTCATGGACTGGCGCTGGACCACAGACCCCACTTTGAGAAAGAGTGGGTTGATGTCAAGGTCAAAGCAGGCAGATTCTAATCCCATCTCTGCCACTAACTGCGTGGCTGCCCCCTCTAAGCCACCCTGCTTCATTTGTCCCTAGTAGATCCACAAATTTGCCCACACTACAGTCAGACGTGCAAAGGAAAATATCAGATCTTTACTTTGTTTAGAGCTTATCTGTTCTGTTCTTTGTCAGCATAGTAGGATGGAGTGGGATGATCAAATTTTCATTGTATCGAGTAGGTCAAGTCCAGTGCAACTGTTTAAATGGCCCCTTTAGGCAAATGTGCAGTCTCAGATTTCTACCTGGCTGCCCCTCTCTTCTTCCAGTCGGCGTTTGGGTGTCTGGAGGAGGAGAACAGAGCTTATGCCAGCGCTTTTCAGTCTTTTATGTGCACACAAATCCCGGGGGATCTTGTTAAAATGCAGATGCTGATTCAGCAGGTCTGGGGTGGGGCCTGAGGTTGTGCATTCCTAACGAGCTCCCAGGTGATGCCAAAGCTCTGGTCCTCAATCCACGCTTTGAGTAGCAAGGACTTCTGGGCCCTTATGCAGGGAGATGACTCAGCTCCTGGGACCCTATGGCACACCCCTGGAAGCTTCCAGGTTCCTCCAGTGAAACGGATGGTCTCCAGCTGCCCCTAGCAGGGGACTGCTGAAGTGTGGCGGGCCCTCCCTGAACATCAATGTGAGGCTGGAGAATTCCTGGTCCCACTCTCTGGTCCCCCATGGCCCCTGGCCAGTTCTGCCCCCTCAGCAATCTTCGGTGCTGTGGAAAACTTGGGGACTCGGTGATGTCTCCCATCTGGACCCTGGCCTAGACCCACTGGCCCTCAACACAGCTCAGGGACCCGAGGGCACTGCTGGGCGCCACTGCTGGCACCCAGGGACCATGAGCAGCTCTGCTAACCACACTGTGCCACCCACTGAGTTTTCTTTAATGTGGTGTCCAGCACGGGGCACAGTGTCCAAAGCTACGTCCTCCCAGACCCTCAAATATAAACAGCAGCAAACATGCCACAGCCCTAGGCTTAGCTCCCCTCACTTCTCCAGTGTACTACCCTCCACCAAATGCCAGAGTAGGCGATCAGAGCCCCTTCTGATTAATTCCCTTACTGTGCCCCAGCCACAGCTCCACCCTCCCACAGTCCCCCAAAACCAGAAGAAATAGCCTCGCCCCCATTTCTCTTCCTGTCTGCTTGGAACTTGCCTCTTGATGCATTAAGTAGGAACTAAAGGAATTTAGAAAACCCTTTTCTATCTGGACAACACCTAACTCTCAACCTTCTTTTCTTCCTGTGGATGCAACCAAAAGCTAATTTGACGAAAGCGGAGCAATCGCTTTCTTGGTGATGCCCAAAGAGCCTTTGGAAATACATATGAAAATACTCCAAAAAATTATCCCTGCTACATGCCGAATGAAGGAATCTCTCTTTGACCCCAAGAAGCAATGGAAGAGCCATTCTTGGGGAAATGGAGCACAATGGCTGCAGTTGGGGCCTCAGATGATTTCCTCACCCCACAGATAATGAGTGGGCACCTACTGTATGCCAGGCACCAAGTGAGGGGCTGGGGTAGAAAGGGGTGAACCAGGAAGTCAAGGTCCTGCTCTCAGAAGAGCTCACAAGTTCAGGGTTAATGACATCATTGCCCCCCCCCCAAGCCCGTGGCAGGTCCTATGTCATGACACCCAGATCCACCCAGCTACAGGGGTCATGGTCAGCAGATGGCTGTCAGCTCCTAGCTCCTGTGGCTGCAGAGAGCCACCTCGCCCAAGGTCATGTCCTTCCCTGGTGCTGGCACCCAGCAACTGATCTCTGTAAGGGGATCTGAGGGAGACAGCTCTGATGGGCCATTGGAGTCCTGGAGCTCCCTTGGGGGTGGGCAGCCGAGGCTTTCATTGATGTTTGTCACAATTTGGCTTCTCCCTCTGCCCACTCTCCTCCAGGTCAAGATCCCCAGGTCTGTGTTTAGCAAACACCCTGCACATTAAATTGCATCTCAGAGAACCCAACCCTCAACGCCCCCAGTCCCTGGGAGATGACAGGGAGATGGGAAAGCACCACATAACTCTACCTGGGCCTATTCCAGAAAAAAGCAGGGCCACGAGGCTGTGCCTGGGGCAGACCTCACCCCTTCCACAGCAACTGCTGGCAGAAGTGGGAACTGCCCCTCCAGGGGTGGCAGGAAAAGCAGGAGGGGAGGCACAGGAAGTTAAGGTGGGGGGCAAAAAAAAAACTGGCCTGGGAACCAGGAGACCAAGTTCCGGTCCAGGCTGGGCAGGAGGCTCTCTCTCTGGGCCTGGATGTGCATTTGTGGATTGGACGACCTAGGAGTCCTTCTTGCTCTGACAGTCAGTCCTGTGCCCAGCTGTGTCTGGTCCCTGGGCTTCATGGTTGAGGCCCAGATTCCTAGAAAGCTCAAGGAAGATGACCCTCTCCTTTTCAGACAGGTCAGGGGGAATCTGGCTGCTTAAATGTCTGGAGAATCCCAAACCTAGTATACTCCCCTGGCTCTGGCAGGCATCACCAAGCTTCCACGGCTGGGTACACTCAGGCTCTGGGCTGGACCAGGCCTGGGGCTCTGCTCTGGAAGAACTCACCTGGGAGGGAAGCTGTGTGCTAATCAGCACGCAGGCTTGCTGGAGCCTTGACGACATGTCAACCTCGGGCTGGCTGTCCCACACCAAGAAGGGGAGAGAAAAGGATGTTCTGACAGGCAGTGGGCCATGGCCGCCATGTGGGTCTCTGTTTCCTCACCAGTGAGGGGTCTTCCTCCATTCCAATACATAAATGTGGAATATAATTAGAGATATAAGAAGCTGTCCACGAGGTCTGCAAACTCGAGGCTGCAATCCTACCCTGGCAAGGGGCCACCTCACCTGAAGAACACCCTCCCCCCCAGCCCCTGCCCCGTGTCTCAGGAGGGAGACCCAGGATTGCTCCCAGTGCACCGAGAGCCGATCCTGCTTAAGAGGGAAGAGGGGCCCCTTCTCTAAATATTTTCTCTCCTGGTTTGGCTGGAGATGGTCACAGCCGGTCAGGGGGCTCGGAAAACGAACCAGGCCTTGCCAAGAGCCGCCCGAGGACTGCCTTTGTGAGGAAAGCACAGGGAGAAGGGCTGGCCCGCAACCAGGCAGCAAAGGGACAAGGCCCACCCTCGCTTTCCTGGGTTCAAGCCAGGGCACCCACTGGGGCTGGGAAGGAGTTCTCGGGCCAGGCAGACCCCAGTAAACAGCCCGCAGCCCTCCAGGCAGCTGCCGCATATTTGTTTTCACAGCTGCTCCTCCTGCTCTGCCCATTCCAGTGAGCAAAGGAATCTGTTCATCTGAGAAAAAGAATGTGGTCAAGAGGCAGGAGACAGCCCCAGGCAGCCCAGGCAGCCCCAGCAGTGACAGCATTCACCAAAACCAGCCAGACACCCAGGAGAGTCACCCAAGAGACTAGAGGGCAAGGTCATGGACTCACGGACACCCTCACCTCCATCCCCACCCTCCTGACAGCCTCACTCCTCCAGAGGCCAGAGCTTTACCCAGAATCCTGAGGGCAGGGGCCAGGCCAGCAGCCTGAGCCCATAGGACAGAGACCCACCCTCCTGAAATTTTTTATCCACTCTTTTCTTATTTGCAGACAAGCTTCTTCTGACCCCTCACCTGCCCCGCTCCCTACACACAGACACACACACACTGAGAAGAAAGTCAGTCAGCTGTGCATATAGGGGCAAGCACACAGGACTAAAAGCCAACAAGTCCACAGCAAGGTCTGCAACGGGCTTGGAAATAAAGTAGAGAGGTGTCAAGAGATGTGCCCAGAGCCCCCTACTCTGGCCCCAGCCTCAAGGCCAGCCTGCTGCCCTCACAGCTGAGGAAGCCCATGGCTGGACCCAGGTAGGCGAAGGCCATCTGCCATGCTGGAGGTCCAGCCACTGCCCCCAATCCTGTCATCCTTGTTCTGGAAGTTTCTAGGCAGCCCAGCGGCAACCCAGGCAGGGCCAGGCCAAAGGTCACCCTCTTTGGGGTTTGGGTGACATCTGAGATTCCAAAACAGGGACTCTGTCTCTCTGGACATTCTTGATACCCACTCCTACCCCAGTCACCTGGACTGACCAAGAAGTTGCCCTGTGAGTTGGGTCAGAGAAGGAAGAAAGACACAGCTTCCAATTAAATTTTCTCCCCAGTAGCAGGCTCACACCCCTAAGTGGTCAGGTTTGGTTGGGACAATCCCTCACTGCTACTGTGATCTCATGCGCTTGGGTTGAATCCCCACAGGTGTATGGGAGTAGAGGCTTTAATAACTTTCCTGCGCTCTCCCTTGAAAACCGTTCTTGGTCAGATGAATACTCTAGATGTAACTGAGCACCTTCCCTGGCTCAGCTTCTTCCCATCCAATACCCTTGAAAGGCTCTAGGAGAATAAGTGACTTGCCCAAGGTCGTACAAGGGTGCAGTGACAAAGGGAAGTGTCTTAGACTGGGCTTGCCCAGAAGTAGTCCCTGAGGCAAGGATTTGGGGCTAAGTGACTTATTTGGGAGTAGGGGAGGGAGGCAGAAAAGGGAAGGCAAGCAGTAAAGGACACGCTATCAAGCCAGTCAGAAACTGGGTGTCAGTCCTTCTGGGGTTCTCTGAGAGAACCCATCTGGGGGATGGGGAAGCTGAGGAATTTATCCTCCAGTGGCCAGCTATGACTGCGTGGGAGCTGCTTCCAGGGGCATCACAGCCAAGCCCCTGTTTTCAGAGAATGTCTTGGACTGGCAAAGTGCCAAGGAGCTTTGGGCAGGATGCAGTGGTATCTGCTGCAGAAGGCTGACCACAGTTCTAGATGGCTCCAATCTTACTGGGTCCTCTGCACCCATCTACCCCTCACCTGGTACCTGAGGCTGGAGTCTTCAAGTCCCTCCAGCTGGTCTGTGATGAGGTCAGCCTGTGGTGGGTGGCAGGTGGGAAGGAGGGGTGGGTGGAAACAGCCGCCCCTCCACACACATACACCTTGGTACCTGGAAAATGAGAATTTTTTCTCTTTTTTTTTAAAGTAAACTTAATTTCAAATTCAAAAAATAAAATAATGGACAAAAGGCAGCTTAACGGGTTTTGGAAGCATCACTTCAAAAAAATTCTGCCCAGGCACATTTATCACATCTCATCCTAAAAACAAACTCAATTGTTCCTCCAGTGAAAAATGAGGATTTTGATACCTACCTCAATCCTCAAAGGCTTGTTCTAAGAATTAGAATAGGGTGAGCTTTCTAGCACGGCACCTGCTCCAGAGCAGAGTAGCCGGCCTTATATATATATATATTATTTTTTAGTTGAGGTAAAAATCACATCACATAAAAATTCACCATTTTAAAGTAAAATTCAGTGGCTTTTAGTACAATCACATTGTTGTACAACTGTCACCACTAGTTCCAGAACATTTCCATCACCCCAACCAGGAAGCCTGTCGTATTTCCCCCCACCACCCCACCAGCCCCTGGCAACCACTACTTTACTTTCTGTCTCTGTGGATTTGCCTATTCTGGCCACTTCATAGAAGTGGAATCAGGCATTATTTGTCCTTTGGTCTGGTTGATGTCACTTAGCATAAGTTTTCGAAGTTGGTCCATGTGGAAGCATGTGTCAGTACTTCATCCCTTTTTATAGCTGAATAATATTCCATTGTATGGATGTACCCATTTTGTTTATCCATTCATCAGTTGATGGGCATTTCCATTTTTTTCCGCTTTAGGGCTATTATGAATCATGCTGCTATGAACAATGGTACACAAGTTTCTGGCTGGACCTATGTTTCATTTCTCCTGGGAATGTAATTCTACATTCACCTTTTTGTGGAACCCCTAAACAGTCTTCCATCATGGCTGTGCCATGTTACCTTCCCACAGGCAATGTATGAGGGTTCCAATTTCTCCACATCTTTTCCGGCACTTATCACACTTTTTTTTTAAGTATAACCATCCCAGTATATGTGAGGTGGGATCTCAGATCTCATTGTGGTTTCGATTTGCATTTCCCTGGTGGTTGCTGAGGTTGAGCAGCATTTCATGTGCTTATTGGGTATCTTTTTATTTTTTAAGATGTTGATCAGGGAGGGGGGTGGATGTGGCTCAGATGGTTGGGCGTCCATCTCCCAAATGGAGGGACCTGGGTTCGATCCCCAGGAACTCCCAGTAAAAATAAAGAAAAATATAGAAGGCTTTCGGGCTGCCAGGCCCTGTGCACGGGTGCGCTGTCAGGCCCTGCAAGCGTGTGAGCCCCCTAGGCCCTGCATGCAGGTGCGCCACCAGGCCCCGCCGAGCCACGCAGAAAAATGATGATGTAACAGGAGAGTGACACAAGGGAGAGCCAAGATGAGACGTGCCAAAAAACCAGGAACTAAAGTGGTGCAGACGGTAGGATGCCTCTCTCCCACATCAGAGGTTCCGAGGATCAAATCCCAATGAAGACAGGAGGAGAAGGATGAGAAGAGAGGGCAGGAAACAGACACAGAGAGTTGCCCAGTGAATGGACACAAAACAGCAAAACCGGGGGGGGGGGAAGGACGGGGGTAAATATGGATAAAAGCAAATAAATAAATAAATTCTTAAAAAAAAAAAAATCACTACCCTGGAATGAAACCAATAGGCAAGAGTAGGACTTTGGTAAGTAAGCAGCAGGGACTCTAGAATGCCCTGGACCTCCACCCCTTGGTCTAGACCTCGGAGCAGCTAGATGACTTCCAGGGCCCGGGGGTGTGGGGACAGTGCACTGTTTAGAAGTAGTGGCTTCTCTTGGCAGCCCATCGACAGAAGAGGAGGGACAGGCCATTCAGTGGATTTATCTACTTTTCTCCTTCCTTGGGATAAATTCCTAGGATTAAAATCACCAGGACAAAGAGGAGAGATGTTATTGTTGCTGCACCTTTTAATCCACCACAAACTAGGTACAGATGGGTGTAGTTTGACCATAATCCCCTCAAGCACTGGATATAATTATTTTAACATTTTTGGTAATGCTACATAAAATTGTTTCCATTGATTCTATTTTCTTTTTTGTGAATTATCTGTGCCTTTTGCTCATCTATTAACATCTTCTTAGCAACTTGGATGAGCTCGCTCATCAAATAACTACATCAACCATATCTTTTGTCCTTAGTCTGGCTTGTCTTTATAATTTGATTGGAATGTGGCTTGTTTGTTTGTTTTCTCCTTGGTGTTAAATATTTTTGATTATCTGTCTGGCTAAACTTTATTTTCTGGTTCCCTCTATCACGTCGAAACTTAAAAAGTCCTTCCCAGGGAAACAGATGTGGTTCAAGTGATTGGGCTCCTGTCTACCATATAGGAGGTCCAGGGTTCAATTCCCGGGGCCTCCTGGTGAAAGGCAAGCTGGCCCACGTGGAGTGCTGGCGCACACAGAGTGCTGGCCCATGCGGAGAGCTGGCCCATGCAGGAGTGCTGGCCCACTCGGGGAGCTGGCACAGCAAGGTGACACAACAAAAAGAGACACAGAGGAGAGACAATAAGAGACGCAGCAGACCAGGGAGCTGAGGTGGCGCAAGAGTTTGAGTGCCTCTCTCCCACTCTGGAAGATCCTATGATCGGTTCTCAGTGCTGCCTAAAGAGAAGACAAGCAGACACAGGAGAACACACAGACAGCAGACAGCAAGCGCAAAACAACGAAGGAAGAAATAAATAAAAAGAAATCTTAAAAAAAAAAAGTCCTTCCCCAGGGGCAAAACGTGTTTTCTAGATATCCTTCAGAGGAAAATAGTCCAGCACCTGAGAAATTACGACATCCCTCTGCAGGTTAGATGACATTGGTTTCTGTGTGTCCCCAAGAACCCCAGGAGGGGGACAGTGGCTTACTGTCACAGTTAAGAGCATGGGCTCTGGAGCCAGACAGCTGAATTTGAATCCCACCTCTGTCACTTGGGCAAGTTACTTAATCCTCTGTGCCTCAATGTCCTCCTTGGTAAAACAGGCATAACAATGGTCACCCACCTCATAGGGTTGTTGAGAAGATTAATTGGTACCCTCAGTGATCTAAATTTGTTTAAGTAAAGCTTTTGGAGCCTGGCCTGGGCCTGACCCCCTGTGTCAAGTTAAGTCAGAGGGTGAGAGAAAAATGGGTATTCTCTCTGTCCCTGCCCCAAAAAGGGGCACCCACGAGTCTGTGCCTGATTCATCAGGGAGGACTGGCCCTCTAGGCTCAGTGGGGTTCTTTGCCAGCTTTTTCCTCTTCTATCTTCTGTTTGGTTTGATCCGAGGTTGACAGACCACCTGGCCTACTAAACTGGGAAGGTAAGCTCATTCCATCTGCCCAATTACCTGCCAAGAGGCAGTCATTGTGTTCTTTGTTTTGACTCACTGAGGGGGAGAGATCTGAGGTTGAAAACAGCCCTCCTGCTTTGTCCTTTGGGGTCCACGGCCATGATTGCCTCCCTGTCATTCCACCCAACGCAGCTAAGACCCAAGAATTTTAATTGACCTGGAATTAGACACTTTGTTAACAAGAGTCACTAGAGAACCTTCTGAGGGGGATTCAAATGCCGGTGACTTTCAGGCAGAAGAATCAGGTCCAGAGAAATCCAGAGGTGGGGGGTGGGGAGTGGAAGGTGAGACGGCCTCAGCTAGGTCCTGCCCTGGAGAGATGCACAGAGTCCAGGATTGTGGGGGCCAGGAGTCTCAGTGTTGTGGGAAACAACTCTTCCCATGCTTCTTGCATCCAGGATGGTGTTCAAGTCCCTCCACTTAAAATGAAATATCACCCTCAGCCCCACCACCCACAAGCATCCTGCAACTGAAGGCTAATAATCATCATCATAGCTGTTTTGCATTGGGCTTGGCAAACTTTTCATATTCACTGTTCCAGTCAAGCTCAAGTAAGGTAGGCGTTATTGCTCCCATTTGACAGAAGAGGTGACTGAGGCCCAAGACGGTGAACCAATAGGTCCAGGTGTGATGGACTTGGGACTCACTCATTCCCAGGATTCTAAGTATTAGCTTGAAGCAGTAGTTCTTGATCTCTAGCATCAGAAGCCCCTTGAAGGCTTGTTAAAGCACAGATGGCTGGGCCCCACCCCTAGAGTTTCTAACACCAGTAGGCCTGGAGTCTGGTCAAGAATTTGCATTTCTAACAGGTTCCCAGGTGATACTGAGGCTGCTGATCTGGGGCCCACTTTTGTTTTTTTTAGAAGGTACCGGGGATTGAACCTGGGACCTCATGTGCGGGAGGCAGGCGCTCAACCACTGAGCTAAATCCACTCCCTGGGGCCCACATTTTGAGAACCACTGGCCTGAAGCTTTTGCCACTGCCTCGAACCTCCTTGTTGTTTTAATAAAGAAATGCTTGCAGCAGCTACGGACGGACAGATTTGGGTCTTTTCCAAAGAATCTGCTAATGGCAGCATATCTGAAACATAAGGCGAGAACAGCAGTCTCCAGCTGCCGGGTATTTCACACATAAAGGAAGGAAGGTGGACCAGGAGGCTGTGGTGGGCCAGGTTGGCTGTTTGAGCACGTGGGTTTAATTCCGAATTCCTTCTGGGAAGTCCACGTAACTGGGAACGAGGATGGTGGAATTATTGCTTATATACAGAACCATCAAGGTCTTGGCTGTGTTAAAACCCAATCATTACTTCCAGGTAGTAATGCGTTTTAGGTGATGTCTTCTGCTTATGCTCAGCAATGCATGAGTCTCAGAGCGGTGGCCAGAGAAATGGCGCGTCGTCGTATATTGAGCGAGTGATAATGGAATCCAGGAGGTGGAAATTACAAGTCGAAAAGTAAAATCGATGCCCTGACTGTGAAATGACTGAATGCCTGGTGAGGTACTGTGCAGAGATGTTCCCCCCACCCCCGCTCAGCTCCCACCTTTAAGATTCTCACCAGTTCCGAAGTTCCTTGAGGGCAGGGACCATATTTTAATCACGGGTAATCATATCATGTCAGGGCTGAAATGGGCCTGAGAGAGCTTCCAGCCCTGGAACAGCAAATCGGTTTCATTCTGGTGCCAGCTACAATCGTTTAGTGATGGCTGCCTGAAGCGCTGGGCTGAGAAGCATTCTGTGGCTTCTCTGGGCTCTGTGGGGAGCCGGGCCCGGATCAATTAGCGGTGCTTACCACGGGGGTGAGGGGGAGAGGCAGCGCTTGGCTGCTGGGAGCCAACCCTGCTCCCCTGACAGGTGAGGAAAAGAGGGCTCTGCTGGCCCTCTCTGTATGCCACTGCCACCCTGCCACACCCTAGCACTTTCCCCAGGTGCCCCTAGCAGTCTTGCCAGGGGGGAGCTGTGCTTTCTTATTCGAAGGTCCGTGAACTTGGAGGGGGGAAGGCAATCACAGCTTCACTTTCACTAACCTCTAACTGAAATTGCACCCTTCCTTCCATGATGAAGCTAGGCAACAAACCAGAGTAGCGTTAGCAGTACCTGGAACCCTGCCCCAGTAGAAACCACAGCTATATCTTCACAGCACATCATCCATGGTTGCCGCCGATGTACCTAAAGCTCCCGGACGCTCCTCCTCCTCGCTGCCGTGACATTATAGTAGCGATTGGGTCTGCCAGTAAGTCTTGTTATTTAATGCATTAATAAAGAAACACATCTATTATTACGTCGCAAAGTTGTTTTTTAAGATTTGGATGGCTGTATTTCAATATAATTGGTTTCCCCTGTAATTCTATTTTATGCATTTAAATATGGTATTCGGAGAAGGAGGTCCATAGGCTTCACCAGATGCCAAAGGGATCCATGATCCAAAATGATCCAAAAGAAAGGTTAACCTATCCCCCCTCCCACAAAGTTTCCCTGACACAACTCCTATGTGAGCCGTCTCCAGTACACTATATTCTTTGCAGTGACTTGGGGGCAGCCGGCAGCTGAGACGGTGAGAACTGGGCTGTTCTCTGCTCTGGGGAGACAGGCTGAGCCACCCCAGGTGCCCACTTCCGGGGGGCTCTGCTCACTTTGGACTCTATGTAACTGGCACAACCAGAGACTCTGTGGTGGAATTCTTGTTTGCTTTGTTTTTCAAAGACTCCTTGAGAAATCCTAGAGCCACAGGGTAAAGAGTGGAGGCCTCCCATTTTCCATCACAGACAATGCCTCAAAGATGCTTCAGGTTTGGAGGCCGCTCCTTCACCCAAGGAATCTTCCCCACTGCCTTCCAGGGCCACAAGACAGGCCTGAGACAACGTCCTTCAGTTAGTCAGGAAAGGCAAAGAGCTGTGACAAACATTCCCTCCCCCCCCCCCTCCGCCCCAGCTCTCCCTGGCTTAGTGTAATGTGCAAAAGGCATATTGCTCACTCACCCTCCATTCCAACTGGGTGTTCCATGGGCGGCCCTCCACAAGGTGATTCAGGGACCCAGGCCCTCACCATCTTGTGGAAAATTAGCACTGCCAACTTCAAACTGTGGCTTCCGTGGTTAAAGTAGAACAGGAAGAGTGAATGGAGGATCCTGAGTGGGCAATGTCTGTGGCCCAGGCACGTGACTCTATCTAACTTCTAGCTAGAACTCAGTCACGTGGCCCCAACTCAACTTCAGGGAAGGCTGGCAAAGGTAGTCTGGCAGTGAACCCAGGAAGACAAGGAAATATGTGTGGTGAGGGCAGAGTCTTGGCACTGCCAGTCTTCAACATTATGCTGCTGTCTTAGCAAAAGTCTTTTGGTCACATGCGACCAACTAGCTTAAGTGGAATGGGAAAAGGTGGATGGAGATGACCAAAAAAGTATACTGGACATCTCATAGAATCCAAAGAAATCTCACAGAATCTGCCAGGCAGACTCAGGAAGGGCTGGATGAGAAAGTGGAGACCACCCATAGCTGCTTCTCATTCTATGGGACTCCATGGCTTTTGACCTATTTCTTTGCTTCATTCATTTACTCAAAAAAATATTATTGAACACCTACTATATGCCAGCAGTGAACAAAACAGACCAGAGTTTCAATTGGTCTGGTCAATTCTCTCTCTGCAATCTGCTTTCTCTCCTCTTTGGGCCCATATTCCCAAGGACTGCATAGAGGGTACAATGTTGCTGGCACTGCCAGTCTTCCTTTTGCAGGAACACGGAGGGGCCGTGTTTGCCTGTAGCCCTCCCAACTGCTATTTTGACCCCTTTCCCCACCTAGTGTCTCCTTCCCTCCATCTACCCCACTCCACGATGTCTGGACAACTGGATTGTGCAGTTACTTTCAAGAGAGAGACTTTCAGGTGGGAACTTCTTGCTTGTCATTCAGACCAGGTGCCTCAATCTGGGTTCCCGGCAAAGTAGACGCTGACACAAGGATTTGGGTGTCAGAGGTTTCTTTGGGAGATGACCCCAGGAAGCAGCAGTACAGAAATGCAGAAGTGACGTGGAGAGAGGAAGAAATCCTGCAAGGAGTGCATCCATGAAGGGGTTACCACAGTAGGCACCTGGGGCTCAATCCCCCTAGGCACCCTCTGAAGGACTGTGCAGACCACACCTCCGAATCGGCCTACCAACTGGCAAGAAGGCTCGGCAGTTATCCATCAACTCCTTGATGGTCATTGGTTGAGAGGGGTTAACTGCCCCTGCAGGCAGCCAATTGCAGAAGACCTTCAAGCAGAGAGGCTTGGGAAGCTGTGGGTGGGGCAATCACAGTGACTATTACACCTCATGTATCAAGGCTCAGAGCCAAGCTCCTCCAAGTGTGGCCCAACCCCTCCACCTAGCAATCACCAGTGCAACTTATTACACAAGTCTCCAAGCTCCACAGACCTTCCCAATCAGAGTATCTGCCCAGGAACCAGAATCTGCACACTTGACACATTTTCTCCACAAATGACTCTTACCAGTGGTTGTGACTTAAGAAAAACAGCCACCCTCCTCACCACCACCCATGAGATCTGGCCCCTGCCTACCCATCAGACCCCACGTCTAGCTCTCTCCATGCTCTGTGCCCTCTGTTCCTGTCAAACTGACCTCTTTGCTGTTCTTTGAACACTCCAAGCATAGTCCTGCCTGCCTCAGGGCCCTTGTACTTGCTTTTCCATCCACGTGACTATTTTTCCCTGTCCCCTGTCTGCCTTACTTTGTCTGGGGCTCTACTTAAAATCCCTTCCCTGACTACCTTGTCTAAAATAGCCCTCTCCCTCCCCCTCCCCCCAGCGGCCTGACTTGACTCCACGTGAAGTCAGGTGAGCTTTTCCTCTATAGTCACTTGTTTGTTGCCTGTCTCCCTACCAAGAGTGGAAGCATCCCGAGGACAAAGCCCTTTGCTACTTTGATCGCCACTGAATCACCAGGCCCGGAACTGGGCCTGGGACATAGTAGGTGCTCAAGAAATGTCATAGAATGAATGAACATGTGCCCCCCACCCCACCTGCTTCACAATCTAATTTTAGCAGCAGTCGCCTCCTCATACAAAGAGAAGAAATTGGATGTGGAGTGAAAAGGGTAGATGGGGTCTTCCAAGGCAACAGGCTCAGACTCTAAAAAGGAAAGCCTTTTAAAACTGCTTCCCATGCCCACCCATGGACCCTGCCCCCTGACCTCCTCCCCTAACCCCTGTCAACTCCACACCTGCAGGCACTGACCTCTGGGACCCCCAGGCCAGGCCCATGAAGACAGGAATTCTGAAAACCAGGAAATTCAGAAGCTTCAGTTGGGAAGTTGGGGGCTCGGGGGGTGGGGGGGCAAGGCCCACTTATTCATCTCTATTTCCCCCAATCCAAAACACACATCATGGGGAGTGGATGTGGCTCAAGTGGTTGAGCACCTGCTTCCTACATAGGTCCCAGGTTCAGTTCCCGGTGCCTCTCAAAGAAGACAAACAAACAACAAGCAGACAACGAGAAAAAACAAACAAACAGGGAGCAGATGTGGCTCAAACAATTGAGCACCCGAATCCCATTATGGGAGGTCCCAGATTTGGTTCGGGTGCCTCCTAAAGAAAACAACGAGCAAACAGATGAGGGAGCCATGGGGTGGGAGGACGACAACAAAACAAACAAACAAATGACAAGCAAACAAATGAAAAAAAAACAACTCAGGTGGGCCAATGTGGCTCAGTGGTTGAGCGCTGTCTTCCTACATTCGAGGTACCAGATTCAATCCCTGGCCCCGGTACCTCAAAAAAAAAAAAAAAAAAAAAAAAAATCATTAGGAGTCCACAAATTAGAATGAACTCCTTCTAGCCCCAGTGCAGCCTCTGCCTCCTCATCTATAAAATGGTTATAATACTTACGTGAGAGCAGTTTTGAGAAAATTAAGGGAAATAATTAAATTCACATATGAACACTTAGCATAGCACTCGGTACATGGAGAACATTCAATACATTCTAGTTGATCATTAATTGCCCAACAATTAGGGCACCTGTGGCCCAGTGGCCAGCACACAGGAAGCCCTGGGAATGGAAAGGTAGTTTTGCCTTTGTCCCTGGGGGGCTCTAGGGTTTTGGAGAAGCCAGCAGCAAAGAGGGAATTACTACCTGTGATGGGTTGAAATATGAACCCTAGAAAAACATCTTCTTAATCTTAATCCATTCCTGTGGGTGTGGACAGCTGGTATATAGGCCCCTTTGAAGATGTTATTTTTAGTTAAGGTGAGCCAACTGAATTGGGGGGGGGGCACTTCATCCTATTACTTGAGGCTTTATGAATAGAAAGCCCCCTGGCTGGGCAGAAGTTGGAAGGCAACGGAGCCCAGAAGGGAAAGGAGAGGGAAAGTCAAGGAATCCCAAGGATGGCCAGCAGCTGGCCCCAGAATGCCTCAGTCTGAGGGGAGAAAGCACCACCTTGCTGACGCCTCGATTTTGGACTTCTCCTGGCCTCAGAAACGTGAGCCCATAAATTCCCGTTGTTTAAGCCCACCCATTGGGTGGTACTTGTCCTAGCATCCCAGGAAACGACAACACTGCCCAATAGGAACACAACGATGGAGCTGACAAGAGGAGGCCCCACACCCCGGAGGAAGGAACAAGAGTCTGCTGAGCCACTGTCCCATCAAGTTCACCCTGCAATTCCCAAGCAGAGGGCCCAGAAAGGCTCTTACGCAAACGCTGTCAGCCATGGGGGCAAAGCATATTGTACATCCCTCCCCACTCAGGAACCCTATGGAAAGGGAAGAAAATTCTTACTACTTCCACAATGTCCACCTCCAACCTTCCTACCTCCTACTTTGCTATTTTTATTAGCATTATCTCTCAACCCTGACCCCTTAACTTGAATCAGGAGCTGAGACACGGCATCGACTTTGTTTTATTATTTCTACCTGCCCGTTTTCTGGAACCCACCACCACGGAGGTGGTGGTCAGAGAAAACTGGGATTTGGCAAGATCTGATGGGGGGGTGGGTTGGTGGGGAAGATTAGGAGATTTCAGTTGCTTCTTTTGTTTCCACCTACTTTCTGATCTGGGAGGGGTGGGGAGGCAGCCCACGTGGGCGACTCAGCAAACAAGCTGGAGATAAGAGCTTATTGACAGGCCCAGCTAGCAGGCCCCTCATTCACACCGCTTCAAAGACAAACACTTTCCGTTTGTCGATCTGTTTTAGGCCTTGCCGAATCGGCAAGTCTGTGGCCTTGACTCTAAAAATAAATCTCCTGCAATAATGACAAGGCTGCTGCAAAGAGGAAGACGTGCAGAGAAGGCAAGGCAGAGGGAGGCAACGCTGAGAGCAGGCGGGAGAGAAACCGAATACCCAGACAGGAAGAAAGGATGTGGGGAAACGTCCCTGGCTGCTTTCTCCTGACCAATAGCCAGGCCCCATGACCAAAGAAACGCCGCTGGGGGCCTGTGGATCATCAGAGCACAGCCGTGGAAGTGGGGGGGGGCTCTCTTAACCATTGGCCCTCTATGACCCTGCTACGAAGTGTGGTCCATGGACCAAGCTTCATGGGCTTCACCGGGGAGCTTGTTAGAAATGCAGTTCTCAGGCTCCACCCTGACCTGCAGAATCAATCGGAATCTGCACGGTCAGATCCCCAGGTGGCTCCTGGGCACATTAGAATTTGAGAAGCTGGGCAGGTTCCCTGGGGTTTCACAGAAGGCAACACAGATGAGTCTAACAGACGCTTTCTGAGCTCTCCTCCCTTCAGACAAACAAGAAGCGAGCCCTCGCCCACAAAGGTGCTTCCTAAGAGAACTTTCCTTTGGATAAAGGAAGCCAGCCGTATCCAGCTAGGTCTCTGGTTGACCACAAGTTCATTTTCTTAGACTCTCACAGTTCCCCACCCACCCCCAGGACAATTAGGAATCTCTCATCTAATCATGCATCATTCACGTGGACACAGGACACAAACTCATTCCAGAAAGGGTCCCTCTCAAGGGGTCTCTCTGGGAATCGTTCTTGGGCTCCCTTCCCTCCCACCCTCCTTGCTTTGCTTCTCCTTCCGTGGCTCCTGGTCTGAAATGTTTCCCTGTCTCCTCATCCTTATGAAACTGTATTTCATGGCCTCTGAGCAAGATTCTGGTACATGCTGATGCCCTCTACCCTCCTCCGCTCTCCCCTCCCCTTGGTCTGCCTGACATATTTCAACACCTCCCCACTGTTGTCGTCAGTTCTTCCGGAGAGACCATCCTTCCATCCTTTCTGCCTCACAGGTCACAGACTCGGTTATTTAGTGTGAATTCTGGTGGCCCTTGTGCCTGCCAAGGCCCCGGGCAGGTGAACAGCGGGGCCATTGTTTAAATGCCGAGCAGGTGACAAATAGTTATGGTTGCTCTTTGCTGGAATTCTAAATAGTTGCTGTCACTCTTCATTGACTATAAAATGTACAAATGTGAATGATAAGAAAGAACATAACTGTGCCCCATCTTATCGAATTTATTTTAGCTGTGCCTTAAAATCAATTTAATTTGTAAATTATTCATGGCATGAAGCAACTCTTACAGACACGCACTACCAAAACCTAAGCCGTAAAGGTAGTACTTAGTTTTTCTAGGCATTCCATGGCTGCCTTTAGCATGTTTTATTACGAAAGTAATGCATATCTGCTTTAGAAATTGTGGATGCTAGGGATAAGCAAAAATAATTATTTTATTATTATCACCTTTACCCCTATGACCAAGAAATAAGCACTATTAATATTTCAGTATATATCCTTTCAGCCTTTTTTTAGTCTCTGCGTATATACACATACATATGTATATATATGCATATATACATACACATATTTTTAAATAGGGTCATAATATATGTGGTAGCTTATGTCCCAACATAGCTGTCATCAATTCTTTGCCTCCCTATACTGGAGCCCTGATGGTCTGGAAATGGCTCACACCAGCTCTCCAGAGCTGACAGCATGTACCTTGTCCCAGCTCTGCAGTCAGTGACATCGTGTTGATAACTTGAAATCAGCCATGGTGGCAAAGGCTAAAAATCAAGGCTTTGTTTGCTTGTTTGTTTGTTTTCCCTTTTTTCAAAGAGCCAGCTGCTCAACACTTATCAGCACACCACTATATGTGAGTGTATACATATTTAATATATATTAAATATAGATATGTCCAGGGCCAGCGCCATAGGCAGGTAACCTGAAGAGTTGCACAGCACCCCACCCTGGGAAGGGTCCCACTCTTGGTTTAATGCTCTGCCATTGCCATCTTGAAAATCTTATTAACTTTAGGTTTGAAATTGTACTTTGTAAATGACGTCTGACGGGACGACGGAGCCTGCACGAAAGTAGGGGAGATACACGCGATGTGTGTATCCACAGTTCCTCGCCACCCCATCTGTTTCTGGCATTGGCAATGCCCTGTGAGCACAGAATTCCCGGGGACCCATGATGTGTGTGAGTTCAGCGAAACACAAGGTGAGTACAAGGCAAGCGTTTTACGTCTGCGTCTGAGTAAGCAGGGAAGCTGGCAGCCCTGATAGGCCATGCTTTCCATTTGAACCAGAACTTGCTCCCGATGCAGAAAGAAGGCGGTACTGGGAGTGGGTATGGTTCAAGCGGTTGAGCACCCGCCTCCTACATGGGAGGTCCTGGGCTCTGTTCCCAGTGCCTCCTAAAGAAGATAAACAACCAGCAGACAACGAGCAGTCATCAAGCAAAAACAACAAGCAGACAATGAGCAAAAACAAACAAGCAGGGAGCAGATGTGGCTCAAGCAGTTGAGTGCCCGCCTCCCACATGGGAGGTCCTGGGTTCGGTTCCCAGTGCCACCTGAAAAAAAAAAAACAACAATGAGCAGACAACAAGCAAACAGATGAGTGACCCAACTCAGGGGAAAAAAAAAAAAAAAAGCAGAAGAAGGCAGTACTGTTCTAAGAAACACAAGCAACCAAGGAAACCTAGCATGTTCTTTCTCAGTCACGTTACTTCCTTGTGTTAGCCAACTACTTACACCAAAAAGTATGACATAGAGGGAAAGGGAAAAACAGGGCAAGCCTTAGTTTCTTTTCCTTTCCTTTCAGTCCTTATTTACTCCTCAGTAGGCAGAAGGTAGAGTGTTGGTAGAATGGATATGTATCGAGAAGTCAAATAAAAATGGTTGAGTTAGTTTCGTGCAGCGTTTCCACTGGTTTTGGTAAAAACGAAATGCATATGCGTGTACGAGCTACAAAATACAAAATGTACTTTCGGTGATTCCGCAAGCGAGTTAAAAGCTCTTGTGCTTGCATTTGAAACTGGCATCACACAATATAAAGACAAATGGTAAAACTCATAGTAATAATTTGAATTTTGAATATTTCTTTTCTTAGAACAACATAGGACAGCAAATAAAAAACACCACACATCCAAGAGAGCAGCCACAGAAAAAAAAGAAAAAAGCTTTCTATTTCAGTACCTTCCACGGCACTTTTTTTCCTGGCTTTTGCACTGGGCCCTGCAAATTATGAGTCTATTCCTCCACCTCTTGAATCCGGTCTGACCTGCAACTGTTCTGACCAGTAGAATTCCCTAGAAATGATCTCTGTCTGTTGGGAGCTCACTTTGACGGGGACTGGAGATTTCCACTCCCTGCCTCTGGAGCTCTGAGCCTCTGTGAAAGAAGTCCAGGCTCCTCTGCTGGAAAGACAGGCCACGTGCAAGAACACCCGGGCTCCCCGCAAAGGAGCGAAGAAGTCTTCTGGGAGCTCCAGCCCAGACAAGCCTTGGGATTGCTCCCGCCCCAGCTACCTTCTAACTGCAACTGCAAGAGAAACCTCGGGCCAAAACCACCCAGCTGAGCTCTGTCAACTGTTGTTGAATCCCACTAAGTTTGGGGATGGTTTGCTCTGTGGCGATAACTGCACCGGGATCCCTTTCCTTTTATAACCTGGGTGTTTGGTTTTAAATGTTAAAGATGGAAATTCTAGATTTATTTCTTCAGGGAATCAGAACCCGAGACAGCAAGTGTTAGGGTGAAATGCGAGCTCCGATGAAGCAAGAAGAGTGGATCTCAAATTGGAGCGTGTCTGCAAGTCACCTAGTTGGGAAAGAGGGGGCATACAAAATGCAGCTCTCTGGACTCCAGCCCCAGTGACGTGGGTGCAGTAAGTCTGGCATGTGGCCAAGGAATCTGTACTTTTACAAGCCCCCACATGGTTCTGAGGTAGGCTTTTGGTGGACCCAGAGTTTGCAAAACACTGCTTTAGGGGGGTATTATTACATGGTGGCAAAGGGGTGTTGTTTTCAATGTCAGAAGATTCCCATAGCTGCCCCAGCCCCAAATGACAGGCCTCGACGATGACTTGGAAGGATAAACCCGAATAAGGACAGGCCTGGCCATCACAGACCTTTATCTGTGTTGATAAACGACAGAGAAAACAAACGGCAAACTGTAAAGCAGAACTTGCAGGAAGAGTGTCCAATTCTTATTGATTCGGACAAAGTAAGTTTACTCACAAGACCAGGCAGGGGAATCCAGAGAGAGAAAACCCTGTCTTCCATCTGCATCAGGGTCTTCCTTTCGGTTGTAATCCCCCCGCAAAAAACCTGGGTGGCCCCAAAATGCCACTCAGTGGGAACTAGAAACAATAAGGATAAGACCAAAAGAAAAACAACATCACCATAAACTTCCATTTCCAGTGAGATGGTCACGTATGCGTGTCTTTGCTCCCGGCTCCCAGCATCAAGCCTGCCTCATAGCAGGTGATCAGTGATTATTTGCCAGATGGATTGATTTTAGTTATCGATAAACTTCAAGCATCCAACAAAGCTCCTGTCTTGATGTTGTACAGACATGCATTGGATATGATTAGCATTCAATGGACCAAATCTGCTCCTTGTGGAAAATGTCCTAAAAGAGAGAGACCATGAGCACATAAATTCATTCAAAGGCTCCTGGAAATGTCTGAATCCCTGGGAAACAGTTTGTACCTGGCAACTCTAAGGGACACACTTTAATAGAGCCAAGTTTGGTGAGTAGCCCCCACCCAAAGAGGGTGAGGGATGGCAGATGCTCCCGGGTTTTTAGGGGCATGGCTACAGAGAAGGGATGTGAGCTCAGACCCTGAACCAATGAGCAAATGGACACCAGAGCAGCAAGCAGAAAGAGCCTCTGACCTCAAGGGTGATGAGAATGAATACTGCTCAACCTCAGCTTTCTCATCCGTAAACGGGTGCAAACAGTGCACATCTCACAAGATTTTCTTGAGAATTCCAGAAAGTAGCACATACAAAGCATCTTGCGCAGTGCCTGGCACACAATAGCTCCTCTACAAAATGTTATCTCCTTTGCCCCCTCTTCAAACACTCACTACCCTGCATGATTCTGTCATGCTTTAGTCGTGTTTTTTATAAAGGAAGGTGGGGGTGAGTGGTGTATCTCTCTGTCAGCTTTTGCTGTGTAACAAACCACCTCCAACTTAGTGGCTTCAAATTACGCTCATATAGTCTTGCATCTGGAGCTCAGCTCATCCCGCTTGCTTCTGGGATGTTAGCCTACCTGGGCATGGCTCCTCGTTGTAGATTGGGGCCAAGTCTGACTCCGGGTCCCAGTTTGAGGGGCAGCGGCTACCAGAGGGAAGTGCTTCTCGTGGCAATGACCAATATACAAAAGGGGAAGCCCAACCACGCATCCACATTTCAAGCTAGTGGGACAAAAGGAGGAAATGGTAGAATTGCAGCCCAGAAGCCACGCAGTCTCTCCCTCTGTGATCCGATTGGCCAAACATACCAGGAAGCCAGAGAACAAGGGATCCAGGGAAATGTAGTGCCCTGTAAGCAGAGCTGGGCAGAAAAGAGCAGGGATGGTTTTGAGAGCAAACAGGTAAATGAACCAGCTTTCACTAGGCCCCCAACACGTCTATGCACACAGACACACACACGACACAAGCACTTTCACAGCCGCTGTCAGTGCCCCACACATGTCCCCCAGCACTCACAAGCCCCATGCCAGAAGTGTCTTATGGAGGACACGTGTGGTCTGCCCGAGGGCTTTTCCCTGTCACTGGAACTTACTTGGGCTGCGTGTCGAGCAGGTTGGAGGAGTCGGGGAATTGACATTCCTTGGAGTAGCCCTCAACCCACTGCAAATGGAAGTTGGTGGCTTCCTCACCCCTGGAGCGTGCTCTCCATTGGCAATTAGAGGTCCTCTGTGGGATTGAGCCCCAGTTGCCCACAGTGATAATCTACTTGTTAACACATTCTGTGCTGGCTTCCTTTCCTTCCCTCTCACCCCCGCCCCCCCACCCAAATAAACCGCTTGTACTAGAATCCTTGTCTCGGGGCTTACTCCTAGGGAAAACTCGACCTAAGGCAAACACCCCAACACCACTCCCAGCCAGCATCCTTGCCTTCTCACCACCTTGCCTCGCTACAGCTCAGGACCTGAGGGGCAGCAAGGAAAGGAGACCCAAGGCCAGGGGAGGCAGGCCCAGAACTGTATCCAGCCCGAGTATTCATAAGCCTCCCCCACCACCACTGCCCCATTTGGTTCCTTCCACCCACCAAAGAGCAACTTCCTTTCCATTCCTTCCACAGGAGGAAGAACAGAACCAGAGGGGCTCAGGGACATCTTATAAGCAAAAGTCAGGGGCAGACTTGGGCGTGGAATGTTCTCCCAGAATCTCTTCTCTGTTCCCACTCCCATACCCCCTCCTCTTCCCCCCAGCACCTCACAAAAGGTGACCCCTCTTCAGAAGGGAGCGAGTTAAGTGCCGCGTTACCAAGGAACTGCCACGCTAGCCACCAAAGTGACTGCTCGTTATTTGAACACTTTCTTCTATTTGACTGAATACAGGGAAAATGTCACAAATAGAATATTCATCATCCCCCACCCCCACCCCACCCCCCACCCTCGTGCGCCTTTTCTTCCCTGCTTATCTCCCTGCTGTCATGTACGAATCCCAGCTTCAGGTTCATTTGGTATGTCGAGTGCCTGCCCGGGGAGAGGAGGCCGCTGAAAACCTTGCGCTCCCTCCCCACTGGTGTCACCCCACCAGACAAATGCCACTCACACTGACCCCTCGAGGGTCGGCCCATGTCTGCCTAAGCAGAGAGGCCTTCAGCTCCACGCGGAGGGAGCAGAAAAGACCCGAGGAGCCTTCACAGCCATTTAGTGATTCTCCGCATGTCACTTCTACAGACACCTCAGCTTCCAGAGCTTTTATCCTCAGGTGCTTCTTAGAAGACGCAGGATGGCACCCCACTTCAAACGCTGTCTGTTTCGAGATCCTCAGAGGGGTTAACATCGCCTGCCAATTTCCCAGCTACAGAGTCATCAACGCAGAGCATCTCTCTTGGCCTCCTTTCCTTCAGTGCAGGAGACACGTCTCCCCTCGGCCGGCTCCCTCTCCAGCAGGGCCCTATCCTATCGACTGCCATGCCAGACTGCAGGGGACACGTTTCTATCCCTGAAAAAATCAAAGTACTTATTGCTCTGACAATTAGACATTATGTTCAACTGCGAATAACCCAGACCTGAAAACGGGTGGCTTAAACAAGATAGAGATTTATTTTTTCTCTCCTGGTAATATGAGACCAGAGGTGGGCCATCAAGAGCCCTCCCAGACTGGTGTAGCCCCTCCACGTGGTCACCAGGGACCCAACCCTTTTCTCTTCCTTTCTTAGGATGTGATCATCATCCTCATACTTTCAAGATGCCTACTGGAGCTCCAGCCATCACATCAGAACTCCAGGCAGGACAGAGAGGAAGGCCAGGAGGGTGCCCCCAAACTGAATCTGCCCCTTTTCTGAGGAGCTTTCCCAGAAAACCCACCCAAGAAAGCCAGATTACATCCCATTGGCCCATCTGCATCCTGCAGCCATCCTTAGCTGCAAGGGAGGCTGGGAAAGCTAAGCTTTTAGCTGGGCACATCGCCACCATCTATAAGAGACAAATTCTGTTAGGAAGGAAGAAGAGGATAATGAACGTGGGTAAGCAATTCCTAGTGCCTGTCACATTTGGGAAAACTTTGCCTTTATGACCTAGGCTGAACTTTGAAAGTACTTGTCATCAGGTAGTATCCAGAGTGCCTGCCTCATCCTGTCCCTTCCCCAGCCCACATTTCTCTCTTCTCTCTGCTTGATTCCCCTCCCTATAAATGCTTGTATAAAAATTGTGGCCTCTCTGGAATGATTTGAGAAGTACTGAAATAGCCCTCCCTCTCTTCCGCTAGCCATAAATAGCCTGAAAATCTAAAGCTGGTGCTTCATTCCTCTCGATAATCCATTATCCCCTATGAAAGGGCAAATCAAATGACAGATGATCAGGATCTGGTCAGACCAGAGCAGGTTTTGATGAGGGAAGAGTACAGAGTGGGGCCAGGGAGGACGGCTGGGAAGGGGACACCGAAGAGCCACCAGCCAGAATGAGGGCACAGAAAGTCCAGGAGGGGCATCTGCCAGGAGAGGGGCCCCTCAAACATTGCTGAGTCCATCTTTCTTTGCTAAAAGGGGATGCTGGGGCCAGGATCAAAATTTTCCCCAAGGGTCCATACCTCTTGCCAATCTCTGATCAAACTGCATCAGATGCCGCCTACACATTTGCTCCCTTGCTTTCCCTCACTTGCCCTCCAAGCTTCTCCGCAGAATGCAACTAGAGAGTTTAATTGCAATGCTCTACCTCCCCCTGTGTGCTGGGACACTGTTCCCTACATGGAATGCCACAGATCCGAGACCTTTTTCTCTGTCTTTGCTGTCTGACAGGTCTCTGTCTTCCTCTTTCTTCTATTCATTCACTTTTCATCTTGATGGTGGACACCATGAATAATTCCTTCAGAAAGTGTGGAACTTTCCAGGTCCTTTTATATCCAAAAACATCTTTAATTTGCCCCCACACTTGAATATCAATTGGCTGGTGTGCTGGTATTTAGTTGTGGTCTCTCAGCCCTGTACCCATTTAAATTCTGTTCTATACAGCTGGGGTTGGAAGTTTGCAAACTACATTTCCCAGCTGACTTCCTGTTAAGTTCAACCAATAAGGGCCAAGGTACAGTTTGCTGGTTTCTCTTTTCCTTATTGACCTTTGACTGATACTCTTGGGTACGAATTTCAAGTCTCAAAATAACTTTCCCTCAGAATTTCGAAAACATTGTGCCACCACCTTCTAGCTTTCCAGCTGAGATGTGTAATGGCAGGTTACTACGTTTTACCTTTGGAGGATTTTAGATTTTTTTTTTCATTACCCTATTTTGATGCATTTATAGACAGCATATATATAATTCTTCCTGTTTGGTACTTAGCCTGCTCTTTAAATCTAAAGATTGAAGTTTTTCTCCAGTTCAGAGAAATCATCTATTCTATTATTACTTTATTTCCTTTCCTACAATCTCTCTGTTCTGTGCTTCTGAGAATTCCCATTGGGAAGGATATTTGAATTTCAGGTCCTGCCCCATGTCTCTTAATTTTTATCTTATACTTAAAAAAAAAAAAAAAAAAAAAACTCCTTGCCTTTTTGCACTTTTTGAGAGACTCTCTCAACCTCACTAATTCAATCGTCAGCCATGCCCAGTCAGCTGCTCAGTCCATCAAATGAGCTCATTACTTTAGCAATTGCATTTGTTTAATTCCGAGAACTCTGACTTATTCTTTTGACAGCAGTCAGCTCTTTATTTATGGATATTACTTTTACTTCATTTAAATATCTCTCCTACATCCTGGGAGAATTCTGTGGGGATTAGTTCTTTTGTTTGTTTAGTTTGGTGTCTCTTTCACAATGTCGGTTTTCCTCAAATATGTTTGATAATTCTTTACTTTCTGTTCCTTTTATAGATGAAGGTCTAGGCTTATCTATAGTGGAGGCTGGTGTGTGTTTTCTAAAGTCAAATGAAAAATTCCTGCTCTATGACAGTGAAAGCAAGTTCTGGTTACAGAAGCACAAAATCTCATGGCTGTTTTTGGTGGAGAAAGACTTGGATCAAGCCACCTTTGCCTTTGGATGTTTGGGTAGCTCATCTTCCAGAGGTGGAGACTCCTTACCTGGGGTCATGCCCTTTTCTCCAGCTAGAGTCGGCAGAAGTAGCCTGGGTCAGAACTCTCATATTGAAGAGTTTTCTCATGGCTTTAGCCTGGAGGTAAATATCAGGAACCTACCCTCCGAGAGCTGGAAACAGGGGCAGTGCTCTCAACTCAGCCTCCCTAACAGCCCCACAGCCCATCCTCCCTTGTCCAGCCCTTACTGCCTCTAGTTTTGAGATCCTTCCAGGGTTTTTCCAGAAAACTCATCTTTGGAAGGGAGAACTCTTTTTTGCCTGTGTGGAATTTGGGGACCTTCAGCACTGCTTGGAAGGTCTCATCTCCTTTTTATCTTCCCCAAATTTCTGGTGGGCTGATGACATCTTGCCCAGCTTCTCAGGTAGGCTTTTAGTCTTCTGTAATATTTCATTATGGAAAATCCCACATGTAGACACAAGTAGTTAAACTAGTATAATGAATCCCCTATGTGGCTGTCACCGAGCTTTAACAAGTACCAATTCATGGCCGCCTTGGTTCATCTCTAGTCACAACCCCTCTCCCCAACCCTTCCCCCCTCCCCTCACACACATTTTTTTTTTTTTTTGGTATGTTTTCTGTCATTTCAGTGGAGTTTTAAGGAAGAAGGCATGTGATAAATCAGGCATCTTGAAACACCAGCTTGTTCCTTCATAAATGCTTGAGGAGATTATTATTGAAGCTGAGGAACGGGTATAGGGTGATTCATTATACTATCCTCTCCACTTTTGAGTATGTTTGAAACATTCCATAATCAAAAGTTTTTAAAAAGTAAAAATACCTGTTTGAAGAACGGATATTACAGAATGAAGTATTTTCTCCAAGATATTTCTCAGGCGGTCTTCCAGCTTGGTAATTCTCTCCAATAGCAGGGGTGGGGAGAGTGGTGCATTCTTGCTCCTCTTTCAAAGAATTGTTGAGAATCACAGTGTTTCCTGAGGAAACTTTAGGGACGGGAGTGCTTTGTCCAGGTGAGCTGTGTATAAGCCGAAATAAAGGGGGAGAACCTCCGTTCCAGCTTACTAGTGGCAACCCGCCTCCCCAAGCCACTCTCCTTACGTGATATGATGTTTACCTGCAAGTTCATCTGGAATCCGCATGAATACACTCATGACTAGACATTTTGGGATTCCTTCTCTTACCCTTTATTGGTGCCTTGGCCTTCAAGGTGACCTTACAATTGTAAACTTGAACCTTGACTGGATGTTTAAGTGATGTTTGAGTGAATTAAGGAATTATTCATTTTTATTATTAATTATTTTTATTATTCATTTTTATTATTAATAGCATCAGTATTTATCACCTAAATGGCTTGTTGCTCATGGTGCGCTCGTTTTCCTCTTTCAAAGATATTAATACTAAAATAATTATGGGTGCAATGGTATGGTGTCTGGAATTTGCTTTAGAATAACAAAGGAGAATTAGTACAACCACATATATTTACCCAAAGGCATGTACTAGAATATTCTTAATGATCCCAAAATGGTACAACCCAAATGTCAAATAAAAAGAGAATAGATCTATTGTGGTACATCCATACAATGGAATACTATTCAGCAATGGAAAGGGATGAACTATGGATACATATGACCACACAGATGAAGCTCACCAACATAAGTTAAGTCTAAGAAGGCAGACACAAGAATCCATTCTGTGTGGTTCCTGTTATATAAAGCTCAAAAATAGGTGAAGCTAGTCTATGACATTAAAAGTCAGGATAGCAGTCACCCTTGGGTGGGGGGTCAAGTAATAAGAAGGAGGGAGGACAAGAGGGACTTCTGGGATGCTGGTCATGTTCAGTTTCTTGGCCTGGGTGGGCTTCCCCAGGTGTGTCCAATGTGTGACAATGTATTCAGTGTCGATGTATGATATGTGCTCTTTTATGTAGGTATATTATACTTTGATTTTAGAGATTAAAGATCATAATCACCCAGGAGGGACATATGAATGGGGCAGGGGTGGCCATGGGTTAGTGGTCATTGGGGCTGGGCTCATTTTGTTCAATCTCCTTGTGGGTGTATTTGAAATTCTCCATAATAAAACCTAAAAATACATATTTTCTCCCATGGACTTCGGGGAGAGTGGTGAGTGCTGTTTTTAGTTGAAAGATAGAAAAAGAATATTCAAATTCAATGTCCTGTATTTCTTTCTATTCCAGTAAGAGTAGATTTTCTAGCCATACCCACTTCTCTGCTTGAAGACCCCTTAATCCTTCTCCCACCTCCCAACTGAATTGCCTTCCACATCCCAGTGAAATGGTCCTGTACGTTCAGGGACACCCATTTTCACAAGGAGAAAATGCTATCCAGGGCGTCCGTGAGCCACTCTGTGTTTTTATTGATTTCTATCTGCCTTGTTCCAAAGATGTATTTAAGATTTGCAAAGATGCATACAATTGAACAGCATAAAATAAATTACTAGTAAATACGAACAAATGAGGTTAAGGGAAGACAAGG
This sequence comes from Tolypeutes matacus, assembly GCA_026826555.1. Classification (NCBI taxonomy): domain Eukaryota; kingdom Metazoa; phylum Chordata; class Mammalia; order Cingulata; family Chlamyphoridae; genus Tolypeutes; species Tolypeutes matacus. The sequence continues at coordinate 9,525,254 of JAKSZT010047090.1, forward strand.
ATAGGAAAGTAAGATGGAGCCAAGGGGGAGGTGACTGCACAAAACACCTGCCATGAAATCCATGACACTCGCCTGAGGGAGAACTCAAGTTGGAGGCTGAGTTTTCCAACAACACATGCAAAAAAAGGAAACCAGGTCACGCTATGTGAGTCACAGGGCCAGTGACGTAAAAACAAGTCAGACGCTCGAGAGACGCCCGGACTCTTCCTGACACTGAGATTGGGAAGACAAGTTTTCACCCTGGATTATCATAAATGTAACCTAATAAACAACATCCTGCCATTACGGATGGCAATGGAACCCAAGACTTTGTTAGCTACAGGATGGATAATGAATGACCCAGCAATGAGCTTGAATGAGCTACAGCTCTGCACATCATCCGCGCCTTCTCATAACTCCCTTCAAAATAGGCTGATGGAGAACCTTGAAATGCTGTTCAGAGAAAATCATTCCACAGGGGGACCAAAAGGAGGCTTCAGGCTGGGGTGGCCTCACCCAGGACAGACATTAGATTCGTAGCCTGGAGTCCCTCCACCAGGATTCAGGGGGGTCTGGGCACCCCATGACATCGCAGACAAAATTGTGCCTGTATTTTTTTCTAGGAAGCAGGTCCATAGCTTTCATATGATTCTTAAAGGTGTCAGAACCAACTAGAAGTGAGGAAACCACCACCCCCCATCTAGAGGAAAAGAGGCAGAGATGCTTCAAAATTTGTCCATAGAGGCTGCTTCTCAGTGTTGTCACATTTGGTGGCACTGGGGGGAAGACTGGCATCCTCCTGTGAAACTCAGTGTAACTAGAACAGGGTGTGGCTAGAAAGTTGCCCAGCTCTGCTTGGAAAGGTGCTGGGGGCACCCCTAAGGGCAGAGTAATTTTGAGGCCACCCCATCATCCAAGTACCACAATGGTTTCAGGCCATCGGGCAGGGCTGCAGTAATCTCTATCAGGAGAAGGGTTTTTTTTTTTTCTAATTTAAGACAATTATAACTAAACACTCACCTGAATCGTTGTTTTATTTGTTTGTTTATTTAATTTATCTTTCCTCCCCCTCATTGTTTGCGCTCGCTGTCTGCTCTCTGTGTCCATTCATTGTGTGCTCTCTGTGTCTGCTCGTCTTCTCTCCAGGAGGCACCAGGAACTGAACCCAGGGCCTCCCATGTGGTAGGCAGGAGCTCAATCACTTGAGCCACATCCTCTTCCCTCGTTGTTGTTTTTTTTTTTTAAAGCCATTCATCTTTGATGATGTGACTTCCTAACTAATTTTCCAAGCTCAACTAGTACAAAATGTGCTCCAAGGAGACAGAGGCTATTTGTTGATGGGGTTATAAGCCAGGCACCAGGTAAAAACTGGGGAATACCTACCACAAACAAGGGCTTCAGATCCAGGATAATCAAACTGGAGTTCTTCTTCCCACCAATAATTCCATAGAAGTTGTTTATGGAAACTATTCCTGGATGTCATTACTGATAATAACAAAGCTAACATATTTTAAGCACTTATTACAGACCATGCACTCTATTTTCCAAAGCAAAACTAACCACTGTACTCTGATAGCATAACAAGCCCCGTTGTTCCCATTTTACAGAAAGTGAATCTGAGACTTCATGAAGTGACTTAAAATGCATGAAGTCAAACTGTAAACCCAGGCCTGTCTGACTTAGGTGCCCTTGCCTTGAACCACTGTGCTAAAACCTTAATGAATATAAAACATTTCATTCACCAAGTGTGGTATGAAATCTTGAAGGACTAAGTTTAAAAGGCAGGAGGGAGGCGGAGCAGGTGTAGATCAGTGGTTAAGCACCTGCTTTTCATATACAAGGTCCTGGGTTCATTCCCCACTAAGTCATTTTTTAAAAAAAGGTGGAGGGAGAGGAGGCAGAACAAAATACTGCTTTATCCTCCTGAAAATAATGGTCACATCCATTAAGAGGCCATTCTCAGGAGCAGATGAAGCTCAAGTGGTTGAGCACCTGCTTCCCATGCACGAGGTCCCGGGTTCAATCCCCAGTACCTCCTACAAACAAACAAACAAAACAAAACAGAAAAACCAACTCTCACTGGGGAGCAGATATAGCGCAGAGGTTGAGTGCCTTCTTCCCATGTATAAGGTCTCAGGTTCAATCCCCAGTACCTCCAAAAAAAAGAGGCCACTCTCCACCTTGCAATTGTCTATTTCTGTGCCACAAACCATCCTCAAGCACAGTGGCTTAAAACCACAATTTCTGATGGTCTTGCACAGTTCCATGGGTTGGCAGGGCTTAGGTGGGTAGCACTTCCTCAAGGTCTATCATGCAGTTGGATGCTGGCAGAAACTAGAGTCTTCTTCAGGCTGAATGGGCTGGGCATGCAAGATGGTGCACTCAAGGGGTGGCTGTTGATGCTGGCTGGTGACTGGGAGCTCAACTGTCAGCTAGAGTGCCTCCAGGTGGACTTCCCATGGAACATGGCCTGTACCAACTGAATCTCAGATAGACAGTGAATAATGATTTTAGTATAAGTATGTCCCAACTATTGCATAGGACATACTTATAATTTTAAAAATTCATTATTTATCTGAAATTCAAATTTGAGACATACTTATACTAAAAATTGTTTGTTTACCTAAATTCCAAATTTAACTGGACAGCCTGCATTTTTATTTACTAAATTAGGCAACCCCTCCCTAGGGGACCACTCTTCCCTGACGCTCAGCTCATGATTTGCATGGAGCTGTCCTGGTCCATCAGTATTGGTTTCCTCTGGTTTTCTATGGCTGTGTACAAATTACCACAACTTTAGCAGCTTTATTTATTTATTTATTTTTTTTTTTTTTTTTTAAGATTTTATTTATTTATTCATTTATCCCCCCCTTGCTGCTTGTGCTCGCTGGGTCAGCCAACCACGCCGCGCGGGCGGGCCTGCCCCCACCAGGAGGCCCCGGGAACCGAACCCGGGGCCTCCCATATGGCAAACGGGAGCCCTACTGATTGAGCCACAGCCGCTTCCCGACTTTAGCAGCTTTAAACACCACTCTTTTATTAGCTCACATTCCCTGTAGGTCAGGTGTCTGGGCACAGAGCGTTTCCACTCAGTTCTCTGCTTAGAAGCTCATTAGACTAAAACCAAGGTGTTGACAGGGCTGCCTTCCTTTCTGGAGACTCTGAGGAAGAATCCACTTCCAAACTCGTTCATATTGGTGGCCGAATCCAGTTTCTTCTCACATTTTTCCCCATGGCCCTTGCCATCTTTAAGCCAACAATGGCAGGTGGAGTTATTCCTGTGCTTCAAGGCTCCCTGGTTTTCCCTTTTTCCTTCCTCTTCTGCCACCAGCCAAAGAAAGCTCTCTGCTTTTAAAGGCTTGTGCGATAAGATTAGGCCCACCAGGGATAACCTCCCTTTTTTAGGTCAACTGTGCTTAGGTAAAATAATACAGCCTGAGGAGTGGTATCTCACCACATTTACAGCTTCTGAGAATTAAGGGGTGTGGAATTTTGGAGGCCATTCTTAGAAATTCTGCCTACCGTACCCCCAGCCCCAGGGGTAGGCTCTGAGCAACTTATGCCAAGGAATGTTTCCTATGTCCACCCTCAGCCCACGATGACTGGCATAGGGATTGGCATATAATTCCGTGCTATAGGTCTAGAGGTACCACCATCTGAAAGCCGCCAGAGGTGGGCTGGAAGCTGCAAGAACAACCACCAAAAGCCTGCCCATGGGGAGCAAAGCCAAGAACCGGGTTGGTGATAGCATCTGAGCCTTGAGTCAGGCTACCCCTGGGTCCCACCCTACTTGCTGAATTTACTCATGGGGGCCTGTACGTTTCCCTGGGCACCTACGAAGTTTCCGTAGGTTTTTTTCCTGTCATTTGCAACTGAACCGTTCTTACCTGATGCAGGAGGTGATATCACTGGCCTGGTTGGAGCGTTTCAGGCTCCTGGTAGACTGAGTCAAACAGGCACCAGACAAGTCCCTCACTTACAAAAACAGGGTCCTGAATTTGGGCTAGGTTGCTGGCAATTCACCTGCAGGAAAAAGCCCCTCCCTTGAGGTAGGCAAGGTGGAGTTTTCAGTCATTCTCAGAGAGCACTGGTTGCCTGGAGATTTCAGAAGCCTTCACCCCCTAACTGCCCTCAGTCCCAGCATGCAAGCAGTGATGCTGTACCAAAGGCTAACTGGAGGAGGAAAAACAATGTGCTTGTCCTTGCTTGCTGTCGCCTGCCCTTTCAGCCACTTTTTCATTTTTTTTAGGATGCCTGCCTGTTCTCTTTCCCAGGGCTGCTTGATGAAGAAAATCCTTGTGGAATTTTGCCTGGTGCTACCCTTATCTGCATTAATGGCTCAGGTTGTGTGTGTGGGGTGGTGTCTAAGGAAAACAACCTGAAACAACACATCCCACCTCTTGGGGTCCTAACACCTCATCTCTAAAAGACGAGGCTCCCTATCTCCCTGGGATATGAATTTGGTCAGTGTAAAGGAAATTCACATTCTGTGAGCACCTAATATCTGTCAGAGGCTTTAGAACATGGTGATGATACATGGACATAAAATAATGGATATATGCTGAAGGGACTTTTATTTCACCCTTTTAACAGACAAGGAAAGGGTGCTTTGGAGGTGAATTAATTTGTTCCAGGACGTAAAGCAAGTGGATGCTAAAGCCAGGGTACACACAGAAGGCTGCCTGGCTCCTACCGTTGGAGCCCACTTGGGGCTTGGTGAGAGGAAAGTGGCTGGGACCAGAAGCTAAAGTTGTCTGGTTTTAATTCCACCCCCAATAACCATGAAACAGAGGTCTTAAGATTGGCCCCATTTTAAGGGTGAGGAAACCACTTACAGAGAAACTTTTCCAATATCCCAAAATGAGTTCAGTGGCAGTGCTGAGTTCTGAAGCCAGGGCTGGTTTTTTGTTTGTTTGTTTGTTTTTTCCCATCAGGCAATATTGGGTGGAGGGAGCAGGGCAGAGTAAGGCAGAAATTTGAGGCCAGAAAGCAATAATGCTCTGATATCATTCATACACATGTTCATTCATTCATTCACCTACACATTCGGTTCTTGAATGCCTCTGGTGGGTTACGCTGTGAGAAGGGTTCATACCACTGGTCTTTGCCCTTTTCCCTCTTAGAGAAGATGATTTATCTGGGTCCCCCAATGCAGTTGGCATTTGGAAAGGGCCATAAAGGAGAGGTATGATTTCTCCAGGTGAGAATGGAGTCGGAAGATATATGAGAAATAGAGGGCAGAACATTCTAACAGGGGGAGTGGCAGGAGCAAAATCCAGAGGCAAGGGAACATCACAGTTCAACATAGGAAGCTGTTGTACTTTACTAGCTGCAAAAACAAATGGGTTGGCTTAACAACAAGAATTTATTGGCTCACGGTTTCAGAGGCTAGACAGCTTGCGTACTCCCAGGATTGGTATCTTCTGGCTGCTGGCGATCCTTGGTCCTTGGCTTTTCCATCACGTGGCAATGGACATGGTGACGTGTCTTCTCCTTTCTCCTCCAGATTCTGGTGACTTCTGGCTTCCTCCCAGGGACGTTTTTCTCTCTGTCTGGCTTTCACTGTGCTTATTAAGGACTCCAGGAATCCGGATTAAAGCCCAACCCAATTCAGTTGGGCACCACCTTAACTGAAGAACCGTCTGGAAGAGATCTTATTTGCCATAGGTCTACACCCACCAGAATGCTGACCAAGACCAAGACCATGTCCAGACTGGGGAACACAGCTCAATCCACATCAGAAGCTGACTCCATTTGGGGCATGTTTAACAGAAAGGGACTTAATACAGGGAACTGGATGTTAACAAAACCATTTAGAAGACCTGGAGAGCAGACATGACGCCCTCTAGGAATGACCTTTGGAACATCATGGGACTGACTCCAGGGAAGCTACTCTGTCAGTCATTCTCAGAAAAGTCAGAATCAGGAGGTGCCACCTGGACTATTGAGTTCAATAACAGAGCTAGGATCAAAAAGCCACTAACACCCCTGTTCAGGAAATTGGAAGGTAGAGGCTGCTACTGCCACCCCTTCTTACCACCCACAAATCTAGAGGCAAGATAGTGGAGTGCTGCCACAGAACATGTCCCAGCTTCACAACCTTGCTTGCGTACAGAAAACCGGCCAAAAGCAGCTGGAATATGACCTATACCTCACATGTGTCTTCCAAATCTGGAGCCCTCAGAGCCACATCTAACTGGTGGAAGCTAATTTTCATCCAAAACTCTAGATGCAAGGGAGTCTGGGAAAAGTGGTTTTCCGGCATCTGCTCTACAGGAAGGCACCCAGATGGAGGTGAGAATGGATGCCAAGTGCCAAGAACAGTGGTGAGCCGGTAAATTGGTTCTGCCCCCCCCCCAAAAAAAAGCCTTGTTTGCCAATTCCCATGGTGTAAATAGTCTCTCAGTAGTCGATGTCAATCTACCCATATGACGTCACTAAACACAATTGAGAAGAGATGTGCACAACTGGCCCTCACAAGTCAGAATAAACCAACTCCTGCTCACCGCTACCCACAGAACATGGTCAGTTTTTGTCAGAGGCAGTGGGAAGAGGGGCAGGAAGTGAGGGCAGGCCTCAGGCTGCCATGTTGGCTCTAATTCAAAGAAAACAGGTTGGAGTTTCCAGGCCCCGATCCTGACCCACATCATCCAATTGATGGCTCCCTTGCTACCTTACCCGCGGGCCCTGCTGGTGTATTTCTCAGTGCTCAGACTCCAATGTGCATGGATGACAGCCCTGAATGATGGGAGGAACACAAGGAGTGAAATCAGAGCTTCCCCACAGACAGGGAGACCGACTCTGACGCGGTACCTCGGCAGCCCCGGCAGATTGTTTCATCATTCTCCCTTTTGCTTCCAAGTGTTCACAAGAGGGCAACATGACAGAAGTGATGGAAAACACGTGACAGAGCTGTAAGGACACGGTGCCAACCAGTTTGAAGAATCTTTGCCAGAAGGGAGAATTTTCTGGGCTGTTTGTTTGTGTTCGTTTCCTATTTAGTTGGAGACGATTCCTCAAGTTCAACCACTGCAAATGATCAAACCAAAGAAGATAAACTTCAAGAGGATCCCCTTCTGCTCTGAGGGTGAAAGACACTGGGAAAGAGAAAAGAATTAACTTTTTAAAAAATCTTAATTTAATTTGGACCTGTGAATATAGGGAAAGGAGTAGGTGGTTTTCTCTTTTAAAAGAAAGGAAGGAAGGGAGGGAGGGAGGGAAAGAGAGAGGGAGGGAAAGAGAGAAAGAAAGAGAGAAAGAGAAAGAGAAAGAAAGAAAGAAAGAAAGAAAGAAAGAAAGAAAGAAAGAAAGAAAGAAAGAAAGAAAGAAAGAAAGAAAGAAAGAAAGAAAGAAAGAGAAAGAAAGAAAGAGAGAGAAAGAGGGAAGGAAGGGAGGGAGGGAAGGAGGGAGGGAGGGAGGAAGGAAGGAAGGAAGGAAGGAAGGAAGGAAGGAAGTCTTTCTGGCTGGAAGCAAGTGTCACCACAGGACCAGACCCCACATCGCTAGAAAAGGCTGCCTGGCCTCTTTATTGAGTTCTAATTGGCTTAGGCCAACAGTAGTGTGGGAACACAAGGCAGGGAGGGATGCCATATATAAAAAGTTACAGGACAGTTCATCTGCCTCAAGTGTCTTACAGAGCACACCTCTTGAATTTTAATGACCAGAGTTACGACTGGGCAATTGACCCCATGTGCAGTAGCCCTCCACCCAAGACAGCTAAAGACAAAAGGCTGAGATGGCAGTGGGCTCTCGGGTCAATACAGGCAGGCCTCCACCCTCCTCCTGGGCAGAGTCAATGGCTTTTCTTTGAGCACCAGAATCTCCAAAAATGTAGGTATGCCTGTGAGGGAACTACTGTATAACTTATTGTTAAAAAGGAAAAAAAAATCCTGTTTCATTCAAATGTATTTTTCAATGTTTAGAGGACAAGTGGTAAAAAGCCCTTTAAAAATCCCAAAGGCCTGAAACGGGTTTTAAGCTGCTTGGCAGTGTTGGCTACTTAAGGGATAATAATTAGCTATTCAGTACAAGAATAACTTTTCTATCGAGGCCGGAAGAAGAGTGGAGACTGAGTGACTTAATGAAGTTAAGAGCGTCATTTCCAAGGCAATCTTTTTGCTCCCTGGAAGGTGGCTGTGTCAGGGTTTTCTGCAGCATCTTGGAAATGGAGGGGGAGGCATTTTGTTATTCATCCCTCACCCCCGCCCCAACCTCATTCTGGCCAAAGTAGGAGAAAGGGAGCGGAGACACCCTGAAATCGAGAAAACACTTTGGAGAAGAGGGTAGCTGTTACTCTTTGTAAAATAAGGATGATGACGGTGGAGTGAATACTTAAAATGGAGTTGAAGATGTTCTAATTCCAAGTACAGATGCTCACGTGGCCAAGAAAGCAATCACAGAGACAGAAGGGAGGAGGCCATGTAGAATCCCAAACCCCTGGAGAAAAATCAAAACAGATTTCTTAAGTCGTGACCCTGAGACCCCTCAAATCATGGACCGCAAGGCTCCTAACTTCTACCCAAGACTCAGTCATCCTTGTCAAGGGCTGGCCACTGGCATTCCTCTTGGTTCTCCACCACCACAGATGGGCTACTTACTAGGTGCTGTTGAGTTAAATCATTTCTGTTATTGTTTTCATAAAAAGTTCTATCCTCTTCCAAGAACCTGTAACGGTCCCGCTGTGTCTACTGTTGTCCAGATGTGAGTGGAATCTACTCCCTTGGAGCCCCGCTCCGCCATGCTGGTGAGCTACCTGGCCCAGATGGACTTCTGAGGTGGAGGCAAAAGGTGGAGGAGAAATAGTCAACTTCTCTAGGAGCAAGTCTCGCCAAACTAAATCTTCCGTGCCTCTGCCGTGTCACCTTGCAGGGCCAGCTTTGTGGGTGTGCAACCGGGGCAGTGGCCCAGGGCCCTACACTCAAAATGTCCCTGTGCTTAGGCAGTTGTGGCAGGCTGAATTGTGTACCCCAATGAACACAGGTTCTTAATCTTAACCCGCAGGCCTGTGGGTAGGAACCCCAGTGCAGATAGGACCTTGGGAAGATGTTCTTTCTTGTGAAGGCGTGGCCCAACTGCAGCAGGGTAGATCTTAATCCAGATTAACTGGAGGCCTTATAAAGAGAAGAAGCTAGAAGCCAGAGTCAGAGAAGGCCAGAGGGAGAAGCTGGAGGTCAGCAGAAGCTGGAAAACCAGACCCAAGGATAGGGAGATGGTCATGTGATGGGAGGCAGTGATACAAGCCAAATAACCCCAAGGATTGCAGCCAGCCAGCGCCAGAATGCCACAGACTCTGGGAAAAGCACAGCCTGTCGAGACCTTGATGTTAAGACTTCCAGCCTCCCAACTGTAAGCCAAGAAATTCCCCTGGTTGAAGCCAACACACTGTGTGGTATTTGTCATCACAGCCCTGGCAAACCAAGATACCTCCCCTCGGTGCCCTGGCCCTGCCCGGACTCCCCAACCCAGCAACCACTGTTGTTCTCCAGCCCTGGAGGAAGGGTTGGGATTTGTGGGCACCCCTGGGATGGTGGAGTGGAGCATGACAGAGGCCATCCCCGCCCCAGACTGATAGTGCCACAGTGTGTTCAGCAGGCAACTTGGCCGGAGGTGAGCCGTTCACCCACTCCTACCCAGGTACCAAGTACATCCCTGCTCTGAGGTTGCAATCCCATAGGGGCTGGTCACCCTTCTACCATGGGCTGGGGCGGTAAGCCTGGGACAGGGAGATGGACTTCCTGCCCCCAGCCAGGACACAGCATGTCGGTTCGGCAGCTGGAGAGAGGGGAAACCTGGCAACTGGTGGGCCATGCATGCAGAACTACCTGGCAGGACCCCCCGGGCATCTGTGAGGGCCTGTACTCACCCCACAAATATGCTCGTACTCAAGGGAACATGACATTAAATAGCAAATTTAAAAACACTGTGCTAAGTTGAGAGAGAGCCTGCAGATGAACAGGGGGGAAAATTCATATATTTTTCCGGCTTTCGGAACAAGGGGCCCTGCATTTTCATTTTGCATGGGGCTCCCTAAATTATGTAGCCAGCCCCAACCTGACGTTCTACTCATATTTTGATACTAAGCACTAGAGTATGAGTTCTAGATTGCCCCCTCACTGACTGCTATCATTTGTATTCTACACTCTGGCTTGGAGGAGTGAGTTTTGCTTGGCCTGAGCCTTGGCCATCCCCTATCCAGAGCCACGGCCCAGCACCCTAAGCAGAGGACCGCCCAGCCATGTGCTGGGAAACATATAACAACCAGTTCCCCCGGAGGGGGGGAGGGAGGGGCTGAGAGCCCTGATTTTGTAGCATTTGCCCATTTTGGTGAGGTAAATGCTTCTGCCACAGCTGATTTCAAGCCACTAATATGACATAGCTGAACACAAAATCTGCTCTTGCAAAAGGGAAAGAGCTTGAGGGGCTGATGTAGCTCAAGTGGTTGAGCACCTGCTACCCATGTATGAGGTCCCATGTTCGATCTCCAGTACCTCCTAAAAACAAACAAACAAACAAAAAAACAATTCTCATTGGGGAGCGGCTGTAGCTCAGTGGTTGAGCACCTGCTTCCCCTGTATGAGATCCTGGGTTCAATCCTCAGTACCTCCTAAAAAAGGAAAAAAAGAGGGAAGGAGCTGACTCCCCCACACCACTGGCTATGAAACCTAGAGACATTAAACTGGGACCACAGAAAGCAGAGGGGGCAGCCCCTTGGCTCCAGGCCAGAGAAAGGTTTAGAGACCTGGATGGAGGGACAATGGAACAAAAGAGCTTTCTACTCCATGGAAGGTTTTTCAATCTTAGGGGCACAGTGGAACTACCCGGGGAACTTTAAAAATCTGCCTGCCCAGGCCACATCCCACACCAATTACATCCACCTCTCTGGAGGTGAGACCAGGCATCCATATATTTTAAAGCTCCCTGGGTGACTTCACTGTGCAGGTAAAGTTATAAACTTTAAAAGTGAATCTGTGGTTCTCCACCCTGAGCTGAATCAGAATCGTGGGGAGGGCTTACTCCAACACTGGATTGCTGAGTCCTATCCCCCAAATTTCTGATTATAATTCCCAGGTGGGGGTCCAATCACTTGCTTAACTGACAAGCTCACAGTTGACGCCCATGCGTCCACACTTTGGGAACCACAGCTTGAGAAAAAAACCTCCCCGGCACCAATCACCTGAGGTTCATCCTGCTCAAGAAGATGCCATGTAGAAAGCCTTGACTTCATTGGAGGCTCCAGAGTTGGGGTCTACAGAAAACCTCCCTCCTGTGAAGAAGCTATTTGTCAAGAGTGAGAGGCAGGAGCTAGTAGTAAAAGGCAACCGAGCTGTGACTTATGCCACCTGCTTAATTAAAAATTCATACATGGAGACAGAGGCCAGGTTGATCAGCCCTCAGTGCTTACCAGGAGGGGTCAGCTGCTGGGCTGGGCCATCTGAGGAGGAAGCAGACAGAAGGGGTGTTCTGGTTTGGTAGGCTGCCGAAAGCAGTAGAACAGAAATGAGTTGGCATTTTACAAGTGGGAACGTGTTAGCTTACGGTTCTGAGGTGGTGAAAATGTCCAAATCAAGGCATCACCAAAATGGTACCTTCTTCCTGAAGATGAGCTGCCTGTGATCTTGGACTCCTCTGTCACATGGTGGCATCTGCTGGTCTCTCCCTTCTCTTCCGGGTTTCGTTGCTTCCAGCTTCTTGCTTCTGTGGATTTCCCTCTCTGTGGCTGAATTTAATTCTCTTATAGAGGACTCCAGGAAGAAGATAAAGACCCATCCTGAATGAGGTGGGTCACATCTTAACTTAAGATACTACTCACCAAAAGAGCCTACTTACAATGAGTCTCCACCCACAGGAATCATTTAACTCTAAGAACATACTTTTCTGGGGTCCACACAGCTTCAAACCATCACAGGGGGAGAAGGGGGTTCTCTGCTACCCTCTCCAGGGACTGCTGGCCCCTTCAGCGAGTTCTAATCCACCTAAATGGTGTCTAGCAGCCCCATGCCTGGCTTCTGGGCCCCTTGGTAGATTCTTCCCTGTGTTCTTCTTTCTTCTAATGCACCCTCATCCACTTCTACACTGAAGCCCCTTTCTCTGACGAAAACAGAAAGCCATGCTTGGCAAGCAAAAGCTGGTTGTTGATAATCATAAAACTAGTACCCATTAAAAAACACAACTTTGGTGCTGAAATTCCTACTGTGCTGTGTCTGGAAAGTCATCAAGGGAGTCCTTGGGCAGGCAAGTTTGGAGACCCTTGTTCATGAAGCAGCTATCCTACCTACTGCACTATTAGGCTTCAATCTCTAGAGAATAAATCTTTTCAAATGTAATTGGAACTAAAACTAAACACTTAATGGTATTCTGACCCAGGAATTCCACACCTAGGAATATCCAAGAGTTCTTATGTTCACATGAAGATGTGAACATTTGCGACAACTTTATTCATATAAGCCAAAAACTGAAACAACCTAAATGTCCCATCCACAAGAGAATGGATGAATAAATTGTCCTCTGTTCATACAATGGAATTATACCTAGCAGTAGAAAAGAAGGAACTACTGATCCACACAACAATGTAGATGAATCTCACAGATATTGTGGGGGTAGGGTGGGGTGGGGGGAGCCAGACACAAAAGAATCCATACTGTCTGATTCAATTTACATGAAGTTCAAGAACAGACAAAACCACTCAATAGGGATAGAAGTCAAGATCACCGTGAAGAAGGTGGAGTGGTATTGACTGAGAAGGGGCAAGAGAGAACCTTCCAGAAGGCTGGAAATGTTCTATAGCTTGCTCTGGGTGGTGATTGCCTGAATCTATACATATGTAAAAAATTATGAATTTCTACACTTAAGATTAGTGTGCTTTAGGATATATATAAATTGAACCTGGATTTTTAAAAAAAATTTTAATGTAACTAGAAACATCATTTTAGGCCATGTGGCTTCAGGCAATAGTTTCAATACTTGGGAATTGAGGTTTGAAAAAGCTTGACAAATTAGCAAAGATTTTTTTCTTCTTCTTGAATTGGCCAAGATTAAAAAAAAAAAAAAATTGGTTCTCGTCAACCCAGTACCCTGAGAGCCAACACATTGGGGTTTAACGAGTACCAGTAACATGTATTGAGTGCCTACTCTGGGCCAGTCACAGGAAGTGCGTCATCATCCACACAGCAGCCCTGAAAGGTGGGAACTATTACCATCCCCATTTTACAGGAGAGGGACCTGAGGTTCAGAGAGGTTAAGTGACAGCTGAGAATGGAATCCAGCCTGCGTGTCTTATGGAGACCAGTCATTAAGAAGGGTCTTACTCACTTTCGTTCCATGGACCCCTTTGGTATCTGGTGAAGCCTAGGGACCCCTTCTCAGAATAATGTTTTTAATGAGTAGCGTAAAATGACATGGAAATTGTAACGCAAACTCATTATACTGAACTAGGCATCCAAACGGTTTCTGATATAGTTGCATATAGGCATATTCGATGCATTAAATAACAAGATAAGCTAACTGCGATAATTTCAAAATGGTGCTGCATGTAAGCGATATGTGAAACTGTCTGCAGTCACTGCAGTGTGATAGGAAAATATCTGTGTTCTCTGTTGGTGACAGAGTCCCAGCTACGGCCACCATTACTGTGGTTTGTTTCCTACGTACATTCAAGGAAATGCTAGATTTCAGTTAGTTGTAAGTGAAAATAAAGATGTCATTTTTTTTTCCCCATCCAAGTTCAGGGACCCCCTGACATCTATCAATTTAACAACCCTGCCTTACCGGAAGCAGCCAGAGGCCAGGGAAGCAGCTGGGATGGTTTCAGCCGGGGTTCTAGCAGGAACTCACTGGGTGGCCTTGGAGAGTGCACTTCCTCTCTGGCTGATTCCCTCCTCTGTAGAAGTAAAAGGGTCAGACTTAAGGACTCCGCCACAGTCCCTGACGGAGTGCTTGCTCCCAGAAGGCCACATTTTAGAAGTTCCTCTGCTATGTCCAGGGCAGTCTTCAGTCAATCAACAAACATCAGTGGTGAGCTAACCCTGGGCTGGGAACCTGGAAACCCGTGAGGGAGCCCCTGTGCTCCCCTGAGGAACCCGGGGACCAGCAAAAAAAAACAAACTAACGACTTCCTTCCCAGCCAGCTCCCCTCCAGGAGTTTGGTGTACCTCTGTAGAACTCTGATGGCCACTTGCTTTGCAGTCCAATTCTCTACAGGCTTCTCTCTCCTCTGTGGGTCCTGAAGGACAAGGAATGTCTCATCTCTCAATCTCTTTCAGTCCGAAGCAGGAGCGTTCAAAATTCTTTATGGCATCGCATATGTACCCAACAGAACCAGGGTTGTGTGAGATGAGGGAGTATATAATCCAGGTTCAATCCAAAGCAGGAAGCACCTCAGGAGATAAATAACAACGTAATAACAATAACCAGCCAGATAAGGGACCCGAGAAGACATGACAACCAAATGCACAGTTCCAAAAGCAAGTGTGTCTGCAAGAGGAGAGACCAGTGGAATCAAACCCAGTGTCCAGAAGGCTTTCTGGAAAAGAAAAGGGCTGGAGATGGACTTTGGAAGCTGCCAAGGGGGAGGGTGTCCAATGGCAAAGGCCATTTGTCCAGGTTCCCAGGAACATCTCGCATTCTGTGCCACCACGGGCTTCAGACCCACTGTCCAGCGGAATCACCTGGAAGCTTTCTAAGATGGGGATGCCTGGGTCCCATGCTCAGAGACTCGGATTTAATTTGAGCAAGGTGGGGCCCAGGCATGGGGTTTTTATTTTCAAAGCTCCCCAGATGATTCCTCTGTGCAGACAGGCTTGCGGACCCCCGCTGCTGAATGTCAAGTCCCTGCAGCAGCCAGGCTGGGAAAACACCTTTCCTCTTCCCCCCTGCAGGCCGTGGGAGGGGCACTTCCAGAACAAGATGGCTCTCCAAAGAAGAAAGACGCAGGGGGCACTCCGGAATCAAAAGAGGGAGGGGTAGGGGAGAGGAGCAACGAATTCTACGAACTCTCTGAAGTAAAACTGCCAGTTCCTTCCTTTACTGGTGTTTGCCAGTGTAGACGCCTGCCGCTGTGTCTTTTTTCCTTTCATGCAACAAAAACATCTCTCAAACCTCTGTGAGGGCCTGAGCAGCTGTTCTGGGGGCTGTGGTGGATATAAAAGGGTGTGTCTATGTCTAGCCTTTCCTGCCAGTATGTGTAAACAAAATCTCAGCTGCCCAGGATTGAACCTTCAGCTCAGGCCCTCCAGCCAAGGCAGAGCAGGACCTTCCTGTCACCTGCACTTACAGGACACCCAGGGCCCCCAGGGTGGCCAGGCCTTGGTCAGGGACAGTATAGGGGATGGGAAGGGGTGGGCTAGGGCACAGGGCTTGGGGGACAATCACCCTTTCTCCCACTCTGATCCCACTTTATGACCAAGGCCCGATTCCAGCATTTGCCCCCAAGCCCCACCCAATCTGTACGTTCAACAAATATGGAGTGTCAGGTTCTGAACACAAATGCTGAAACTGTAGCGGGAAACGAAACTTTTTTTTT
>JAKSZT010047090.1:9540759-9710063 GCA_026826555.1 Tolypeutes matacus
CCAAGGGATACAAGGAAACAGAGAGGGGGGAGAAGGAGTGGGTGGGGGAGTGAGTGGCCAAGAAATCCTCACTGAGAAGCTTATATCAGCATAAAGACTGTATGGAAGGGAGAGAACTAGCCAAGCTGCTGAGCATTAACTGGGGAGGGTGGGGAGCATTCCAGGCAGAGGGAGCCACCTGTGCAAAGGCCCTGGGGCAGGAGAGGGCTGAGAGCAAATGGGGGATGAGGTTAGACAGGTGACAGGAACCAGGTCACGTAGGCCTTACAGGAAGCTGCCGTGCAACAATAGTCGCTGTCAGCGCCGCTTTCAATCTGAGTGAGATGGGAAACTTTGGAGGGTTTCCAGCAGAGGAGTGACATGACCTGACAGGGGCACGCTGGCTTCTTCATTGAAAATCCACTGCAGGGGGCAGGGATGAAGCAGAGAGGCCAGCGAGGAGGCTGCCACAGTCATCAGACGGGTGAGAACCCGGGCTTGGCCCAGGCCAGCGGCAGCAGCCATTGAACAGAATCTGGGGAGATTTTGCAGGTGAGACCAGCAGGATGTACGAACCACCAGTCAGATGTGGAATATGAAAGAAAGAGGGGAGTCAAAGGTGTTTCAGAGTGTTTGGGCCCACCAGGCAGGAGGAAGGGGTAGCTGTTTGCTGAGAGGGGGAGGGAAGGCGGCAGATGGAGGAGGAGGGGACAGGGAAGGAAATGTCTGGAGATGCCTGAGAAGCTCTTTTCCCATCCGGCTAGGGATGTGGAGGCAGTTGAGCAGGCAGCTGATTCAGGCACAGCTTCTAGGCTTCGGTCCCTAAGTGCCACCTCCATCCTGGGTGGGAGCACTGGTGGCCCACACCCCTCCATACTCCTGAGTCTTTATCCTCTCCCTCTGCCAAAGAAAAGCAGAGGCCCTAGGCCCTTCAGCTCCTGGAAATACTGGAGATCCTTCTCACCTGAGGTCAGCCAAACACAGGAAAAAGTCACTTAAAATGAAACCACCTAAAATGGAGACCAAAGGAAGACCAAGTAAACAGTGTGAAAATATTTACCTGGGACTTGATCTCAAAAAATGACATTTAAATTTTAAAAGTAAGCTTATTTTATCCTTAATTTAACTGAAGGGAGCTTTTAAGTGCAACTGTGCACGAATTCTTAGTGCTAACAAAATTCTAACAAGTTTGAGGCCTTCATCAGTCATTGCAAAGACCTCTCTTGATTCTTTGTTCTTCAAAGGGTCCTCTTTGGGAGGCGGCTGTGGCTCAATCAGTGGGGCTCCCGTTTGCCATGTGGGAGGCCCCGGGTTCGGTTCCCGGGGCCTCCTGGTGGGGGCAGGCCCGCCTGCATGGCGTGGTTGGCTGACCCGGCGAGCGCGAGCAGCAAGGGGGGGATAAATGAATAAATAAATTAAATCTTAAAAAAAAAAAAAAAAAGGATCCTCTTTTGGAAAATCCCATCGTGCCTCACGCACACTTCTCTTCAGTTGAGAACTGGGCTAACTTGGCAAGATCCTGATTTGTGACTCCTTGTGTGATCTGAGCAATCCTCCAGCACCATTTTCCTTGACTTCAGGAAATCCAGGAGCTCCTGATTTCATTTTGCAATCGGACTGCACAGTCCTGGCTGGTGGGACACATCCTGGGGACTCGAGGCCAGTGTATTAGTCAGTGTTCTCCAGGGAAACAGAACTGGCAGGAGATTTGTATGCAAATCTTATGATATTTGTTTTCTAGGAATTGACTCACACAACCAATTCTGGATGGGGAAGTCCGAATTCCGTAGAGCAGTTTCAAGTTGGGAACTCCAATGAAGGTTTCGGTGAATTCCCCAGGAAAAGCTGGCTGGCTGGTTAAAGGAGAAAGAGAGATTGTCCCTTCTAACTGCTGAAATCATCACTTCTCCCTTTAAGACCTTCAACTGATTAGGTGAGACTTCTCTCACTGCTGAAGGCATTCTCCTCGGTTGATTGGTAGATGTCATCAGCCATAGATGTGATCAACTGACTAATGATTTAAACCCAAGAAATACCCTCACAGTAACAATCAGGCCAGTGCTTGTTTGGCCAAACAACTGGACACCGTAACCTGGCCAAGTTCATACATGAACTTAACCATCACAGGCCACCCCTTGTCAACTTGGCACTCACACACATTTCCTTAAACCATACCTCATCTCTAAATGAAAACGGTAACGTTCATACTTGTGCCCTACAATACTCAACTGTCCTGAGTACAACTGGAAATGCACTAACCCTTTGCCCAGAAGAGGATGCAAATACTGGGGTAATAGTCACTCTTAAAGTTGATAGCCTGTAATTTAAATACACGGCAAAACATTAATAAAACTTATGTGGTATAAGGGGATAAGATAGGGAAGAAAACAGAGGTATTTGTTTTATGTGTATATACAAACATATCATAACAAAACAAGGAAGAAATTCTCATAACAATAGTCCTTATATGTCCTTTCAGTCCTTGTTTCTGCAACTGGTCACATAGTTTTTATAACTCTCTTCTTCCACTACCCATTGCATATTTCCTTTACCCTCATCAAGCACACCAGTCTTAGTTCTTTGCCCGGTGGCGTGACCCAAGCAATCATGGCTGGGTCATTGGTAGTCCTGCCTGGATTGGACTGTTGCAGTTTTCCATTGACTTTAATCACAGGGCATGGTAGTACTAAGAGATGCCCTTGGGGGATCTCCTATACTCCAGGCAAACTCTTCTTTACCTCCGTTGTGTAGTAGCAGCCCAATCTACCCTTGATAATCAAGATCAAACACTCCAGGCAATACAATTCCCTACTTTGCCTGTTGTTTCAGAAGCATAAGAACCCAAGGTAGTCAGGTAGCAGTCTTAATTTTCAGTTCAATGGGATCATTGTTGTGTCTTCTGGTGGAAGCACTCCTCCTTTTGGAATTAAGACATGGAGACTAGCTGATTTAGGGCATACACAGCCTCCTGGAGAACATTGCCCCAGCCCTGCTAGAAATTGCAACACAATTGACACCGTGATTGAGTCTTCAAAAGGCCACTCCACTCTTCTATCAATCCAGCTGCTTCAGGATGATGGGGAACATGGTAAGACCAGTGAATTCCATGACCATGTTCCCCTTCCCACACTTCATTTGCTGTGAAATGGATTCCTTGATCAGAAGCAATGCTGTGTGGAATACCATGATGATGGATAAGGCACTCTGTAAGTTCACAGATGGTAATTTTGGCAGAAGTGTTGCATGCAGGGAAGGCAAATCTGTATCCAGAGTATGTGTCTATTCCAGAAAGAACAAAATGCTACCCCCCATAATGAAAATGGTCCAATGTAATCAATATGCCACCAGGTAGCAGGCTGATCCCCTCAGGGAATGGTGCTTATTGGGAATTGAGTGTGGGTCTCTGCTGTTGGCAGGTTGAGCACTCAGGAGTGGCTATGGCCAGGTGGGCTTAGGCAAGGGAAAGCCTATGTTGCTGAACCCATGCATAACCTCCATCCCTACCACCATGGCCACTTTGTTCATAAGCCCATTGAGCAATGACAGGAGTGGCTGGAGAAAGAGGCTGACTGGTACCCACAGAATAGGTCATCTTATCCACTTGATTACTAAAATCCTCCTCTGCTGACGTCACCCTATGGTAAGCATTCACATGGGACACCAATCTCTTCATGCTTTTCACCCATTCAGAAAATTCAGTCTACATGCCTCTCCCCAGATGCTTTTTCACCAATTTTCCAATCGCATTCCTTTCAAGTCCCTGACCAACCAGCCAAGCCATTGGCCACAGCCCATGATTCAAACACCAACACAACTTCAGTAATTTTTCTTGCTAAGCAAAATGAACAACGAGGTGCACTACTCAAAGTTCTGCCCACTGGGAGGATTTTCCTTCACCACTCTTCTTCAGGGATGTCCTAGAAAAGAGCTATAGTGCTGCAGTTGTCCATTTTCGGGTGGTATCATGCAGGACCTTCTGTAACCCAGGCCCGAGTTTTCTTTTCCTCAGTCAACTGATTGAAAAGAATTCCCCAAGAGGCCATAGTTGTGGGCTAGGAAAGAGAAGGTAATGTGACAGGAGTGGGGGCCATGGGCATTTGGGACAATTCCTCATGTAACTTACTTGTGCCTTTGAGGCCTGATAGAGCCCTATCTCATATATACCACTTCCACTTTATTATGGAGTGCTGCTGTGCATGCCCAACTTTATGACTTGGCGGGTCAGACAACACCCAGCTCATGATAGTCAATTCAGGTCTCATCGTAACTTGGTGGCCCATGGTTAAGTGTTTGGTCTTTACTAAGGCTCAGTAGCAGCCCAAAGCAGTTTCTCAAAAGGAAAATAGTTATCTGCAGAGGATGTCAAGGCTTTGTTCCAAAATCCTAAGGGTCTGCATTGTGATTCCCCTATAGGGCCCTGCCAAAGGCTCCAGACAACATCTTTGTTTGCCACTGACACTTCCAGCACCATTGGATATGCTGGATAATATGGCCCAAGTGGTGGAGCAGCTTGCACAGCAGCCTGGACCTGTCACAGAGCCTCCGCTTATTCCAGTCTCCAACCAAAACTAGCAGCTTTTCAGGTCACTTGGTAAATGGGCCAGAGTAGCACACCCAAATGAGGAATATGTTGTCTCCAAAATCCAAAGAGGCCAACTAGGAATTGTGCCTCTTTGTAGCTTGTAGGAAGGGCCAGGTGCAACAGCTTATCCTTCATCTTAGAGGGGATATCTCAACATACACCACTGCTCGATGCCTAGAAATTTCACTGAAGTGAAAGGCCCCCAAATTTTTGTTGGATTTATCTCCCATCCTCTAACACACAAATACCTTACCAATGAGTCTAGAGTAGTTGCTACTTCTTGCTCACTAGGGCCAATCAGCATAATGTAATCAATATAATGGACCAGTATGATGTCTTATGGAAAGGAAAGGTGATGAAGGTCCCTGCAGATTAGATTATGACATAAGGCTGGAGACTTGATACACCCCTGAGGTAGGACAGTGAAAGTGTATTGCTAGCCTTGCCAGCTGAAAGCAAACTGATTCTGATGGTTTTTACTAACAGCAATTGAGAAAAAAGCATTTGCCAGGTCAGTAGCTGCATACCAGGTACCAGGGGATATGTTGTTTTGCTCAAGCAATGATACCACATCTGGAACAGCAGCTGCAATTGGAGTCAACACCTGTTAAGTTTATGATAATCCACTGTCATCCTCCAAGAGCATCTGTTTTATGTATAGGCCAAATAAAAGTTGAATGGGGATGTGGTGAGAATCACCATCCCTGCATCCTTCAAACCCTTGATGGTGGCACTGATCTCTGCAATCCCTCCAGGAATGCAGTATTGCTTATGATTTACTATTTTGCTAGGTAGGGGCAGTTTTGGTGGCTTCCACTTGGCCTTTCCTACCATAATAGCCCTCACTCCACAGGTCAGGGAACCAATGTGGGGATTCAGCCAGTTGCTGATTATGTCTATTCCAATTATGCATTCCAGAACTGGGGAAATAACCACAGAATGGGTTCCAGTACCCACGGGACCCACTGTGAGATGGACTTGAGCTAAACCTCCATTGATCACCTGGCCTCCATAAGCCCCTACTTTGACTGGTGGACCACAGTGACGTTTTGGGTCTCCTGGAACTAATGCCAGTTCTGAGCCAGAATCTTATAATCCCTGAAATGTCTGATCATTTTCTTTTTCCCAATGCACAGTCATCCTGGTGAAAGGCTGTAGGTCCCTGTGGGGAAGGCTGAGAGGAAGATTAACAGTATAAATTGTTGGCAGGGTAGGGTAGCAGGGCCCTTCCCCAAGGACACCCAGCCTTTTCCTCACTCAAGGGGCTCTGGGTCTGTAAACTCTCAAGTCTTGGAATTGATTTAAGGGGCCTCAACTCTGTTTTTGTGATTCAAGTTAGACTTTTGTTCACCTGACCTAGAATTCTTCTGTTCTGCTTACACAGATCAAGTAAAAGTTTAGTAGACTTCTCATCTATTTTACTTCTAGGTATTCCACGATCTACTGGCCAATACCATAAGTCTCTGCAAGTCTGACAATTTCTGATTACTGCTTTGAGTCTGCTATTGGTTATGGTAGCCACACCCAACCTTGTCTTTGGCGATTAAGTGCTGCCACTGGGCTCCTGCCAACCTGGGGATCTGATCATTCCCACTGTGTTTAAGGATCCCAGTTCGGTGACAGCAGTTCCCACAGTAATATCTGACCTACAGAGAAGAGCAACCACCGAGCTCTTCAGGGAAGATGGAACTGCTGTCACAAATTTATTCTTCACAGTCTTAGTGAAAGGTGTATCTCCTAGACATTCCTGGGGTCGGCAAGCAGACCTTACAGGATATATCCACTCTAGTATTCCAATCTCTTCAAGCCTTTGGATCCCTTCGTCTACATTATACCAGGGCAGTTCTGGCATTTTGACCTCAGGGATGCCAGCCACCTTTTGGTCCATGTTTCAGCCAACCAGTGAACAAACTGCTAGAGCCCTTTCTAACCCCTCAAGCTGCAACATTGGATCCAGAATTGCTGCTTAGTGGTCCCATATCCATAAATTCAACCTGATCCAACTTTATGTTCCTTCCACCATTATCCCACACCCTCAATATCCATTCCCATGCATATTCCCCTGCTTTCTGTCTATATAAATTGGAAAAATCATGCAGTTTTCTTGGAGTGTAGTGCACCTCCTCATGGGTCACACTTTGTACCTCATCTTTCAGGGCCTTTTGAGACTTCAGTCTAGGTATAGGTCTGGAAAAAAAGAGTGATGATGAGGGGGTGGTCATGAGAGAAATTAGCAGTGTCTTGCATGCCAACTAACTCAGGGCATTGCATTGCAGTTTCTTCTGGTGAAACAGGATTAATCTCTTCAGGCAGAGGTGTGAAGGCTGTTTTCTCAGGGGAAACAGTTACAGGCTCATCAGTCACAGCAGAGTTAACCTCTTCAGGTGGAGTTTGGGTGGCTGATTCCTCAGGGCAGAACATTATAAAAGGATGGATAGAGGGATTGAAAGGTAACTGCTAATGGGGGGGAGGCTCTTTTTTGAGTAATGAAAATGCTTTAATATTGATGGCAGTGATGAATGTACAACTCTGTACATTGAATGTACACTTTGGATGGATTGTATGGAATATGGCTATATCTCAATAAAATTGCTGCAATTTAAAAAAAAAAAGAACACTACAGGTATATCTGGCAAAGAAAACACAGCAGAATCTAGGGTTTCAGTGTCCCCACTCTCATAATTATCAGCCCATATGTCCCCATTCCAATTTTCAGGATCCCATTCCTTCCCAATCAATGCCCTCACTTTAACAACAGACATCCTGCAAGGCTGGGAATTCAATTGACATTGTAATTCAGCCACTCAACAATGAGACTTTTGGTCTGGTTTTCCAAAATCTCAAGTTTGCAGCTACAGTAGCTGTGTTTTAGCTGAGAATTTGAAGTCTCAAGCTCATTCATTTCTTTTTTTTTTGCCGGGAGGTCCCAGGGATCGAACTCGGGTCCCTCCATATGGGAGACAGACACCAAACCATTTGAGTCACATCCACCCCCCTCATTCATTTCTTTAATAACTGTATCCAGCAAGCTTAGGAACAACCAACCAACATCATTATACTTTCTAATCCCACAAAACTCTGTTAATGTATCAAATATGCTACCACCCAAAGCCTTGCCTCTTATAAGCATTTGAGTAGCAGTATCCAGTAGTGATGTTTTGATATCTCTACTGCCAATTTGTGCCATGGACTATCAGTGTCATCTTGATCATTGGAACTAGAGTTATTAGTGGCTTTGAATCTGATTGGATTAGAGAACCAATTCCCAAAACCCCAGAACCAACTCAGTAATCACATCCTTAAAATTCTGTTTCTCAAGAACCACTTTCAGTACTAAAATCTGTATTAGTCAGGGTTCTTCAGGGGCACAGAACCGACAGGATATATATATGTAAATATTATGGAATTTATTGTAAGAATTGGTTCATGTGACTGTGGAGATTGGCAAATCCAAATTCTATAGGGCAGACCACAAGCTGGGAACTCTGATGAAGGTTTCAATGAATTCCCCAGGAGAAGCTGGCTGACTGAAAGAGAGACAGAAATTTTCCCTTCTGACTGCTGAAATCATCACTTCTCCCTTTAAGGCCTTCAAGGGATTGAATGAGATGTCTCTCATTGCTGAAGGCAATCTCCTCAGGTGATTGTAGACATCATCAACCATAGATGCGATCAACTGACTAATTATTTAAATCCAAGAAATACCCTCACAGTAACAATCAGTCCAGTGCTTGCTTGACTGAGCAACTGGGCACCATAACCTGACCAAGTTGACTATTGAACCTAACCATCAGAGGCAGGGAACATGGCCAGTAAGCACGGAGGAATGTTTGGGTGGAGACAAAACTTCCATGTGGTCAATTCATTATTGAATATTTCTCTGCTATGACAACTTCTACTTTCCTTCCCAACCATGTCACTGCAAGGACCCAGAAAAACAACGTTTGGAAAACAAGGAGCCCCTGTATATGACCAAGGCATCCTGAAGTACCTGGATCTGCATCCCACTTCCAACTTGGCTAGGGCATGCACCTCAAGAAGTTTATATCTGGGGAGCAAATGTGGCTTAAGTGGTTGAGCGCCTGCTTCCCACATGGGAGGTCCCAGGTTCAGTTCCTAGTGCCTCCTATATAACAAAAATAAAAACTAATGAAAAAACCAACTCAGGGGAGCTGATGTGGCTCAGTGGTCGAGTGCCGGCTTCCCACATACGAACTCCAGGGCTCAGTCTCCAGCCCCAGTACCTCAAGACAAAGAAACAAAAAAACAAAAAAAAAGTTTATATCTAAGAAAGAGAAAGATGCATAGAAGTTTCCCATAAGACATCTCTAATCCCACCTTACTAAAGCCTTACTAAACCACAGGCTTTGCATTTTCTCCTTTGTTTTGTTGTGTTTTTCTTCACCAGCCTAACTCCGGAGGCAGGGTATTGTCAGTACAGAGTTCTGCACCCACAAAGCCACATTTCTGTAATCATTCCAACAACTCCTGAAAACTTTGAGGAATGTTATTAGGCCCTGTTGGCCTGAAGGGCTGTTGCCAGGGTAACAGCAATTCCACATAAAGGAAGCAAGGCGTTTCCCAGCCTGCTCTCCTTTCAGAGGTCAGGCCACTGCAGAGGAACACATGACTGGAGCTTGAGGGACACTTCCCGTGGCCCTCACCCACGGTAAGGACACACCGACCAGTGGACTCACCGACCATACCTCCTGCCTCAAATATCCTGTCCTATCATCTTGCCTAAATACACCCGTCCTTGTCCGTCAGCACTTCCCAATTTGTGGTTTGGAAACATTGGCACAGATGGGAGCGGAACTCGTGCACAGTGTTTGTTTTTCCATGGTATAGCTCAAGGCCAGCTGCTGGAGTTTGTTTTGAGCAAGGTGGAAATGCCAAGTAAGTCTCTCAGGGAGAGAAGGCTCCTTCCAGGTGCTTGAGCGACTCCAGGCCGGGAGAGCTTGACAGTACCCCTTTGACTTTGACCAGAAGAAAAAACTACAGTGGCCTTCTTGCCTGAACAAGACACATTTCCCCCATCTGATCAGGAAAAGTCAGAAAGGAGGAGGGAGGCCCACAGGGGAGCATTTTTGCATCACTGTCCATGGCAGCTTTTTTCCACCGTTGGTTGGCTTTCTGTGCTGCCTAATCCAGTCCAGCTCTGGCAAGACCAATGAAGGCAAGCCACATTCAGCCCCCGGGTGACAGGCGACCCTGCGGGACTCATGACATCCCGCTGAAGTCCAAGGATGGGGCTGTAAACCTCACAGGGGCAAGGCAGGTCCCTCCCCCCTCCCTCACCCCCCAGACTCCCATCTCTGTGCCCCTCCAGCCCTACCCCATGCCCCATTGACAAAAATAAACAAAAAACAAAAAAACATCCTTGTGTTTACTTGCAAGTTTTCTACTCACGAAAACTCTTGAGCTATGGCTGGAAAAACAGATGCTTCTGCCTATGACACTGAACTTCCCTGATTCCTACAGAGCCAGACCTTCCGATTCCCCATGGGTATAAAAGGATAAGTGACTAAAGAGAGGCCCTTGGGATTTGGGGCCTTGCCCTTGCAAACGCAGGAGCCCATCGGAGAAAGAAAATGAGCATGTAACAAAACAAGGGGCGAGGGCAACGGTGGGTGGTGCTACTTCAGTTCACTAGAAATTCAGAGAAGGGAGCTCTCCAGGTAGGCTAGCTGGGGACGGGTATGAGGTGAGCTGAGGCTAGAGCTAGATCTTGAATGGAGAAGAAGATTTCCCCAGATGAGGGAGGAGAGCAAGCAGGGCACCTGCAGGGCAATAAATAGCACAGAGGTGGAAAAGCTCCCATCCTAAGTGAGCAAAGCCAGCAAGCCACAGAAAACTGGAGTTGGCTCGTTCCTTTTAGAGGATTTTCGAATCCGGATTCCAACCATTCTATTGCTTCTCAGCCTTTTGGCTAAGATCAAGTGCAGATTCCAGCCATTCTTACCAAGCACCTTCTAGGGGTCAGGCACCATGTCGGGACCTGCAGGCAATCTGAGGCTGATTCAACAGGACAAGGACAGATGTGAAAGGGCAACAGGCCGGAACCAATGCCCCGATAACACTTCCTGAGACCAGATTCAAGTGCAAGTGATTTATGTGGGAGGAGGTGAGTGGAAACTGAGGCAGGAATGGGAAGGCAGGAATGGGAAGGCAGTCCTGGGTGGCTGTGTTCGTGAGCAGGTGCTACCTGTGTGTTCAGTCTTGCCGGGGACCTCTGGGAACCGGTGTGGGACAATAACCCCAAAGCAAACCACCCACGGGGTGAGGGAGCTGAGGGATTTCCTGTCTGCCATGTGTGAGCAGAGAGGACTCAGGTGGGCAGAGACAGCTCCCAGGCACAGGGACACAGATCCTGGCAGCTGTGGACACAAGAGTGGTCAACACAAGGGGCAAGGGGTCGGGCAGCCACGGTGTCTGCTGCGCAGGTGCTTGCAAGAGGGGAAAGAGGACATGGGCTTGTGGCCTCGATAAAGACACTAAGCAGAGCAGGTGTAGCTCAGTCGTTGAGCACCTGTTTCTCATGTGCAAGGTCCCAGGTTCAATCCCTGGTACCCCCTAAAAAAGAAAAAGAAAAAGAAATAAAGGCACTGGGTCAGAGACAGTTTCCAAAAATGCCCTCGAGAGATCCTCAGGATTCAATATGCTGAGAGACGGGGGTGATGAAGTTGATCCAAGACAGCCAAGCCAGGACCATGTCTGGGGCAGGCCGAAAGGTCTGCTTTGGCAGAAGAGTAGTGGCTGGGAAAGTCAAAGGGCAGACCCGGGCCACATGGTGGGGGGCGCAGAGGTCAGGCAACAGTGCTATTCTTCATCCCATAGGCAATGGGGAGCCACTGAAGGTGTTTGAGCAGGGATGGTATCGAGTAGTGGTTTTAGGAAAAGTAACCTGGCCTAAAAGCAAAGGGATACCTCGGAGGTAGAGGGACCAGCCAAAAAGTCCCCAAGTGAACCGTTTGTCAGTTATTAGGGAAGATTGGGTAAGAGATAAAGGGGCTTCCCTGTGGCCCTAGCCCCAAGAGAAATGCCCCTGAAAAGAACCGCGTGGGAGTCGCTAAAAGGGAAACCAGCCCCTCAGCTGCCCAGGCCAATTGTTCCTTCTGGCAAAGATGTGGGCCCACTCGCCTCTTGTCTATTTTCTTTCCTCCAAAACGCTTTTGGCCTCTGGTTTCCGAAAGCTTTGCTCAGTGAGTTTAAACAGCATCTCACAGCATGGCCGAGCAATAACAAATGGCGCCTGGTGGCTCGCCTGCTGGTGGCTTAAAAAACAATTGATGACTTTTAATCAGCTGAATGAGCCTGGGACAAATGACAGCATGGCCTGAATGCGGCCCAGACGTCATCGGCTGACATCAGTGGGGAGGAGGGAGGTGCCCTTCTGGTGAGCTCAGGAACAAACAGGAGCCGTTCCCGCTGCATGGAGCTGCAGGAGGCAGCCATACCTCACACCCCAAATGCGCCTGCTTACTTTCCCACCTTTTAGGGGAGACAGGGAGAACCGGCTGCAGAAGCAGCAAAGCTAAGCATCCGGGTATGACATAAACCTCCAGGTCGTGGCCTGAGACGGTGGGTAAAGGGCTGGGGCATGGGGAGGCCAAGTCCTCACACCATCTCTTGGTAACTCGGTTCACTGCTCTGGACCTCAGTTTCCCCCTCGGAAAAAAAGGAAGCAATAAAAACAAGGTTGCTTCTTCCTTTAGGCTGACCTACGTGTGGGATAGCTTTAGGAGAGGGGCGAATCCCTACAGGATGCAGATTTAGATGTTCTGCCCTTCCCACAACCACCAACCCTCTACCCACCCATGCCTCAAATGGAGAGCTATCAAGCATTTTTGATAAAATGCTCTAGTGCCAACTAGAGCAAGTGAAACAAAAATTGCAGGATTGCAAATAAATGCATCTTTTGAGCACTCACTACCTGCCAGTCACTGTGCTAAGGGGTTCCATGCCTGCTCTCACTATCCCCATTTCCCAAATGAAGAAACAGTCTCTGAAGGGTTAAGGAATTTGCCTGCTGGTCAGGGATGGATTTGAGCCCAAGCCCGCCTGATTTCAACAAGCCCATTCTTCCTTGCTTTTCCAGCGCCAACTGGGACACAGCAGCGACTTAAGAAAGGAAGAAGCTGGGGGGAAATGTGGCCCAATGCAAGGACATATAAATGATATTAAGAAGTGCCAAACGTCCATCTAGCCAGCCAAAACAAATGCTACAGGCCACGCCTTTGTCATAACCAGAGGAATGCAAGAAAGACCTCTCTGCCAGGACTCCTCGTTGATCACCAAAAATGTAGGGATTAAGAATCTACTTTCCAGGGTTTATCTTTCTTTCCCTCCAGACTATCTGGAATGTAAACTTTCCTGATACCTTCTATGCCCTCAGGCCCCTTCCCAATTCTCCTTCCCCACTGAACGTCCTTGGGCTGGCTGCCCCTTCCCTGCCCCTTCCCTGCCTTTAACCCATCACCGGGACTAGCTCTCCAACGCAATCCCCCAGGTCAGAGGAATCCCAGACTGTTCATCGTCACCACAGGTTACTAGGTCCCCGTGGCTTCTCCCCAGCCAGCACCCTCCCCAGTCCTGCTCACTCCACCCGCCAGGCCCTGGGAAGAGCTCTCCCTCCTCCCCTCCTGGCTGAGGTCCGATGGCCTGGGAAATGGACCCCGAGATGGAGATGAGTGTGCGGGAGGTGGATGAGTGGGGCAGAGGAGATGTTGGACTACCGTGCAGTTGTCGCGACAGAGGCCTCAACCCATCCCACGGAGAGTTCTGGAGCTAAGGGAGCCCTTCAGAGATGGCCGGAATTGAGACGAGGGGGCAGGGCCTCTATAAACCCCCACCCCCTAGCAGAGACCAGTTACGGTCATGAGTTGCCTCCCAGGATGAGGGAGGGGGGGCGTTACCTTGGGTATCAGTTAAGGGCAATTCCCAGTGAGGGGCTCAGCTGTGACTGTACAGCAGCCACCATCCCTGAAGGGGAGCAGGGTTCTGGACGGCCACCACCATGCAACAAAACTCCTGCTCCTTCCATTTGCAGCTCAGGCCTGATCCACCCTTCCCAACTCCTAGCCACCCACTGAGCACCCTGGACTCAGAGCTAGCTCAGCACTTAGCACCCTGCATCAGAAATGTCTCCTCATTCTTTCCCTTCCGTGTCTAGACAGTGGGCAGGAGAGCTCGTCTTCACCACCTGAGCCCAGAACCCTCTTCCTGGCACACTGAAGCCTCTCCCTCAGTGCTGAGTAGATGGATGTTGCATGGGAGGTGCTGGCAAGCCCGTGGGAATGTTCTACGTGGCTTCTGCCGATGACAGGTCAGCCCAGAGAAAGCCTGCTTCTAACAGCCAACCTGGCAACCTCTCTTGGGCTCAGGCCAAGAAAGTCCTGTCCTTGTTCCCTCCCCTGTCCAGCTTTCGGCCACAAGTCCATTTCCTCGCTAAGAGGGCCAAGTGCATTTTAGAGGCCTCCGTGCCAGGGAAAGCCCAGCGCCCCTGCCAACCGTGCGACATCACCGTTCCTCTGAAGGAAATGACTATTGATCCCACAGCTCTTCTCCCCAGGCTGTTTGCCGGGGACGGCCAAGGATTCCCGCGCCAGCTGGGCTCCCACCCGGCTTGGCTGTTCCGGCACCAGATGGCCAGACCAACACCCTCTGGCTGCTGAACGCTCCCGGGGAGACGAGGCACTGACGTGGATCGGGCTGGCTTCTGATGCCTTGAGGACCACGGGGTCAGGGATGACAGGTCCCGTCACATTACAATAAAAAAGAAGAAGAAAAAAATTCTCCGCACAACAAGATGTCCCCGTCCCGGCAGTCATCGATGTCTCCAACGAGTCGGGGAACATTTTTCTGGAGCCCTCTGACCCTCACTGCTCCTTCAACAGATAGCAATTGAATACTTACTCGGCACAGGGGACGCAATGATCTACAAACCGTCCCTACCCTCAAGGAAGTTACAGTCTAGTCGGGGGTGGGGAGAGTGTGGCGCTGCTAGGTAGTGCCACAAGGTGGCGCAGTTGAGATACTCGTAGCTTTTCTTTGTTTTTCTTTTCTATCTTGATGAAAACGGGATTCCCCCCCCCCCCCCATTGCCACAGAGCAAATAGAACCATTCCAGGGTGTGCTGGAGCCAGCTAGTACTGGTTGATGAGAGCCGAGCATGCCATTTCCAGGAATTTTGCAAGCTGGTTGTTAAACCCAGCCAATATTAACAATTGAAATGTATCAACGTAAAATTAAATGAACCATCTTAAAAACAAAGGTAACCGATACTCAAAACTCATGACTTCCCTACAGTTTACAGTTATCTATGTTCTCGAGGTTACTTAGGTCTACAAGTGTCTGTGTGGTGGAATTGCTATATGATGATGTGTGCTATATCACAAGTCTTCCCAGCTCCACCCTCGCCTTGATAGCGTGAGACCAGTCTTGGTGGAAGCATTACATCACAGAAATCAGCAGATGCTACAAATAAGGGCTTTAAAAAAATAAAAATAAAAAAAAAGAAAGGAAAGGGAAAGAAAAGGAGTTTTGGAGAGCCAGTTGTTAAACATTTACCAGCACACCACTGGAATGAAATTTCACAATTTATGTGGCTGATTCTCACGTACTTTGGGGACAGTTCTATCACATTCCCCAAAAGGACACTTCCACCACCACCACCACCATCCCCCCAAAAACACAGAAATTTGGAGATAGAGGGTCATATTCACCCTATAACCTCATCTGCACACTCAAGATTGGGGAGCCCACACAGACCAGTCAGCCAGTGGAGCTCAGGGCTGGATGCCACCAAGGGGGGATGACAGAGGCAGTGAGGCAGAGACAGGCTCTGGAAGGCAGTGGAAAGCTCACCCCTGAGCCATCGGTGCCTGCTCAAATTGACCAACGAGGAACTCCTGGTCCGGACCGCTTGCCGGTGATTGGTGGGAGGATTTAGGGACTGCCCTTGGGCCCTCTACTCAGTCTGTATGAGCCAGGACCCCAGCAGGACCTCACTGAAGGAGAGGGTGCACTGAAAAGAGTTTAGGAAAAGGACTAGGTACAGAGGTGTGGGCAGGTTATGGAAATGATTGCTTGCACCTCCTGGACTGAAGGGATGAGGGCTGATGTGGTTAGAGCAACTGCAACCCTGCTGGGGAAATAAATACCCCAACCTCTGGCTCCTCCTGCAGGCCGTGTCTCCTATTGGAGCCTTCCATTGGCCAAACCCAACAGGAAGCCAATGGGCGAAGCAGCCCAAGCAAGACAGTGCCTCCCAGGCACAGAAGGGGAGAGAGTAGCTCTGGAGGGACCAATAGATCTGCTCAACCAATATGGTGCTGCCATGGCCAGTCTACGGGTCCGGAAAGGACATGCCAGAAACCCTGCATGAGGCTGGGCCCAGCAAAGCAAACTGCAAACCGGCTGTGGGTCTAGAAGAGACAGGTTGACCGTGGCCTGGCAGAGCCACCCAGAGGAGCCAAAGGAGAGTTGTCCAAGACTATCCACTTGACCCACACTTAGCATCTATGTCTTCACAGCACACAGGCCAATGATTCGGCCCCTGCCTGGGTCAGGATTCACTTTTTTTTTTTTTTTAAGATTTATTTATTTATTTATTCCCTCCCACACCTCACCCCCGTTGTTTTGCGCTCGTGGTCTGCTCTCTGTGTGTTCCTCAGTGTCTGCTTGTCTTCTTTTTAGGCAGCACCAGGAACCGATCCTGGGACCTTCTGGAGTGGAGAGAGGCACTCAATCTCTTGCACCACCTCAGCTCCCTGGTCTGCCGTGTCTCTTATTGTCTCTCCTCTGTGTCTCTTTTTGTTGTGTCATCTTGCTGTGCCAGCTTTCCACGTGGGCCAGCTCTCTGCTCAGGCCAGCTCACTGTGCAGGCCAGCTTGCCTTTCAACAGGAGGCCCCGGGAATCGAACCCTGGACCTCCTATATGGTAGATGGGAGCCCAATAGCTCGAGCCACATCCGTTTCCCAGGATTCACCTTGAGGCTGGTAAAGAAGTCCCCAAAACTTGGATCTGCCCAGGGAATCGGTGATGAGAAAAGGGATTGCGTGGGTTACTCTCCCCAGGGGTGAGTTCCTCTCTGGCATCCAGGCGTGGGGAAGTTAGGCCAAGGGGTGGGGAATCCACATCCCTCAATCCGATCCAGCCCCCCCAAGAGAGATGTGGGCTGCTACCTAGAAAGCAGGGCCTGGAGAACCCGAGCCCCCACCCTCCAAGCTTGCTCTCCCAGGGGCCTTCCCAAACTTGGCTCCTCCCCCCACCTTCCTGGGAGCGGGTTAATAGATCTTGGGGCCTTTTGTGGCCCAAACACTTCTCGAAAAGCCTAAAGGCCTCACCCCCTCCGGAAGATCCACAATGCATATTAGCATAGTAAAGGCTCCCGAGCAAGCAAACGTTTGGCTTTGTTTACGGTGGGGGTTGACCATACTTCCTGGAGTTTAAACTGAAAGTGTTAGAATGGACTAGGCTGTTGGCTAAGAGAGGGTTTGAGAGTGAGGGCACAGCCCCAGCTAAGGCCCCGAGAAGCCCAGAGGACGGAGGGAAGGGAGGTGCAGCCAGCCGGTGGGAAGAGTTGGAGGAGGGGGAGCAGGGAGGGGTAGGGGGCTCAAGGAGGAGAGGAGCCTTTTCTCCTGAGGGCTTCAATCCGGGCCCTGCTGCGCTCGCTCGAGCCAGCTCTCCCAAATCTCCCCAGTCCGTGGCAGCTCCCTCTGGCTGAGCCTGCTGACTCCTCACACCCTCCCATCTGTAACTGATGTTTGGGGATGGGCGGGAGTGGCGGCGGACAGTGCGGCCCTCCAGGCAGGTCCTCGTGGAATTTCTCTCCCAGATCCTCTGGCTCTCCTCACCCCAGAACTGGGGCACAACCACAGAGCCCCACAGGCCCCTCAGAGGGCACACGGGCTGGATTCCCAGGGACAGGAGAGGGTTTGTAGAGACGCCTGACCGCCGCCCCCCCCCCAAAAAAAAAACCCTGCCACCAAGTCAAATTTTGCTCTGGATAAAGCAATTAGCCGAGAGTAGAGGGATGCCACTGACTGCCTCTGAAGCTCTGGCCACCTCTGGGCGCTGGCCTCAATCCTGTGAGCCTGCAGAGCTGCCAGTGGCGGGCAGAAGGGACAGTTTAGAGACGGACCCTCTTAGAAAGGTTGGGGGGGGAGTG
This sequence comes from Tolypeutes matacus, assembly GCA_026826555.1. Lineage (NCBI taxonomy): Eukaryota > Metazoa > Chordata > Mammalia > Cingulata > Chlamyphoridae > Tolypeutes > Tolypeutes matacus. Next base: position 9,558,493 of record JAKSZT010047090.1, read on the forward strand.
GATAGGGGTGGTTCTCTAACAGCTGGGAGGACATCAGACATCAGGGACACATTCCCCCCCCCCATTGTCCCTCCTACTTGAGGGCCTGTCCCTTCTCCCCAGCGAATAGTATCTGGCAATTGCATCTCACAGGCCAGAGGGAGGACGAGGCTTAGCTCTCCAGCCTCAAATTACCACACTCCTTCTGTCAAATATGACACATTCTCCAAGCTTATGACCTCTGCCCCAGCCTTAAAAAAAAAAGAAACAAAAAAATACACACAGCCTTCCACTTCATCTCTTTGGGCTGGTGACTGCTTTTCCTGGAGCAGACGGAGACTCTGGCAGTTCCTTTGTTTTCCGATGCTTTTTCTCCTGGATTTCCTTCCTTTCAGCCTGATTTCATGTCCGCATCGCTTACCAGGAGGTTGGGAAGTCCGCATCGCAGGGCTTCCCAACCTCCTCACTCCCTCCCTCACCAGGCGTCTTTGGAAGTCCTGCTGAGTAGCTTTTGATTCAACATGCAGGCCTGCGGGGTTGGCATTGACTCTGGGATTCAGGCCCAGAGTAGCCATGCAGAACGAGCCCTGGATCCCGGATGGGATCCGCCCACAGGACCAGGTGCCAAGGAGAGCTGGCCTTTTTGACAGCAGGGGCCCAGGGCAGGAATGGGCCTTACCATGCCCCGGAGCAGCCTGGAGAATAAATACACATCACAAACAGCCTTACCACCCGAGTGTGGCAGCCAGCCACACCTAGACCGGGAGAGGCACAGGAGAGGGCCTGGAACCTTCTGGCACAGAGCAAAGGAGCAGTAGAGAGCTCCTAACTTCACTCTTGACTCTCTGCTTCTGTACACACAAGGGTCCTACCCAAAAATGGAGGAGGGCCGGGGAATCAGAGTGTCGGTCCTTGGGGTAGTTGGGGTCCTCCAGGAAACAGACATCAAGGTAGAGTTAGAAGAGAAGGAGTCATCATGCCTGTTGAGGATTAAGAAGAGAAGAAGCAGGAGTAGGCCAGGAGAGCCTTCAGACTGCAATGCAGGTCTGAGCCCTGTGAAAGGAGGGGGGGCGGGGGCAGAAAGAAGGATGGGTAGGGGGGCCTCCGATGGCTACACAGCTCTGAGAACACCTCGGCCAGGCCAACGGGGAACCCCAAAGCCAAGACTGTCCCATCAGAGAAGTTGCAGGTCAGCAGGAATGGCCCTGCTCTAGTCCCCCAGCCAGGCTCCCTCGCTGGCTGGGACCCACCTGGGGCGCATGTGACCTGGGTGGGAACACCACTGGCGGATCCCGAAGGTGCGGCTGCCACTGGATGCTGTAGCTGGCAGCATTCCTCGCAGCAGACCCTTTGTGCCAAAGCAAGAAGGCATATCAGGGAGATGCACCAGCTTGGTGATTGGCAGACCAGGCCCTCATCCTGGTCTCATGACCTCAGCCCAGCTTTTCTCCGTCTTAGTTTCTTAGTGTGCGATGTAAGAGAAGCAATCATCACCTCGTAGGTCCCCACGTCTCCAGTGAGGCTTAACAAGCTGGATTCTGGTTATTTGAGTCCATGAGCAACTCAGAAGATAGATAGGAAATCAGAGTCAGGAATCCTTTTCTATCTGCAAGGACAAAAGGTATGTGGGACTACCCAGGCATTGGTTGGATTATTTCACAAAAATGCAGTGAGCACCCATTCTGTGTCACTTTGTGCCCAGGGGAGACCAGGGGTCTCCTGAAGACTGGAAGGGCCTGAGTCAGAAGACCCAGTTGCCACCCCCCACCCCCAGCAGGCTTCCGGATTCTCAAAGGGGAGGAGCAGCATTCCAAATCAATCCCTACCCCACCCCCCCACCCACCCCGCTGAGGTAGAGGGATGGGGGGGTGTTTCAGGGCAAAGTCTCCTCAAGAACAGAGAGTATAATCCCTATGACACCCCCCCACACTCCCCTTGCACCACCAATTTACAATTACATGCACATGCATGTGCACACACACACAAGCACAGCCATGTTGGTCAACAGTAATCATTTCTCTCGGTAGAACCCTTTCCAGTTTACAAATATTAAAGTATTATCTCATTGTTTTTGCTCCCAACAACTGCTTTGGGGTGGCCTCGTTTTTTCCTGATAACGAACTGGGGCTCAGAATGTGGGGCAAGGTCCAACGGCTGGTAGGCGGTTCTTTAGAGGCAGTCAAGAGATCCCTTTAAGAATGTTCCACTCAAAAAAAAAAAGCATAAACAGCCAAAATTTTGCCCACAATCTCAGGGGTTTGCAGTTCCCTACTCCAAATGTTGCAGGCTGTGGAGGTGTAGCCGCCACCAAACGCCCCCTCGGCCCCCAAAGGGGAGAAGGTCAGACTGAAGTGTTGGCCAAGTGGACAGCCCCGGGATGAAATCAAAAGGCTGTGTCACACCACAGCGGGATCACGAGATCTCTGTGGAAGCCAGGATGGGCACGGAAAGGGTTAAGGGGGTGTAAGGGTTTTGTTTTTCACCTCTGAGGACTCTGTTCTGGGTCATTAAGAACACACAAGGCCGACTGAGCATTCCATTCCCTGGGCCAGCCTCCAGCGCACAGCTCTGCTTCCCTACAAGATAAGTCCAGGGCAGGAAGAAAATCCTGCTTCCCAGAGAGGCAGATGGGAAATCGCCCTAGATAAGGGCTGTGGCTTGGAGTGCTGGAGTCACATAGGGTCCTTCTGCTGCGAGAGTGACACAACCAAGAGGCTGCATTTTCTGCAAGCTAAGGACTAGTCCCTTAATACATTGCTGTTCTAGGCTACTCCGGAGGGAAAAACTCTCCAGGGATGCAGCACAGTGGCCGGGTAAAAGCGGGGCTGCCGCCAGGTCTTCCCGCGGTCTCAGGGGGCTCCAGCGATGCCCTGTTGGGGCAGCGACACTGCTGCTCTGCTGTCTCCTGCTAGACCCACGTCCAGCACGTCCCCTCCCCCCCACCACACACACACAGCGGGGCTTTCGGGCATCCCCCCCCATCGCCACCCAGGTGGTACCTGTGCCCGCGCAGGTGAGGAGAAAGGCCTGTGGAAAACACCATTACTGATAAGTAACAGCTCCTTTCAGGTTTAATGACACGTTGCATCCATCCTAAAGCTCTCAAAAAAAAAAAAAAAAAAAAAAGCAAAAAGTCCTCTCGAGGGACGGCGCCTCACGCCTGTAAATAGGAACGACAGGCCGGGGCGCGCTCGAGGGAGGGCGCACGGCGCGGGCGTGTAAATTAACTGGGGGCAGCAGAGTAAATACATTACACACGGTATTTATTATGCGTTCGAACCTCGGAGGGCTTCTCCGGCTCCCGGACGTGGCAAATCCTGTCCGGGGCACCCGCCAGCCGCTTTGCCGAGGCCCATCTCCAGCGGGCCGGGGGCGTGGGGGGAGCTTGGCGTCCCAGGCCCCAGGAGCTCCGGGCAGCCCTGTTCCCGCGGCACGAGGGGGGAGGGGACCGGCGAGGGGCGGGGGGAAACGTGGCCCCAGGCGCCGCTCCGGCGAGGGGCCTGGCGGGGAGGGCGGTGGAGTGGGAACCGGCGGTGGGAACGAGCCGCGCGGCCAGCCCCTTAGCATTCCGCCGGCGCGCCCGCCACCGCCGCGTGCGCCCCCGCGCCCCGCTGTAATTACCCCGATTACCAAATGAATCTCGCGCTTTTGTGCTCGCCGGGCGGTGGGTGCGGGGAGGCAGTTCTAATAGTTGTCATTAGGGCCGAGGGAGGCGGGGCGCCGGGGGCTGGGGCGGGGAGCGCGGGGGCGGGGGGAGGCCCGTCGTTCCCCCGCTCGCTCGCTCGCTGGCTGTCCCGGGCGGCGCGCAGGCCGCTGCTGGCTGCTGAGTAATGATTTTTTTTCTAATTGGAGGCGAGCAGCGGCCCTAATGGATGGAGCCGCTCTCGGCGCGCTCGCTGCGCCCGCCCCTCGATCAATACTGCTCACGAGGACCGCGGGGCCGAGCTCCCCCGCGCTTTGTGGTCCGAGATGCTGCGGGGGCCCCAATCAGCCCGCGCGCCCTCACACGCTGCCTCGGTCCCCCGCCCCCGCCCCAGGGCCGGCTCCCTCCACCCAAGGCTTCCCCCCCGCCCCCCCCGGATACGCTCCTCGCGGGCCTCCCTGGGTTCTTCATCTTCCCAGGGGCCCGAGCCCCCCTCTCCGGACACCCCTCTTACCCTCCCCAAACACCGACCCTCCATCCCCAGCTGTCCTCCCACTACCCCCCACAGCCTGGTCCCGGTGGCTTGTCAGCCAGGGCGGGGAGGGAGGGAGGCTCAAGGGTGTGGAGAGGACGGCCCCGGGGTTGCGCCACCCCCCGCCCCGCGACCACGTTTCGGCGGAGCGCTTCAGGGCGGGAGGAGAGCTGGGCACAGGCGGCCGCCTCCGAGGGTGTGCGCCGGCTGGCCCGGGAAGGGTTCGCTGAGTCCAATTAAATCCCTACGTCCTTTCCTTCCTGGGCCCTCCCCAGCAACAAGCCGCTCGTCCTCGGCCCCAGCAGCTTTCGGGAGGAACAGAAACCAGGCGCGCTGAGACACACACCCTAGGGGCACTGTTCTCTCTGACGCCCCTGTTTAGCTCGGAAGCCGGACAGGCTGAACGGGTCCTTGGGGGTGAAAGGGGGGAGGGGGTCAAGTGCCCCCCCCTCTGTTTTACGGGCCCGGATCCTGCACCGCTACTAACAGCTGGTGACCTTGGGCAAGGACTCAGCGCCTGACGGTCCTTTCTCTGACATCCTGCCTAACTTTCGACCGGGCTGGCTAGGAGCCAGGAATACAGCATTAGAAGGCGTGGCCAAGCCCTCCCGCCCCTTCCTGCATTTTACCGCCCCCCCCCCCAGGAGAAAAGCTTCTGACAGGCCCAAGCTTCTCCGTTTTCTACCCTCCTGCCTTCATCTGCTCACGTTTCTGTTGCCGAGCGCCATTCATGCATGGCATTGAACATCACTCGACATGGTAGATGCTTGTCTGCTTGTTTTGGGTAGCTCGTCCCCACTACCGTGTAAGCTCCACAAGGACTGGGGTTTTTTGTCCATCTTCTATCCCCAGCGCCTAAAACAGAGCCTGGAACAGAGTTGGCAGTTCAATAAATATTTGGTACCGGAAGGGATGGAAAGAATTTGAACTTGGCCCAACTTCTTCCTCTCCCCTCCTGGGAGAGGGTAACACCTTGGCTTCTCACCCCTTGGGCTCTGTGACAGACTGTGTTCTGCAAAAACAACCCCGTGATGTTTCCAGTCTCACTGGCTTGCTCTTCTAGAACCTTGCCCTTCCCTGCCCCCTTCAAGAGGAGGAGTCCGTGTCCCCTCCACTTGAAGCTGGGCAGGCCTTTGCTTCCGGGACTAGAGTGTGGCAGAAGTGATGCTGTGGGTTTCCTGGTGGAGGTCCTCAAAGGTGACCTGCCTGGCTCACTTTCTCTCCTGGGATATTTGCCCTTGGAACCCGGCCACCATGGCGGAAGGAAGCCCAGGCCATGTGAAGAGGCCCAGTGTAGATTCTCCAGGCAACAGTCCCCAGCTAATGTCAGATGGGTGAAAATGCAAGTCCTCCAGTGATTCCAATCCCTAGCCTTCGAGCTCCCCTAGTCTATGCCAAGTGGAGCCGCCCAGCTGACATTAGCTGTCTTCACTGAGTGCTGCCCCAAGGGCAGATCTGGGAGCAAAATAAATGCTGTGGGTATGGTAAGTCACCAAGTTTGGGGGGGGGGCAGGGGGTTGCTCCACTGACTCCAGCTTCCTGCTCCCTGGGCACACCCTGGGCCTCCTTGTCACAGTCCACAGAGCCACCCCTCTTCTGAGGCCCTCCGTCAGCCCTGTGCTCCCTCCCTTCAGCCACTTTTTTGAGGCTCCTCTTCTCCCCCACTCCACAGCTACAGCTGCGTGGATAAACAGCCTGCTCAGTATGAGTCCAACTTGGTCCTTCTCCAAGAGGCTCAGCTCAGCAGGAGGAGATCCTTGGGCCTGGCTGGTCAGTCATCATCACCTTCCTGGTCAGCTCTCTCTACCACCCTGCCGGCAGCAACTTTCCACGATTCTCCCCTAGACTCAGCCCCACACCCTGCCCCTCGCCTCCTCCTTCGCAGAGACTATGTGGGACTCACAGACTAAATCCCCCACACACACTTGCTTCTTGCACCACACATCTGTCCACGCCACCCTGACCACCTGTCCTCCAGTTCCAAGGGAAGAGCCTCCCTCTGCCCATTTTACAGCTAATCCCACTCTTTGGTTCTGGGTCTCAGTCCCCCCCTCCCCCCAGAAGCAGCACGGTGCAATAGATCTTTCGATGATGATGAAAATATAATCTGCGCTTTCCAATACAGTAGCCACTGGCCAAGTGTGATGACTGGGCACTTAAAATGTGGCTGGTACAACCGAGGAACTGACTTTTCATTTTATTTTCTCTTAATTAATTTCAAAGCAAACAGCCGCACATGGCTAGTGGCTATTATATGGCACAGCAAAACCCTAATATCTCCTTTCCACACGTCCTCAGCCTCGCCCCTCTAGCATCAGCACTTAAAATATCCAGCTCTCTCTCATCCCCTATGAGCTAGCCTCCAACTTTCTCTGGTCCTTCACAGCCAGAAGGCTTGATGGACTTGTCTCCACTGCCTCTTTGGCCTCTCCCACCTGAGTCCACTATAAACCAGCTCCTGCCCCTGCTCAGTTCTGTCCTCCAGGTTTTTGCACCTAGGGGATTGTCCTCTCTCCCCTTCAGGCCTCCCTCCCCTCCCCCGATCTAATCAACTCTGATCATCTTTGAAGCCTCGAGTGAAAAATCACTTCTTCCAGGAAGCCTTCCCTGATACCCCAACCCAGAACAGATTGGGTATCCCTGCCAGGTGCTCCCATAGCACCCTACATGTTCCCTGGGACTGTGGATGGCACTGGTTATGGGAACATCCCTGTTTAATTGTCAGGCTTCCCTGTAGACTGATTGAGCTATGAGGGTAGACACCAAGATCCCTCACTCATCATCACCCACCCCCTGTGCCCTAGAGGGAGGAGCACAAGAAAATCACCATCTCGTGGGGAGAATATAGCTAGACAAGCAAGGGACAGGTGCCCTGGTGGGGGACTCGGTGGACCGGTGGAAGCACTTCTGATTGGCAAAGGCTTCCCAAAGCAGGTGGCTCCTCCAGTGGATCTTCAAGGATGGAAGGAGTTTGTTGAGTGGACAGGTCAGGAGATTATTCTGGGGCATATACCAGCCTGAGCAAGAATACAGAGACATGAAATAAGGCTGAGCAGAAAGAGATGCAGCCTTGGGCTGAGGGGGCAGCGCTGGGACCAGAGGAAAGGACCTGGTCTTGTGGGTCTTGGACTTTCTCCTAAACCAAGGGAATGACCTGTTCCATTTTGGGATTTGTTTGTCTGGGGGCTCGCAGGGACTTTCAAGCAAATAACTGAGACAGCAGTGTGGAGAACAGACTGGGGACCAGGCAGGGATGCTCAGGAAAGACCAGCCAGGAGCACACACCAGGCCAGAGCAGCAGGGGTGGAGAGCAGGGAACCAATTCTAGAGAGTTTTCTGAAGTTACATTAGCAGGACTCAGGGACCTGCTGGATATGGAGGGGGTGGGGGGAGGAATGCAGCAGGAGCTGCCAGCAATAATCCTCCAAGTACCAGACACCATTGCCCAAGAAGTTGCAACTCTACCAGGAGGGCTCAGTTTGGAGGGGACTCCCTTCCACAAGAAGTGCAGGTTGCAGACAACGTCCAGGTGCATGTGCCTTTGGGCTCTGCCTCAGCTTTTACATCTGGGCCACCTACTTCCCGGGGAGCCCAGCCAGTGACTGGGCATGGCCATTTTGGCCAGTTCTAGACTCTTCTATAGACAACCTTTATGCCACAACCCCCTATTGGGCTGGCGGAGACTTTTTCCAAGCTGCCCCCCAGCCTGAGGCTCCTCCCACCCAATCCTCCTTCCTTCCCCCACTCCTTTCCCAGGGCTCAGACCTGCATCCGGGTCCAAAGCCTCTCCCTGTCCATGCCTGCTCCCTCACTCGCCTCCATCTCCCACAATCCTTCCCTCACATAAACCTCTCGCGTGTCTAATTCCAGCTGGGCATTTGCTTCCGGAAGGCCCCAACTGACACAGGTCGTAATAACTTTACAAAAGTGTTTCCCTCTGATTGCCGTGGACGCATTGTCTCATTTATCCTCCCAGCAGTCCGAGGAGACCAGCGCCCTTATTATCTTCACTTTACAGATGAGGACTAAGGCTCAGAGAGAACAAACAACTTGCTCCAGCTCACGTGGCTAGGGATGGGTGGAGTCCAAACTCAAGCCTGGGTATGTCTGACTCAAAAACACAGGCTTTCTTGACCACTGCACCCATGACTTTTGGGGGAGCTGTTTGGACACCAGGAAACATCCAAGTGTCCTGGAGATGATGGCCATGCTCATGAAGGGGACAAGTGATCTCAAGGGTCCTCCAAGCTTCACGTTTTCCCATCCCCTTCTAGCTAGTACCCATCTTTCTCTGGTCCCTCATGGCCAAAATTCTTTTTTTTTTTTAATTAAGCAGTTTTATTGAGATATAATCACATACCATACAATCTATCTAAACGGCCAAAATTCTTGATGGAGTTGTCTCCATTGCCTCTTCGGCTTTAGGGACACAGGCACACATGTTCATGCACATGCACACACAACGGTACCAGGATTTACCTCTGTTAGGGAACCTGCTTCCCGGTACATGGTCTATCAAGTGCTGAATTCGAAGTAAAGAGATTCGGATTTCAGTTCATGGGGCTTTAGTCACACCTGCTGTGTAACCTTAGGCAAATGACTAGGTTTTTCCAGGAACCTCCGTTTCCACAGCAACCATGACAATCTGCTGCTATTCCTGACAACCTGGTACTGCTGACATCCAATGCCCCTCTCTGCTGCCGCGGAACTTCCTGTCCTGGCCAAGGAAAAAAGGGTGTTCCCCCACCCCCACCCCTCTGGCTTTCAAGGCGATCTGTGCTCTCAGCTCGAGGCTGGGAAATGATGCCTGTCGCCAGGGGTTGGAATACTCGAGAATCGCTTAGGTAATCAGCCAGCCAGGTTGCCTCTGAAGAAGGTTTCTGGGTGGACAGGGGAGATGCAAGAGAGGGGAGCCCATCCAAGGCCAGGGTGAGCCTGCACCTGACACTGCACGTGTTCACCATGTAGGTACAGTCTCTCTCTCTCTCTCTTTTTTTTTTTTTTTTTTTTAAAGATTTTATTTATTTATTTATTCATTTATCCCCCCCTTGCTGCTTGTGCTCACTGGGTCAGCTAACCACGCCATGCGGGCGGGCTTGCCTTTCACCAGGAGGCCCCAGGAACCGAACCCAGGGCCTCCCATATGGTAAACGGGAGCCCTACTGATTGAGCCACAGCCACTTCCCTCTCTCTTTTTTTTTTAACCTCATTTCAGACTTGGGGAGAGGGTGCGGTGGAAGGCAATGCCCAGCTCAGCTGCCCCCTGCGTGATGTAACCCGTGGTGTGCTGGTAAATGGTTGACAACTGGCTCTCTGGGGGTGAGGGGGGGTTGACGTCAAGCACTTGCCAATTTCCATAGAGTAAATAGCCAGTTCCAAGCTACCAACTTGTCCTCACTGAATGTGGAGGTGGGAAAAGATGTACAGCACTGGCTCAGGGCTTGTGAGGCAGAGCCGGCTCCAACCCACCATAAGGTCTAGCCCTGTGGCTGAACGCATTCTTAGCTCTACAACGGGAACGCCACCACCCCACCCCCCTTTTATGGCCAGTGGCTCCTGAGTTGGGGAGCAGAGAAATCAAAAGGATGGGTTAATGCGTCTCCGACAGACCTGGAGCAGTTCAAGCCTGCTGCTAAGGTTCCCACTACAGATGCAAGGAAAAGAAGGTCCTCCCGCTTTCTGTCTGTCTGGTATTGGCAGCCAAGATTGAATGGGGGAATACAGAAAATTCTAAAAAAAAACATGGGGAAGGGGAAATAATCTTTGCAACTCAGAAACACACTTGTAAACAGCAGGGAGGGGGGAGATAAAAAGGATGAGGCAGGGGGGCGGATGTGGCTCAAATGGTTGGGCGTCCGTCTGCCATATGGAGGGACCTGGGTTCGATCCCCAGGACCTCCCAGTAAAATAAAAAATATATATATAGAAGGCGCATGGGCTGCCAGGCTCTGTGTGCCGGTGAGACGCCAGGCCCCAGGAGCCATGCAGCAAGATGATGACGTAACAGGAGAGAGACGCAGGGGGGAGACAAGACGAGATGCTCCAAAAGCTCTGAAAACCAGGAACCGAGGTGGTGCTGGCGGCAGAACACCTCTCTCCTACATCGGAGATCTCCAGGATCGAATCCTGGTGAAGACTGGAGGAGGAGGATGAGAAGAGATGGCAGGAAACAGACACAGAGAATTGCCCAGCAAATGGACACAAAATAGCAAATGGGGAAGGGGGTTTTTAAAATGGATAAAGTAAATAAATAAACGTAAAAAAAAAAAAAAAAAAAGGGATGGGGCAGGGGTTAAGTGCTTTGACTGGCTGGCCCAACCGATGGAGTGAGGGCAGGGGTGGGTGGGTGGGACACCATCACACCAAGATGCCACATGGCAGCAAGGGTGTCGCTGCACCATCCAGCCCAGGGTTTGTTTGTGCGGTTTGCTCTCTTTCTATCTGGTGACTCTCTAGAACGCAGCCCTTCTAGCTGGCGGATGCTTGCTCCATTGCTAATTGAAAAGTGTGTGTGTGTGGGTTTGGGTATGTGCCTACATCTGGGCCTTTCCACCCTGAGAAGCAAGAGGGATGGATATGCCTAAGGAGAAGGATTGTAAGGCTTGGCTGCTCTAGGGCTGTTGGGGGAGGGGCGTGGGGCAGCAAGGTCAGGCCAGGAAGGGGCAAGAAACAGCTCAGGGAAGAGAAAGTTGGGACCAGAGGTTCCTGAGCCAAAAGTGACGGGGTTCTCCTCTTCTACAGAGGCCCTGGGAGAGCTAGAGGCCCCTCCCTCAGCCACCTACCCTCAGACAGCTTTGCCCCACTCCCACCCCCTCCCCGCCTCTGTCTTTACACAAAGGGGAGGGCAAGTCTGGCTTGAGCCTGCCACTCTCCAGGAATTGCTGAGAATTCAAATGAATGAGGCCACGCGGCTAAGGACGGAGCTGATTCCCCAAGCCCTTGTGTGGGCACCTCTTGATCACCACCTTGGTGGCCGTTCCTCATACCCACAGCTCATTAGGGTTTCTGTAGCCCTGCCAAGAAATTGCCAAGGACAAGACAGGCGGCGTCTGCCTGGAAACTGTATGGAGTCCACTCCCCTCAGAGGCCCTTCCTTCGTTGTGAGCGAGAGGGTGAGTTCCGCTGAGCTAGAGCCGTGCCTGACAAGTGACACTTTGACGAGAGACGTGATGACGAGTCCCCAGGGAGGCTGTGGAGTCTGGTTCCTGCAGACAGTGTCTCCCCCGAGGCAGTCTCCGTGCTTGAGTGCTGAGTGTGTGTGTGTGTGTGTGTGTGTGTACACACCCTGCTTCTCTGAGGAAGATTCTTCCAAATCCACAGCGTGCTTGACAAAGGCCCCCGTGAACACGCCTGGGGCCCATGGAAATAGAAAACCTGTGGGGCACACCAGTCACTAGCTGCCAAGTTCAGGAGGTCCCTTGAGGGGCTGCCCTGTCCTCACTCCCTTGTTCCCATCGGAGGTACATATCTTGCCAGGTATGGCAAGGGAGGGAAGACTCTGCCTCCAGGATCCCGCCCAGGCCGCCAGCCCTGAGCTAGGCACTGGACGGGTACAGGAATAAATAAAACAGGGTCCTTCTCTTCAGAAGGTTGGCAATCTAGGCACTGAAAAATAGAGTAAGGGTCTTGGTTTCCAAAGAAGTCAAGGTCAAGTGAAAAGCTTTCTGCAGAAGATGGCATATGAACTGTGCCTTAAAAAAATGCCTTAGCGGACAAAAGCCCATATGGAGCTAGAACAGGAGGATGAGAGTTCTGTCTTCCAGCAGAGAAAGTGGATGGAACAAATGTGGAAGAGAGCAAAGAATGAAAGAAGCTCAGGGCGGGACTATGTGCCAGCCATCTGGTCCCCCAGACCTCCTTCCTGACGCTGACAAGCAGCCTCCATCTTTTCCTTCACACCCTGCGGGGAGTGCACCAAGGTTACACGTGGTCCCCTTCTTAGGTGGTGTATTAGTCAGCCAAAGGGGTGCTGATGCAAAATACCAGAAATGGGTTGGTCTTTATAAAGGATATTTATTTGGGGTAGAAGTCCACAGTTACCAGGCCAGAAGCATAAGTTTCTTCCCTCACCAAAGTCCATTGTCAGGTGTTGGAGCAAGACAGCTGCTGACGTTTGCCAGGGTCCAGGCTTCTTAGGTTCCTCTCTTCCCGGGGCTGCATTTCTCTCCGGGCTTAGCTCCTCTGTTTCCTCCACAAGGTCAGCTGTAGACTATGAGGCTCTCTAGGCTTTGCTTCTCTCCACAAGGCCACCTGTAAACTCTCAGGTGAACGGCTCGTCTCTATCCCGGGGCCTTCTCTCCTTCCTCATGACAAGCTTCTCCGTCTGCTCACTTCCCCGGTTCCAGCATCAAAACTCCAACATCACAACTGCTCCCTCTGTCCTTTGCCTTGCCTTTTATATTTGATTCCCCCACCCACCAAGGGGTGGGGCTGAACGCCCTAGTGACTGGCCCAGTTAACACCCTAATCATAGCTTAATCATGTCCAGATTAGCAGACCAGTTTACAAGCCTGATCCAATATCTATTTTTGGAATTCATGATTACATCAAACTGCCAAAAGGCTACAGATGGCTTTGCACGTCTTAGAGGTCCTACCTCTACTAAGCCAAAAAGTTGCTACTTACTTGCTGTTCTTCCCTGGGGCATGCAAAAATAAGTCTCAGTCATTTTCTACCAAGAGCCCTTCAAATACTTGAGATGGCAGTGTTTCAGTTATCTTCCGCCACCTGACAAACATCCCCGAACTTAGTGGTTTAAAACAACCACCATGTATCGTTTCTCACAATTCTGTGGACTGGCTTGGCTCAGCTGGGTGGTTCTTCTGCTCCATATGACATCAGGGGAAGTCACCCATGCAGCTGCAGTCAGTCAGGAGTTTGGCTGGGGCTGGTACACCCAAGATGGCCTCACTCACCTCTTTGGCAGTTACCGCTGGCTGTTGCCTAAGGTGCCTCTGTTCTCTACTTGACCTCTCCCCCCAGCAGGATAGCCCGGACTTCTGGCACAAAAATTCTATTCAAGAGAGCCAAATCAGAAGCTGCCAGGTCTTTTGAGGCTTAGGCTAAGAAGTCACATGGTAACACTTCCACTGCAATCTATGAGCCAAAGCAAGTCTCCAGGCCAGCCCAGATTCAAGGGGAGGGGAAAGAGATGCTTTCTGCTTGTTGATGGCAGGAACAGCATGCACATCCAGCAATGGGAGGAATGGCTGTTGGCCATCTTAGCAAACAATCTGCCAAAGCTATCACAGCCCCTGTATCTGAACTGCTTCCAACAGGCTGTAGGTTCTTTGTTCAAAGTTGTCCCTCTACTCTGAGCCCACTCCAGGTTGGGTATCTCCCTCTTAGACCTGCCATAGAACCTTCTTCACTTTAGGGAGGGTGGATGATCTGAGATGGGCTGAGGCCAGGGAAGGCTATCACCAGGAAGGCTGTCCCCAAATTAACTAGGGCCAGAGACTGCGGTGAGGGGGCGGGGCAAGATATTTAGAGCTCCCTGGTCCAAAAGGCTCTTAGGAAGGAAAGCTTCCTGGCCAGTAAAGACTCCAGAAAACCTGTCACACAGCAGAACAAAATGTTCTTTAAAGCCCCTAAAGACTCTCCATGTCCTTGTTGGTCCACTGGAGCAAACACGGCTGGTGAGGAAACTCTGGAGTCCTGAGTTGACAATTTGTCACTTAAGAATCCTATGAAGTTCCTCATGTTGTCCCGGGTTGTTATTTAATTCTGGCCTTGTTGAGGCTGCCAGACGCTGGGTGGAGCCTCTAAGACAAACTGCCGCAGCCACAAGACTCTCTGCCAACACTTGAAAAAGAATCTCTCCTCTCTCTGAATGACCATTTTTTTTATTTTCTTCTTTATAATCAACTGCATTTTTCCTTTTTTTTCTACAATGAGTATATTTTACTTTCACAATACTGCAAAAAAAAAAAGTTAAAAACAAAGTAAATACGTCATTTAACTTATCTGTGTTCATCTGTATATCTTTCTGAATACTAGAGAAACAATTGATAGTAGCTGGAATTAAATGAGATAAAAGTGTCTGGACAGAACTTTTTAGTAGTAATGCTTCCATAGCTTGTTGAGCTGCTTTTTTGCTGTTATTTTATTTTTTTGAATTTGAAATAAAATTATTTTTAAAATATATAAATAAAAAAAAACAAAGTAAAGGTGCTACAAAGATGTTCATTGCAGTGTTGTTTACATGAATAGGTGCTCAAGTGAAACATCAAGGTCCAGCAACAAGAAAATTCTTAAATAAATTATGGTAAATCCAAGGGGTACAAAATTCTGAAGCCATTTTTAAAATGAGGCTGTACCAGAGTTTTGTGTTTAAGAGGGTTTTCTTTTGGTTTGGTTTTGGTTTTGGTTTTGGTTTTGGTTTTGGTTTTTAGGGTTTTTTTTTTTTTTCTTTTTTTAACTAATTTTATTTACACATACTCCATATCCACCAATAATTTATTTCTCCTGGTAAAGGAAAATACTCATGGTAGAACATCCAAGAAAAGAAGTAGGATTCAAAAATTTTTTAAAAGAGTTTGGTCTAGATTGTGACCTATAGAGATGTGATCATAAGAAGTAACCTTTATTGAACGCCAACTGTGTGCCAGACATGGTTGGAAGCACTTAGAGGAATCTCCCTAGTCAATCCTCAAGATATCCCTGTAAGGTAAGTGTTATTCATATCCCCATTTCACAGATGAGAAAGCTGAGGCACAACAAAGTTTAAATAACTAACTTGCCTAAAATGATGTGGCTAATATGTTACAGGACAGAGATTTGAACCTGGGAACCAGATTCCTCTCCCACACTTTTAACCACTCCGCATTCAACAACAGTGATGGGAAAGTGCTGGGTCAAAGTGTTAACAGTGATTACCTCTAGATAGTGAGGATAGGTGGTTTTTATTTGCTTGGTTATACCTTTCTGTAGGTGCCAAATTCTCCCCAAAAGGGCATGATTTACTTTGATCACTGGAGGAAAAAGGATCATTCTTTTAAGATAAGAATACAGCGGAACAGATGTGGCTCAAGCAGTGGGTGGGCGCCCACCTCCCACATGGGAGGTCCTGGGTTCGGCTCCCGGTGCCTCCTAAAGAAGACGAGCAGATACCACAACCAGCAGATGCTGCAACCTCCACAACAAGCAGACGCCACAACCTCGGCAACCAGCAGGCGCCGCAACCAGTAGAAGATGCGGCCAGCGGGAAGCAGATGTGGCTCAGGCGGTTGGGCACTGGCCTCCCATGTGGGAGGTCCTGGGTTCGGTTCCCAGTGCCTCCTAGAGAAGAAGAGCAGACATAGTGAGCAGACGCCATCTCGGGATGGGGGTGGGGGGATAATAAATAAATAAATAAATAAATAAATCTTTAAAAAAAATAGAATACAAAGAAAGGGGATCCCTCGCTGACTCAACTCTGTCATGAGTCTTAAGTCTTAAGGTTTGCAGCCTTCCTTTGGGCCTTGAACCCTGCCGCATCCCTGCTTCTGCTGTCCCCCCTGCTTGGGTCTCCTTGGGAAGCAGAGGGATCAGCCCCCCACTCCATTCTTGGCGATTTCTTCTCCATCGGTATTTGACCACGCAAGTCCTGAAATGACCGCTGGGAGGCAGCTGCTTCCCCCACGCAGAGCCGGGCCCCTCCCTCCCCACCCGGACCCCGTCTTGGTTTCCCTGGCCCGGCATCTGGCACACACGTGTGCCTTATCCCCCACCCCCACCCCCATATCATACACTACTCTCCGGCACGGACCGGGATGTCCACACATCCTGCCGTCACCCAATGACACCCGGCGTCTTGACATAGAAAACAGGCCCCTGGAAACAGATCGACCCACCGGCTGCCTGACGCAAGGACACCCAGAAACACTTCGGTGGTGCAGACAGCTCAGGAGCTCGGGGGCAGGAGTGGAGGGTCAGCCCAGGCGGTGGGAAGGGAAGGGGGGGGAAAGCACTGCAACTCAGACAACAACGGGCAGGTCGGCCAGACCCCACGCAGGCCGGTTTGAGGCTGTGGAAACCCAAAGGAGCGCCAGAAACTCAATTCGTGCCATAGAACCTTGGAAGTGGGATCTTTTCAATAGTCACGGCAAGGAGGTAATCCTCAGCCTCATTGGCATTCAGTCCGAGCCTCCATGGGATTGGCTTGGTCCCTGTGAATGTCAGCCTGTATTTATCAGTCAGTCAACAAATATTTATTGAGCCCAAGGCAGCAAGTTACAAGGTACGTAGGTTAGGGCAGGGGGTTCTTGGGGGTTGGGGAGGGAATAGTGGGTCTCCTCATCTTTCCTACTCACCCTACACACACATACACACACACACACATCATACATCACTCACATTGCTGAACAAGTGACTCAGGAGATTGGGTCACAGGCTGTTGGAGTAAGTGGTGGGTGGATCCTTGCCCCCCAATACTTCCCCCCTCCCTGTATTCAAATTGTTCATCCACACCCCTTGACATTTGATTTTTTTTTTTAAGATTTACTTTATTTATTTATTTCTCCCCATCCCCTCGTTGTTTGCACTTGCTGTGTCTGTTCGTCCTCCTTGTTTCTTTAGGAGGCACCAGGACCTCCGATACGGGAGGGAGGCGCCTAATCACTTGAGCCACCTCCATTTCCTGCTTTGTTGTGTCTCTCATTGTGCTGTTTTATTTTTTCCTTCTTGTGTGTCTAGTTACATCATCTTGTTGCGTCAGCTTGCCATGCCTGCCCATCGTGCCAGCTTGCTGCCCTACTCATCCTTTTTAGGAAGCACTGGGAACCTCTGCTCCTGCTTTGTTGTGTCTCTCATTGTGTTTTTCTCCTTGTGTCTCTAGTTGCATCATCTTGTTGTGTCAGCTTGCCACACCTGCCCATAGCACCAGCTCGCTGTCTTCTTTAGGAGGCACTGGGAACCGAACCAGGGACCTCCCATGTGGTAGGCGGGAGCTCAATCCCTTGAGTCACATCTGCTTCCCAACATGTGATTTTGATAATTCCTTCCACCAGAAGGGAGGGATATTTCCCCACTCCTTGACTCTGGACTGGGGCCTACGGCTTGCCGTGGCCAATGGGCTGTTAGCAGATGTGATGCAAGTCGAGGTTTGAAAGGCGCTTGCCAAGTCGGGCCAGCCCTCTTGTACTTCTGCCATTGCCAGACTCCCCTCCCACCAACTCTTCCCCACCTCTGCCTGGATCTGCAGTCGCTACAGCTAAGGCACCAGACTAAGCACTTTAACATCCACTAGCTCACTTAGTCCTTTCAACTGCTCTAAAAGGTAGGGCCCGGTGTTGTCCCATTATACAGATGCAGAAACTGGGGCACAGCTAGGAGAGGCCACATGAGGCTATGAACTCAGGTGGGGAAAGGCCCCTCTCCCTCCTTCTGACTCCCTAGGAACCTTGTCTGCAGGTAGGATCTGGGCGCCAAGGAGAGCATTCCTCACCTGTGGGAACCTGGTCACCTGGGCTCATCTCAACCCCCGGCTGGTAAGAACTCCAGAACATTCCTGCTCGCCACCACCACCACAGTGGCCTGCCTCAGAGGCCCCACCCATCAGATCTTCAGCCCAGGAACCCTCAGAACCAGCCTCTGCACCCCCTTTATTTATAACCCCCCCCCAGAAGGCACCCAGGATTGGCCTCTGGATGGGCTCCACCCCCACCCCTCTTTCACACTGGAATTGGAAACCTCAGGTGAAGACCAAGACAAACGTTTTTCCAACCTCCCTCCAAAGCCGTGGGGCTCCCTCAGTTAGAGCAACCACTGGCAGGTCCTCGGCCCTTTCCTCCAGATCTCCAGGTTCACCACGGGAATCCTGAGGTGCTGCTCGGGTCTCCCCAGGATCAGAACAAAGCTCCCACAGCTGAGTCCTAAATTTCACACAGAAGGCAAGGTCTGTCTCCAGTCTATAGTCCCTGGAATGTCCCTACAGCCTTCGGACACACGTAGATGAATACAGATAATATGTACAACAAATGGCCTCTGGATTTCGGCCTTAAGGTCTTGAAGGGTAGAGTGGGGGACCTGTAAGTACTGTCCGTTATTATTAGAAAGATAGATTTTTTCCAGCCAAGCACTAATTCACACAAAGTCCAGAAGAAGGTTAAACAGCCCTTCGCTTTTCTCGTTGATACATAGGATGCCTCTGTGAGTCAGCAAGAAGTCTGGCTCTGAGGAACAAAGACCAAAAATAAGAGGACTTAAACACATCAAAAGAGTATTTCTCACTCAAAATCCCAAGATAGGCAGTCTGGGACGGGTCCTCAGGGACTGTGGGAGGTAGTGTTTTCCAGAACCAGCCACAGCAGTAACTCCCATCCTTTGTGTTCTTCTGCCACGTAACCTTGACACTCCTCCCATTAGGAGGTGGAGACTAATTCCCCTCACCTTGAACCTGACAGGCTGGTGACTGTTTGGGCCACTAGAATCTGGCAGAAGCAATGCCATGAGACTTCTGAGAGTGGATCATAAAAGTTTCCACCTTGTTCACTGGAATGTTCCTGCTTGGGGCTCTGAGTCACCACATAAGAAGTTCTCCTCCCCTAAGGCCGCCACGCTGTGAGGAAGCCAAGCCACACCGAGATTGGAGATGCTCTGGCTGATGGTCCTAATCCCCACGTCATCCCATTCCAGCCTCCAGACATGCAAGTGAAACTGTCTTGGATCTTCCAGACCAGCCCTTTGGCCAGCTGACTACCACTGAGTGACCTCAGTCAAAACCACCAGAAGGGAGCGGATGTGGCTCAAGCGGTTGAGCGTCCGCCTCCCACATGGGAGGTCCCAGGTTCAGTTCCCGTGCCTCCTGAAAAAAGCAAACAACAAGCAAAACAAATGAAGGAACCAACTCAGAGAAGCCGATGTGGCTCAGTGGTTGAGCAGCTTCCCACATACAAGGTTCCGGGTTCAATCCCCAGGCCTGGTACCTCAAAAAAAAAAAAAAAACACCAGGAGCAAAAGTGTTGCCTGGTTAAGCCTTGCCCAAATTCTTCAACCACAAAATTTATGATCAGAATAAAATGGTGATTGTTTTAAGCCAGTACATCTGGGATGCACTTGTTACATGCCCAAAGTAACTGAAACAGGGCCTCAGGTTCCATACAGCTCATTGTTCTGCCATACCTAGGATGTGGCCTTGTCCTCATTGTCCAAGATGGTGCCAGAGCTCCAGCCATCATATCTGTATTCCAGACAGTTTTGAGTTTTGTTTTGTTTTGGTTTCTTTGCCAGTTTGTGTTTTATTGATGCCGTGATGCCCAGGCCTTGACCATGTACTTCCAGAGTGGGTATAGCTGTTCCTTCTGCTGCTGCTTCCTGGTCTTCAGGTTCTCTTTGTACTTGCTGAGCCTTCAGCCCATGGCACATGTTTTCTTGGGCTGCAGATCCAGGGGCTTATACTTCTTGCCCTTGTAGAACTTCCCAAGTTTCTCTTTCTGAGTCTGGTTAATGATGGTGAGAACACAGGCAATGGCTTTGCGGACAACTTGGATCGCAGAGAGCCCGGATGCTGCACCACCTGTCATCTTCAAGTCATCCAACTGTTTCAGCAGCTCCTCCTTCTTGCCACGAAGGTCCTAGACCTTGATCTTGGCTGTTGCTAGACAAGCCCTTCAGCTGTCTTTTAAAGAAGGTTCCTGGAAGATGCCTCAGGACACTTTCACTGACATCATCTGGTCTAGTGTTTGGTCGTGGGGCCATACCTAGCAGTGAGGGAGGCTGGAAACAGTCTCAGCTCTAGATGACTGTGCCCAGATAAAAATCAGAGGTTCTGGGACTTGAGAAGATGAAGAAAATGAAATGAATATTGGAGCCACAGCAGCCCAAGGTTCCCTTGCTCCCTCCTCCCTTAAACCCCTCCCTTTATTTATTTCTACAGTCTGAGCCCACCACAGGCCACCCCAGGAGCCTAACCTGAACATCGTGCCTGGATTAACCTGAACATCGTGCCTGGATCTTCAGAGTGAACGTCAAAAAGACAAACGAGTGTTTCTACTGACGGCACCCCTCACGGCGTAATTTCTGATGCTAACTAAGTCCCTGTCTCTTTTTCTTTCCAACGACCTCCTCCCACAAAAGATGTGGAAAGACAGTAGTTGGGGAGAGAAGACCGTGGCCTGCCACATAGATTAATCAAGCATCTGTTAGCATGTGTCAAGCAGCAGCTCATCGAATCGCTGCCCTATGATGATGTCCATTTAGCAGATGGAAAAACCCAAGCCTCGGAAAGCTGCACTGACTCACCCAAAGACACACAGCAAGGAAGTGGCAGGGACAGCAGGGCTGCTGCGGCAGCTGTCACAGCTCGCCCTCAAGCACAGGGTTGGGTGCCAGGCCCCCAGGAGGTGGCTCTATAAACACCAAGTCCAAATGCGTCCCTCCCCCACGCTCATCAGAGGGGCCCATCTGTGGTTTGCAACTTCAGCAGCGGAGACGCCCTGCGCTGCGCTGAGCGTCTCTCCTCCCCGCCAGCACCTCCCCGTCCCCGCAGGATCCTCGGTGAGTGCGTCTGAGGGCAGAAGGCCAGCCTTGTGTTTAATAAGCCGCCACCTCTGCCAAAAACAGCAGCGCTTACTCCCGCGAAGCCAGTCGGCTCCACGGTGGGGCTGTCTGAAGCTGAGAGCAGGCTGCAGGGGTGGCCGCAGCTGAGCCACAGCTCAGGTTGAGAGAGTCAGGAAACTGGGGGCAGGGGGCACCCCCACACACACAGCTTGTCAGCCAGTTAGCTTTCAAATGGAGGAAAACACCTCCAAACCTAGTGGCTTAAAACGGCGATCATTTATTAGTTCATGATTCGGTGAGTCTGCGACTTGGGCTGGCCTCACCTGGCCCATGGCTGTCGTCCATTGGCAGGTCGGCTGGGGACCGACTGGCCTCAGGTGGCCCCACTCACAGGACTGGTGGTCGGTGCTGGTTGTCAGCAGGGTCACAGTGGTGACTGGGGTACCTCCAGCAGGCTAATCCAGGCTTATTTGCATGTTGCAAGTCCCAATGCACAAGCGCTTTGCAAAGCTCTGCTAATCGTGTGTGTCACTGTCCCGCTGGCCAAAACAAGTCACATGGCAATGCCCAGATTCAGTGCGGGAGAGGAGCACACAGGAGGTCCGAGGAGGTGTGAACAAATTGAAGGTCATTGCTGCCACGGGCAGCTTGCCTGCATGGCCCAACCCATGACTTGCCATTTCAAATGTAAACTATGTATGTGTGTTAATTTTAAAAACAGTAAAGAAGGCTGGTTGCTCCCAAACCAGCAGCTACTTTAGCCATTGGAGGCACAAGATGCCCCTTCCCCCCACTGGCATGAGTGAGCTTTTCCAAAAATGAAGACCAGGGAGAGGGAACATTCTAGCATGCAATCTTCTCTCAGAGACCCAGAACAGAAGAGATTTCTGCAAGGGGGTGGGGGGGTTGGAGCAAACAGGGTGCTCCCCCTACTCTTCCTCCAGCCTGGTTTGTGGAAGTTCTAGCCTCTCCCAATACCCCCTGCTCTTGCCTCCCCCCCTCCACCCCATCCTCATCAAGATGCTGAAAAGGGAGGCTTGAAGGAGGTGAGATGGTGGTGAGAACCAGAAGGGCTGGCACTTCCCTTTCTCAGGTGACCCACTTCTCTTCTGGGCGGAAGTTGGTGGGGGAGTTCCCTCTCTAGGTTACAGAGAGCATGGAGAATGGAGGTCCTGCTGCAGCCACATGCAGATAACTGGATGACAGCGAGATTAAGCCCTCTTTCAGAGCTGTCCTGAGGATCACATGCTCTAACCCTGGCGGGCGACTGTGCAAGCCCACAGAAGAGGCTTAACAAACATGGCTCGTCTTTCAAAATGGCTGTCTCTCCCAAGCCACAGGAGAAGACAGCGCCTATGATCTAAGCCAGGGTAGCAGGGCACCAAGGGTTTCTTTTAAACCCGTTAGATTTGCTTGTCTGGGGACGGCACATCTAACAGCCTGAAAGCGCCTCTCCCTTCACCCAAAGGGCCTGGATAGGGCAGAGGCCCTCTCAGGCTCCTGGGCCCAGCCCTAGACAGCCTCCCTCCCCTCTCCCCTGGAACCATCCCAAAGCCTCCACCTCCAAAGGCCAAGGGAGAGAGATTCAGCAGGTCCTGGCCATCCCTGGAAACCCTGCTTCCCACTCCTTGAGGCCGGGGTGGGGGAGACGGCCTGACTGGAAGCAGGTCTCACCTGGGAGGATCACGACCTCCCCTTCAAGTCCCATCCCTGCCAAGCCGTGACCCCATTCCTGCCACCTCTCTGGTGGGCAGGAGCTGCACTGTTGAAAGAGTTTTGTTTGTTTGTTTAAGATTTATTTATTTCTCCCCCCTCCCCATCGTTGTTTTGCGCTCGCTGTCTGCTCTCTGTGTGTTCTTCTGTGTCTGCCTGTCTTCTCTTTAGGTGGCACCAGGAACCGATCCTGGGACCTTCCAGAGTGGAGAGAGGCTGCTCAATCTCTTGCTCCACCTCAGCTCCCTGATTTGCTGCGTCTCTCACTGTCTCTCCTCTGTGTCTCTTTTTGTTGCGTCATCTTGCTGCACCAGCTCTCTCCACGGGCCAGCACTCTGTGCGGGCCAGCACTCCACGTGGGCGAGCTCTCCATGCTGGCCAGCTTGCCTTTCACCAAGAGGCCCCGGGAATCGAACCCTGGACCTCCCATATGGCAGGCAGGAGCCCAATCGCTTGAACTACATCTGCTTCCCCTTGAGCTACATCTGCTTCCCTGTTGAAAGAGTTTTGATTTCCTCTTCCCTAGACCTTCCAACCCAAATGCCAACCAGAGGGGCATAAGGACATATTTAATGATTTCATGCAGAGCAGTGGTCCTCCAGGAAAAAAAAATCATCACGATTCTCACAGACAGAAGAGAGGGTGCAGAGCCAGGAGATGTTCCCTCATCCCAACTCCATGAGGCACACCCCCCACCCCCAAGCCACAGTCCCCCATCCCATTTCACAAAACTCGGTTGTCCAGAGCTGATCTGCTGCACACACCAAGTTAACCAGGTGATGGAAACCAGGTCCATTGAGCGTGATGACTCTGGGAACACCGCCCCCACCTGGCTCAGCCAGTTTATTGCAAGTTCTCCCCATTGCACACACACCCCCACCAAATCCATCACACTAGGCCAGTTACGTGATAAGGTTTACCCGTTGGTTCATGAGATAACAAAAACACCTCTGCCTCCTGAGTTTTACTTCCACAGGGCTGGAGGGAGGTTGGGTGATCCAAACAATGAAACCGGGAGCCTGCACATCACCCTGGAACTGGGGGTGGTAGTGGGGGCACCTGAAGGGTCCCTCCATTGGGTTCTCCCACAGATGCTGAAAGGGTGAGCTGCCACCTTTTCTTTACTGGTCAAACCAAGAGAAGACTGCAGACCTCCTGCTCTCCCCTATAGTCTCCCTGCCTTCCCCATGGCTTGGGGAATATAGTAAAGGCCCCACTGAATTGGAGAGTGGGGTACAGTGCTGGGGAGCCAGTAGATGACTCCGAAAAATCCGTCTTGGCTTTGAAGCTGCCTTTCGTGGCCTCTTTTCTCTAGGTTCAGAAACCTGGACAAATAGCTCCTTCCCTCCCACAGCCAATGCCCAAATTTGGATGGAAGGGGAGGGAGAGAGTGGGCCAGAAGGGGGGAGGACTGCTGCTACCGCTGCCGTGATAGCCCCCCTGTGTATAAAACTCCCTTTGTATGCAGGTGGCCGGCTGCTCCCCATGCCAGGTGCAGCTGCCAGGATTCTCACTGCGGTTTGAACACAATTTGCCAGTGTTGGTTCAGCTCCGCTGGCTTCCAGTTGGGGGGCCATATGCTGCCTTTAATCTGCCTGTGCGATTCTCACCGATGTCAATAGGTGCGGGTGGGTGGGTGGCTTGAATGGCCCCAAGAGCTGGGGCTGGGTGGTGCCCCCGCTGCTGCCAGGCGAACAGGCCGTCCTTGGGCAGGTGGCCTGGCCCTCCACACTGCCTGGGACCACCGGTGGGTCCTTGTAGGGGGCTGCGCCACTGGGCAGCGGGGGCAGGAGGTGCCCAGCCGCTGGCAGCTGTCCCTGTGTTTGGCGGGGTCACGTGGGAGCCTCTGCTTTCGGCCATCCCCAGAGTCGTCATTGGGCCTTCCCCTCGGCAGAGATCACTGCCAAGGAAGTGGGCCGGGGAGGTGCCAGCGCTGAGCCCAGACTTCACATTTCCCTCATTCTTCCTTTAATTGGATTTTTGGTCCTGCTGGGCAAAATAAGCTTTCCACTGGCAAAGCACTCTTGCGTCTTCTCAACACGCGGTGGTGCCCGGCGGCTCGGGGCGGTTCTAGGCAGAGCATTGCCCTCCTCCCCCGCCAAAGCATTCATTCCCTCTCTCCAGGGATGTGCAAGCACATGCACACACAAAACACACACACACACTTGCGCACATGCGCACACACACACACATACACACCCTCTGCCAGGCAAACTCAGGCCTCCCTTGGAGAACTTGATTTTGAGGCCTTCTTTTAAAACAGTTCTCCACGAACCTGGTGGTGATCCCAGCTTGGAATGGCCCAGAATCTGGCATTGTGGTCTGAGCCGCAGCGGCTCGGAAGCCAGGCCCTGGCCCAGCTGCCTGTTTCACCCTCTGCAGCTTCCTTCTCCCTGGTAATTAGGCCCTCCTTCCTCGAAGCCCTGAAATTCCCAGTTTTGTTACCTGGACACAGATTAGAGGGCCGAGAAACCATCTCCCTTCCTTCCTTGACAACCAGGCAAGCAAGCATGGGCCCTCACTGTTGTGTGCCTGTGTTTGGGGCGCGGGGGTAGCTGAGGTTTGTTTCCCATGAGGGGTTTGATTACCTCAGCAGGTCACCATCCTATAGCTAAAGACTGGGAGAAGCATGCTGGAGCCTGGCTAGAATGTCATGCGGAGAAGTGGCATGTTACTAGCAGCACTCAACATGAGCTATTTGGATACTCTTAAATCTTGGGCCGAGCATTAGGGAGGGACGAGGGAGGAGGAGAAAGAGAAGGAGTGGGAGAAGCCAGGGAGGGGGAGGAAGAAGAGGTGGAGAAAGGGAGGAGGGAGTGAGGAGAATATGTGGAGAAGGGGGAGGAGAGGAAGAGAGGGGAGGAGGGAGGGGAGAAAATGAGAAGAGGAGGAGGAAGAGAAGAAGGGGAAAGGAATGGGTGAAGGGAGAAGTGGAAGAGATGGAAGCATGGACGCAGGAGAGGGGACGGGAGAAGAAGTGGGGAGAGGGAAGCAGTGGGGGGAAAGAGGAGGAGGAAGGGAGGGGGGAAAGGAAGGGGAGAGAGCAAGCCTTATCCCCCCCCCCGCCACCCCCCCCAGTCTTCAGAAGAGGTATGTTTTATTTTAAATGGAGGCAGCTCTGAGCACATTAAGGATTCCAGAAAGGAAGGCACAGAAACGGGGCCACTGGGATCCTCACACCCGGACGCTTCCGATGCTGTTACTGGCCGAGTAAGTTCAGCATTCCTGTGGCCTCTGCTCCTGGGGTCCTGAGGCCCCTCATTTCCCTGCAGCTGGGCCCTGGGTTGTTAAGAGGCCGATTAAAACACACCACGCTCAGCCCCCCGCCGCCCCCCACCCAGCAGGCAGGAAAGCTGCTGATGGTCAAATACATCACACTATTTCAGAGTCCCTGTTAACAAGCACCCATTAAAATTTGACAACCAGGTAGTAGCAGAGAAAGCGCTCATTTTGGAAAAAAAAATTTTTTTTTCAACGCTTTCTGCTGCTTCAGCAAGACCAGGCAGGCTTACCTGTTCCTTGCATTTTAAGCCCAGGAGCAGGAGACCTGGGTGCTGCCTGGTGAATCGAACACTGGGTGTTTATTTGCCAGGCCCCATCTGAACCCGGCTGGTTAATGAGCTCTCTGTCAGTCATCCGGCCTTTTTTTAATCAAAAGATAAAACAGTCGGTTATCAAGGATTAATGACTCTTACAGCATCCATATGAGGCTCGTATTTATC
Organism: Tolypeutes matacus; assembly: GCA_026826555.1. Taxonomy (NCBI): domain Eukaryota; kingdom Metazoa; phylum Chordata; class Mammalia; order Cingulata; family Chlamyphoridae; genus Tolypeutes; species Tolypeutes matacus. Next base: position 9,584,561 of record JAKSZT010047090.1, read on the forward strand.
TTTTTAAGGAAAACGGGAGGAAGAAAAATGGCCAGATTTTGTTTCCGTAAGCAGTTTACATCTGCTCTGGTAAGTTGAATTCATTCATTCATTAATTCAGTCACGTGTATGGGAGAAGCCAGCAGGAGCCCCTTCCATCAGAAGAACTTCTGACTGTGAAATAAACCCCGAGTAACCAGATTAACGATGAAGTATGTCGCCGTCAGGTTTTCAGCATTAGTTCAAGTATACTTTCTGTGCATTCTGGCTTATTGTAGCAAACGGCCAATTCTGGTATTCCAGGAGGCACTTCGGGAAGAAAGTCTCTGTTTCCCTCTTCAGCTTCAAAACAGAGCTTGTGTATGCAATGACATTATTGTGCAGTGTTGGTTTAACTGAAAATATCTATATTTTATAGAGTCTGTGTTTTTGCATAGCACAGAGCATGCAAATACCACTCCACCTCCAAATACACAGAGACGCGTGGTCACACAGGCACTCACGCACACACACACGTGCCCCTATAACACACACATGTGTGAGACAGGGCAGGGAGTAGGGCTACCAAAATATGCATTTTAATCTGTTTGGGGGGCTTTGATTGTAACAGATGGCATGACACTGGCATCTTTTCTTTTAACAGTCCTAGATAGAGTTTGACTATTAAAACAAACCCTTGGCCTTGCCCTCATCCAAATCAGGCCCCACTGATTTCTGCGTTGGCTGTCTTCCTATTGGTCTCTTTCTTTTTCTTCTCTGCCCTGTTTCTGAGTGTCTCTGTGCTCTAGGGGATGAAAGCAATAACTCTTGCATGAGGATACTTGAAGTCACAGCCAGAAATGTCAAAGCACTCCTTCCCACATCGTCCACAATGGAACGTACTCATGTTACAGTGCCGGCCATTTTGGAAATTCAATGAGGCTTATAGCACTGGAGGGCCCAGAACCCTTGTCATTCAGCCCAGATTGATGTTCTGACTTCTGTGTTAGGAAGAGAGGCTTTTGCGGGGTGGGGGATAGCACAGGGAAGGAATCCTCCATGAGAGGTTCCAGAAGCCCTGTCCTCACTAATAAAAGTGTGAAGCCCTAGAAAAGCTTCTGGTCAACCTCGTCAAGAGGGAGTCGGAAATGCAGGAGAGAGGTGTTTCCGCTGCACCATGTCAGGTTTCCTTCTGGTGACCAAAACCCTCAAAGTAGTAGATGGCTTGGCCCACCTGATACCTATGAATTACAAGGGAAGAATAGTAATTTTCCCTTGGAGACACCACCTTAACCAGATGATGACATTACCGAGTTGACATCATCATGTACCTCCTTATACGCTGCACTAAGAAGGACACAGCTTCACTTCTGTGGTCCGCTTGCCAAAAATGCATAACCTGAATCCAATCATGAGGAAAAATCAGACAAACTCAAGTTGAAGACCATTTACCAAAATGACTAGCCTGTACACTTTAAAAATGTCAAGGTCAAAAAACTCAAGTAAAGACTGAGAACACGGTCCAGATGAAAGGAAACTAAAGAGACATGATGCTGAAATACAATAGGTGATTCTGAATTGGATCATAGACCAGAAGATATTTTTTTCTTTTCTTATAAAGAACAGGTGTGGAACAATTGAAGAAATGTGAATGTTTGCAGATTAGACCACAGTATTATGGCAATGTTAATTTCCTGATTTTGTTCATTACTGTGATTATATAAGAAAATGTCCTTGTTTTTTAAAGACACATATACTAAAGTATTCAGAGGTAAAGGGGTGTCATGCCTGAAACTTACTCTCAAATAGTTCAGAAATATTTTTATACATATATATCTATCTATATCCATTTTATATATACATAGAGAGAGAGAATAATAAAAAGCAAATTGGTAAAATGTTAACCTTTGGGAAATCTGGATGAAGAGTATATCAGAATTATTTGTACTATTTTTGCAACTTTTCTATGCATCTGAAAGTTGTTTTTTGTTTTTGTTTTTAAGCAGGGAGTTAATACACAAAGGGCTCTGAGCTTCTCTTTGGAGCACCAAGGACCAAGAGATCTGGGGAGTGGGTTGGAGCTAGACATAGGGAGCATGGGGTCCCCAGGGGACAGTGGATATGGCAGCCATGACCTAGCGGAGAAGAAACAGGACAGGACCCAGCATCGGTGCTGACCACAGCCAAAAGTTGTCTCTGGAATTTTCTGAAATATGTGCCTGGAAGCAGTCTGGCTAGGAGTTCTTTATGGATCAATGCCTAACACAGGGTGTCTTTGTTTGCCAGGACTGCTGTAACAAAAACCACGGACTGGTTGGCTTCAACAGCAGGGATTTATTGCCTCACAGTTTTGGAGGCTACAAGTCCAAAGTCAAGGTGTCGGCAGGGACATGCTTTCTCTTGAAGTCTGTAGCGTTCCGGCGGTGGCTTGCCGGCCACCCACGGCTCATTCTCTGCCTCCATCACACGCCGTCTCTCTCCCCGTCTGTCTCCTCCTGTGTCCCAATGTCCTCTGCATAGAAGGACCCCAGTCATACTGGGTGAAGGCCCACCCTGATTCGATTTGCCCTTACCTTAGCTACTAACAGCTTCAAAGACCCTACTTTCAAACGGGTCCACACTCACAGGACCAGGGGTTAGGACTTGAACATGACTTTGTGGGGGAATGTTATTTCATCCAGAATACTGGGGCTCAACACATAGTAGATGGTCAATCAGTTTGTGTTGCTGAATGAATGAATGAATGAATGAATATGCTCCCACCTGGCATCACACACCACAGGGCACCAGGTTTTATGGGTCTGGTGAGGGCTTTAAATGAAAGAGCCAGGCTTGTGCCTCCATTGACTGGCCCAGGTTGGGTGAGAAGACTTGAGCTGCAGGGGGAGTAAGGGCTCCCAGCCTTCATCTGAATGCTTACGTGAGATTCATTATTTAAGCGCGGCTGCATCTCCCAAATAAACACGTGCGGCTTTGCAGCCTGCAGCCCGGGAGCGCTATTAAACACACAGCGCAAAAGGCCCAAGCCCTTGCTGCTGCGTGCAATTTCCAGCCGGCTTGCTATTCTTTTGTCACCGCCTTTTTATTGGTTTTCTCAAAGTGTTACAATGCTGTTATTGTAAAACCCTCACACCCGAAGAGCTAGAGAGGCAGCAATGACAGGCAGGGAATGGAGCAATTTCTGCCCGGAGAGCCTGCAGACATGGCGGTGGGGGGTGGGGGGGCTACCTGGCTAACGGGGGAGGAGTGGGGGATGGAGCCTTTTCCTTGCTCAGGTCCACTTGGCCCAATTGTGAATCGACTGGGAGCTGGGACAGCCTTCGAATTCCCTGTAGGGTAAATGGCCCTGGCGTTTTTTTCTGCCCCTGGAGAAGCACCTCTGGAAAATAGCAGCAGCCCCTCCCCTGTCCCAGCCCAGCAGAGCTTCTGGGGGAGCAGAGCCCAGTCCTGACATCCATGGGGGGCAGCTAGGAGGACAGAAGCCAAGCTCTTGGGGGGCTGTGATTTCTCCAGCACTCCCAGTCCTCACCTACAGGAAGGAGTCTCTTGTTTGGTTGATTGGTTGGTTTTTTTTGTTTGTTTGTTTGTTTGTTTTGCTTTTATCCCACTGTAGTGTATGCATTGTGGTATAATTTACATGCAATAAAATGTACAGATTTTAAGTGTGTGGCTCAATGACTTTTCTTATACCACCCAGATTAAGAAATAGAGCACAGTTGCACTTTCTGGGAAGTTGGGAATATGCTCTATCTGCTATATGTGGCTATTGAGCATTTGAATTATGACTAGTGCGACAAAGGAATCGAATTTTTAATTGTATTTGATTTTAATTTAAATAAGCACGTGCGGCTGGCAGCTACTGTGGTAGACAGCGCAGCACTGCTTTCATTCCAGAAAGTTCCCTAGCTGACCCTTCAGGTCAGCACTCCCTTTTTGGATTTCTATCACCCTAAACCGGGGCTTCTCCACCTAGGTGCTATTGACATTTTGGGAGGGATAATCCTTTGTTGTGCGGGTCATCCTGTGCACTGGGGGGTGTTTAGCAGCATCCCTGGCGTCTACCCACTAGATACCAATAGTACCCCCACCCCCAGTTGACAACCAAAAATGTCTCCAGACACAGTCCCATGTCCCCAGGTCTGGGGAAGGGCTTCACCCCTGGTTGAGACCCACTACCATAAATTAGTTTTGCCTGTTCTTAAACTTCATAAAATGGGATCATACAGCACACAGTCTTTTGCGTCCAGCTTTCTTGGCTCAACATAATGTCTGTGAGGCTCACCCAAGTTGTTGTAAGCATCGGCAGCTCTTTCTTTTCCATTGCTGTGTAGTATTCCATTGTCTGTTGCTAAACATCTGGGTTGTTTCCAGTTTGCAGCTACTATGTGGCTTACAGGTCTCTCTGTGGACATAGATCTTCATTTCTCTTGGGTAAATGCCCGGGAATGGAATAGCTGGGTCACGGGTGGTGTATCATTTAGCCAAAGTGCTGCCGATTCAAAGTACCAGAAATATGTTGGCTTTTATAACGGGGATTTATTTGGGTAAAAGCTTACAGTTCCCAGGCCTTGAGATTTCTAAACCAAGGCACCATCAGAGGTGCTTTCTCACCCAAGTTAGCTGCCACGTGGCGAAGATGGCCACAGATCTCTACTGAGGTCTCTGTCTTCCATTCCAGAATCTACCATCTCTCAGAGCCCAGCTCCTGGAGCTCAGCTGTCAGCTATCAGGCACAGGGTTTGTCTCTTTCCGGGCCTCCTCTATCAGTCTCCATTGCTCCGCTCTCTTCCCGAATTCAGCTGCAAGCTATCAGGCATGTGACTTATCTCTCCCTGGGCCTCAGCTCTTTGAGCCTCTCACCAGCTTCTGTTTTCTTGCAGTCCTCTCCCTCATGATGGCAAGATCAATATAATATGGCAGCTCCCCTTTTTCTCTGGGCCTGTCTGTGTGTCTCCGTTTTTATCAGACCCAGCAAGAGGGCAGACTCAACTAGAGTCACGCCTCATTGACGTAATCCAGTCAAAATGATCTCACACCCACAGGAGTGGATTAGTTCTCTTTTGGGAATTCTTAAAAGAATTTCAAACTGCCACAGGTGGGGACACGTTTTATTTCAAACTCTCACAGTGGCTGTCCCATTTTACACTCCCACCAGCATTGAGCGAGAGCTCCATGTTCTCCAAACTCTCGCCACAGGGCGTTCATTTTAGCCATTCGAGTGGGTGGGAGTGTGGCCTCCTAAAGGCCACCAAGCAGTCCACAGGAGTCAGGTTACGAAGCACAGCTACGATAACAAAATTGTAAGAGTCAGAAGGGGCCTCAGAGATTCCTGGCGTTTAGTGACCTCTGAGGCCCAGGGAGCTGAGGTCACTAAACACCAGGAGTCTCCGAGGCCCAGGGAGCTGACTATGCCTGGGAGCCCCTCCACAGGGGGTGTGTGGCAGGCCGCTTCCCAGCACCGATCTCTCTGCTCCACAGCTAGCGGGAGGAGAAAGGCCATGGGTAGTTCCACTTGGAAGGAAGACACAGAAAGGAAGCCAATTCCCGGGAAAACAGAGAGTTTGCATCACCAATGAGAAGAGTGTGTAAATCTATGTGGTCTCTAGGAAGCCCTCAACCCCTTCCTCTCCCTTACCCTACCCCATTTCCAACACACACACACGCGCGCACACACACACACACATCTCCATTAGAAGCCCAGGGCAGTGTTTTCCTTTGCCAGGGCTGCTGCAACAAAGCACCACAGACTATTTGGCTTAAACAAGAGAAATGTATTGTCTCCCAGTTCTGGAGGCTAGAAGTCCAAAGTCAAGGTGTGGGCAGGGTCATGCTCCTTTTTTTTTTCCTTTGGGCAGAGATTTGCTTTATTATATTTTGTTTTGTTTTGTTTTTATTTTTTAAAGTACACTTTATTTCAACTTCAAAAAATAACTGACAAAAGGTAACTTAACAAATTCTGGAAGCATTACTCTAAAAAATTCTGGCCAGGCACATTTATCTCATTTAGTTCTAAAAACAAGCTCAGTTGTGTCTCCAGTGTTCAGAAAGATACATAAACGAGCACAGATTGATTAAATGACATGACCAAAGTCTCCTTGTTAATGGAGAAAAAAATGCTTAATCATATTCATATCTCATAAAACTCAATCTTATATTCTTTTTTTTAACCTTTAGTGTTGATATAGCACCGTCTTTGCCTTTGTTACAAAATATTGCAATATTACTGTTAACCATAGTCTACAAGTTACATTAGTTGTTTTTCCCATGTATCTCCATATTCTTAACACCCCGTAGTAGAACATTCTTGTATTTGTATTATTAACCACAATCCTCATCTACCACCAAAATCACTATGTTATACAGTCCCTAGATTATCCTCTAGCAGTCTTTCAATTAATATTAACCTCCCTAGGCTACCCCTTTCAGCCACAATCACATTGATAAATCAGCAGGGTTAGTTATATTCCTTATAATGTGTTACCATCAACTCTATCCATTTCTGCATATTTACAATCAACCTTAGTAAACATTCTACATACATTCAGCATCAGCTCCCCCTTCTCAACCCACATTCTGTCTCCTACTAACCTATACTCTATAGTTTAATTCCATAAGTCTACTCATCATGTTTAGTTCTTATCAGTAAGACGGTACAATATTCATCCTTTTCATGCTCCTTCTTAAAGGGGAGAATTTGTTCGCCTACTGAATGGTGTCCAAATATCCTCTCCTTATAAGGACACCATGTTGGCTTAGGGCCCACCTTCATCCAATGTGACTTCGTTTTCAAAGATCCTACTGTTAAGTTCACATTCACAGGAGTAGGAGTTAGGACTTGAACATGTCTTTTGGGGGAGCACCAGTCAATCCATAAGAGGCGGCAATTTGTTCTTGACTGGGGAGGGTGTTGATGTTGATGAAGAAGGGGAGAGGGGTAAGATGGGTCACTCAGCTGCTACTTAGGAAGGTCCAAATGGTCTGGCTAAGAATTTGTCAACTTTTGGAGGGGATGCCCCACAAATATTGTCAATTAGACACTAAGAGATGTCAAATATAGCAAAGAAACAAAGCTTGCCCCACCACCACCACCACCTTGGTAGAGCTCTTGTCTAATTTTCCATGGTAACTAAATACAACTCAGAAGTTGGAGATTATATAATGCCACCAGGCCCTGGACTCAGAAAGCTGCCTGCGTCGAGACTCACAGAGTGTGACAGGTTAATCCAGAGAGGCTTACCCAAGGAAGTCAGAAATCTGAAGGAGAGAAGCAACCGGAATTAACCACGAGGCAGAAGAAAGCTCCCCACCATTCCAATAAGAATATTTGTCTTAACCTACTCTTTTGTTTCATACTGTTTCTGAGGGCTTTGTTATCCTTGGTGTTCCCCTAAATCTGTATCATGGGAAAATGTAATTTCTTCCCCCTCCCAAAAAAAAAAAAAAACATTAGGATCATAAGAAAACTCCTGGTAATAAAGCAACCTACCCCTGCTACCACGGTAAATGTGAATGTTTTGCGGGATGCCCAGGAAGCTCTCTGAGAACATTATCCTGTAGAGACCTAGAGTTGGGAGCTAGGGAAAGGCACCCCCCCCCCCCAAAAAAAAAAGATGGCATCACCTGCTCTGTCACTCACCCAGGAAAGAAAGGACTGGAACTGGAAAATGGCTGCTCTGGCATTCAGAAGGCAGACCTAAGTCAACCTAGAGAGGCAGCTTGGATCTAGTTCTGTTGGGCCTAGACATTTGGAGCTGGAACATTCTTTTCAGGGCCCCCTCCAGTAGTAGGGCTTAAAGATGGCATCTGCTCAAGGAGATTTTAGCCAGACAACAAATCATAGCCAGAGGGGACATCAAGCCAAAGAGGTCCAGATTCACAGTTCTCTGTTTATTTTCTCTTGGCCCACCCGCCCCCCCTGCCAAACCATTTATTAAAATGTGAGCCCCAAGAGGGCTGGGGCTTCATCTGTTTTATTCACAGCTGTATCAGCACCTAGAAATGGGCCTGGTACATTGCCCCCTTTTACTCAGTTGAATCATGTCCCCACAAAAGACATGTTTGGGTCCTAATCCCCAGGCCTGTGGATGTGACTTTATTTGGAACTAAGATGTTTGAAGATGTTATTAGTTAAGGTGAGGGTAGACTCTAATCCAACAAAACTGGTGTCTTCATAAGATGGGGGCATGGGGAAAATGCCATGTAAAGATGGAGACAAGCAAGAAGGCCTTGTGGAGACGGAGGCAGAGATGCATACAGAAGCCAAGTCATGCCAAGGATTGCCAGCAAACTCCAGAAGCTAGAAAGAGGCAAGGAAGGATTCTCTCTTACAAGTTTCAGAGGGAGCAGGGTGTGAGGGTGCAACTAGTCTATGGCTGATTTGCAGGACAGCTGTGGTTGACAGCCAGCCAGTAATAGAGCTCTTTGGGTCTATGTTATCTAATCCACCTACCTCTGGAGCTTCCCTTGGCAACTCACTCAGGAAGCACCCCTCCCCCCCACCATCTGGAAGTGGTTTTTGAAAAATCAACTCATTATTGTTAAAAAGTGACTCGTAGGCTTTTGCAAGACACAGTGACAACAGCAGCTCCTAGACTGGAAGATCCTGGAAGGTAGGGCTTTCTACTTTGTTCGCCTCCTGGCACATTGTAGGGGCCAGATAAATGACGTGTGTGTGTTTTATTTTATTTCAAACTCCTTCTCACAGTGGCTGTCCCATTTTACACTCCCACCAGCTTTGGGCGAGAGCTCCAGGTCCTCCAAAACCTCGCCACGTGGCGTCGTCAGGCATTTTCATTTTAGCCATTCAAGTGGGTAGGAGTGTGGCCTCCTAAAGGCCACCAAGCCGTCCACAGGAGTCAGGCTACGAAGCACAGCTATGATAACAAAATTGTAAGAGCAGAAGGGGCCTCAGAGACTCCTGGCGTTTAGTGACCTCGGAGGTCCCATGAATGAAGAATTAGTAAATACACATAAGACCGTTCCAGTAACTATTTCTGCCTAGCAAATTACTTCAAATTTAGCAGCTTACAATTTCTCAGTGTCAGAGAAGGGGAAAGGCTAGAATGAACCTGTGAAGTTGAATCAGAATTGGAGGTATCAGTATGAACTTGTGGATTGTCTATATGTCCAGATGGATATTTACATACAAAAATACAGAAAATAGTGTAGCCCAGTGGTTGAGCACTTGCTTCGCAAGTACGAGGTCCTACGTTCAATTCCCAGTACCTCCTAAAATACATATATAGAAAATATATATATATATTTTAAATCTTAGCAGCTTGGAAGAGCCATTTTATTATGCTCACAGTTTCCATGGGTCAGGAATTTGGACAGGGTACAATAGTGATTACTTGTCTCTCTGCTGTTGCTAAGACTTGAAGGGATTGGAGACTAGAATCATCCGGAAACTCCTCCACTCACATGTGCCAGCACATGTGACCTCTTCACGTGCCACCTGTCATTTGGAGGAGTGTCAAAAAACCCTTGGGGGCCGTGTTTTAAAACCACCACCAAGGGTGAGAGATTAGAAAGCCCTGTCTCTTCAGAATTTTTCACTCATTCATTCACGAGAATTTATGTTGCGCGACTACTGCATGCCAAGCCCTGGATTGGGTGATATGGAGGGATTTAGTGGTGAAGAAGACGGACATCATCTCTGCCTTGGTGCAGCCTGTCATCTACTAGAGAAGACAGTCGTTAGACAAATAAACACTCAAACCAATGGATAATTACAGACCTTGAGGAGTGCTCTGAAAGGGGTGGGGGGAAAGTGCCCTGAGAGAAAGAACCGGGAGACTTCCTTGAGATTGAAAGTGTCTCGTTCCTCTAGAAGCAAAGTCTGATTTTGAGTGCATGCGTTTCTTTGGGAGGTGATTCCAGAAAGGATCAGTAGGGAAATGAAGATATGAGAGAGAGGTGGGAAGGAAGCCAGAAGGTATACTGCTAAGCAGGCTGCCATTGTGGACGAGTGCAGCTCGGTCCCTCGGGACACTTTGGGTTGACAGCGCAGAACACACACCTCCAGTGGTCCCACCCAAAGGGTGAGGATGCTGAGGCATTTATCAACCAACCCCTAAGAGCCACTAGTGGGGGTCCACTTAGGCAGCCAGAGACTGTCTCGGACAAAAAGGGTCCCAAGTACTGGCCAAAGGAGCTTTTGCCTGTCCCAGGGAACAGGGAAGCCCTCCTGGAGCAAGTGGGCTTCTCAAAGGAGTTCAAGTGGCAAGAAGAATGGATTTGTAGATTGTCCGCTGATTTTTCTGTGTTAAATGTGGACTTTCAGCACCCACCACTCCAATGCCAGCACTTACTTAGCAAGGTGCCTGGAAGGGAAATGCATTTGGGGTTTTGTGGGTCATGCCCGTGAGTTTGCAAGAACAGGTCATACTGATCACCCTGCTCCCACCCATCTCGCCCCTTAGTGACTAATGAAAAACATTTGCAAAATTGCCCACAGGAAAGCAAGGTGGGGTCCTTCGTGCCCCAGAAAAGTTTTCCCTTTGTGTGAGGTTAACTCCTGGAGTGTGGGCACCTCACCCCAGCCCCCAGCTTTGACCTCACAGTTGGAGGAGAGGGGATTTTTTCATGCTGAGTCAATTTCCCAGGAGGGGGGCACATCTAGGGACAAGTGGGAAGCAACCCCCTTAGAGAGGGGAGGCCTTGCTGAAGGGAAGTCCACAGTGGTCCCATTAGCAGACGACAATGCACAGGGCAGGGACAGGGCTGGCAGGTGTCTCTCTAGTCCTAGAAACCTTAGTGAGAGTCCTTGAAACAGTACCCGCGTCCTCGGCGCCCTACAACGCTAGATCTCACTGAATAGTAGGTCTGGGGCAAACTGGGGAAGGACACTGCAAAAACACTGTTTAATATGTTCAAGCCTCTGGAAGAAAATGTCTTTGGCCCAAGACCATGGAAAACTCTTTTCTTGGGAAATGGCAAAACCGAATTTCGGTAAAGTTCTCAAACGAACTAGGTGCTTGTCTTAATGACCCTTTAAAAGTGTCCTTTTCCAATTCATTTGGAGACTGGGTATCAAGTCTATGCCGTGCCCTGGGTCAGGTAATTTTTGTTTTAAGTTAAAATATAATCATAACGACTGCCGCTGTCACGAGTGTACCCGGCGGGGTGGGTAACCGAAGTAGTGAACGTGGACATGACCTTGGCCACTTGTCCTCGTCATGTTTCCTTACTGCGCACTCCCTTGGCCCGCTACTCCTGTCTACTGTGCAGGCTCTTCAGCGCTCTCCCACACAGCAGCAGCCATCTTTGTCTTGCCTGGGTCATTGTCACCCTGAGGACAGCAAACTGGGGTGGGGTGGTGGTGGTAAGGGAAGGTGAGGAAGTGGGGAAAGGGGGAGGGGAAGGGATGGAAAATGCAAAGGAGAAAGGGGAGGAGAGGGGGGAGGTAGAAAAGTCAAGGAGGGATAAGCTCAAATGGGATATTTAGTGGTCATAGGAAAGGTTTTTAAACTGTATCGTCTAAAATGTAAACTATACCGTAAACCATTGACAATGTTTAGTTGCTATATTTTACTATCTGTATAACAGTTATAACAATGCTAACATCCATATAAAAGAAAAAAGGTTTTAATATGGGGAGGGGAAGGGGGAGGGAGGTTGGGTATGTGGGAGTCTTCAGTATTCCGTGTGTGACTTTGCTGTGACCTAAAACTTCTTTGAAAATTAAATGAAAATTTGGAAGACAGTGGGGAATGAGAGGGGGGAGGTGTCACAGTACACTGGACATCCAATAATACAGTGATAAAAGGAAAAAAGAATATTTTTTTTAAAAAGGAATTTTTTGTGTTTTTTTTCCCATTTTTTTTAATGTCCCAATCTGCTAATTATATTTTATTTTTAGTTTAGTTTTTTTTTTCTTCTGAGTTTCCTTGTACTTATCTCTTGCATTTAAGCTTATCATTATTATTTCTTTCTCCTATTAATTGTATTTGGTTATTATATGGGCTTCATGTTCAAGGAAGGTTTAGATCACAGAAGGGTTACAATGGGGGCTGCAGAGGATCATTGGTGGGGGGGTGTCTGGGATGGGGGATTCATGGGAATAAGTTCATCTGAATATACATGAAAGATATATAAAATTGTTCAAATGATCAAGGGATGGGGCATGGTCACGGTGGGTAGACAATCACTCAATAAATGAGGGAATCTGAATTCCCAGCCTGGAGAGCTCTGCCACATTCTCCAAGAGAGCAGCAACAGTCCCCTAAGTGCAGGGACAGTGTCTGGCAAAAGAGGATGGCCCACTGATGGGTTCTTTTCATTGATGACTAGCCTTATGAGTCTTTGCTCTTGTAATTGAAACTTAGCTTACTGTTATGGGGTGCCTAAGGGTTACCACCTGAGAGCCTCCTTGTTGCTCAAATGTGGCCCTTCTCTAAACCAAACTCAGCATATGAATGCATTACCTTCCCCCCAGCGTGGGACATGACTCCCGGGGATGAGCCTCCCTGGCAACAAGGGATTAATACCAAGTGCCAACTGGCAACATGATTGGAAAAAGACCTTGAATAAAAGGGGGAAAATGTAAAGAGAAATGAGTTCATGTGGCTAAGAGACTTCAAAGAGAGTCGGGAGGTCATCCCAGAGGTGACGCTTACGCACACCTCAGTAGGATCTCATAGAACACAAAAGTGGATATCACCCCACACAGAGGGGCTCCTGAGGGCTCTGGAGACACCCAGGTCCTATATAAGGGGGGATAGCCCCAGAGATTGATGCCTTATCAGTGGGCTCTACTTTGGAATCTGTGCTCCTGAGAATGACAAAGTTGGACTCAAATTAGTCCTTCCTGCACATGGTCCATCAGTCCCTTCTATTCAAACCTATATGTGATGCGGGAGTTTTTAGGTATACTTCCAGAGACTGGAGCCTCTGGCCTACCTATGTGCCAGCTGTGCCTGGAATCTCGGTGGAGCTGCAACTCCTACCCTACAGCTCAATGGACTCATTCAAGTCACCTGGCGAGGAGACAATGATGGGTAACGGCCAGCCCAGGGAATGGAGAGGGCCTGTAGCTGCAGGCAGGATAATCCCATCCACCATATCCACAGGATATAAGCCCTCTCTCACTTGGAAGTGGAGTGAACATCACCATCCCAGTCCCCTCAGGATTGAGGAAAGAACTATGGACTAGAGTGGACTTAATGGCATTCTGTTGTAGACATATTGTGATTCAAGCAATGGAAGAAATTATAGCAGTGAGGTGGAGCCGGTGACCACTGGATGCTCTCGGGGCAGAGAGGGGAAGGGCCGTTGAAATACAGGGGCTTTTTCGGGACTTCGGGGTTGTCCTGAGTGGCGTTGCGGTGACAGATGTAGGCCATTTTACATCAGCATATACCATGCAGAACTGTGTGGGAGAGAGTGTAGTCTACGATATGAACTGTGGTCTATACTTGGTGGCAAGGCCCCAGGATGTGTATATCCATTGCAGGTGATGTGCCACACTAATGAAAGATGTTTATGTGGGATGTTATGGGAGGTGTGGGAGGTGGGGAACATGGGAATCCCTGTAATTTTTGTGTAACATTTATGTAATCTAAGCACCTTTAAAATATATATAACATTTATGTAAGCAAATGCACATATATGCATATATATTTATACATCATTTTACAAATTTTGGTATGTTTTGTGAAAAATTTGATTTTTACCCACAATAAAAAAAAAAGTCAAGGAGGGGAGTGGAAGGGAGGAGAGGAAACAAAATTCTACTGGGGTAGAAAAGCCAGGAAGTCAAATCCTCAACCTGGTGATAAGGAGACTGCCAGTTGCTGGAGAACAGAACCACTCGTTTCATGCCTTATCAGTGGGCCCTACTTTGAAATCCTTGCTCCTGAGAGTGACAGAGTTGGACCCAAATAAATCCTCCCTGCACATGGTCCATCTGTCCCTTCTATTCAAACCTATATGTGGTGCCAGAGTTTGTAGGTGTACTTCCAGAGACCGGAGTCTTTGGGCTGCCCATGGGCCAGCTGTGCCTGGAATCTCGGTGGAGCTGCATCTCCTACTCTACAGATCAGTGGACTCACCCAGGGCACCTGGCAGGGAGATGATGATGGACAGTGGCCATCCCAGGGAATGGAGAGAGACTGCAGCTGCAGGCAGGATAATCCCATCCATCTTATCCATGGGATATGGGCCCCCTCTCACTTGGAGGTGGAATGGACATCACCATCCCAGACTCCTCAGAACTGGGGGAAGAGCTATGGACTAGAGTGGACTTACTGGTATTCTGTTGTAGACATATTGTGATTCACGCAGTGGAAGAAATTACAACATTAATGTGGAGCCAGTGGCCACCGGACCCTTTGGGGGCAGGGAGAGGGAAAAGCAGTTGTAATACAGGGACTTTTTCAGGACTTGGGAATTATCCTGAGTGACATTACAATGACAGATATAGGCCATTTTATATCATCATATGACATGCAGACCTGTGTGGGAGAGAGTGTGGTCTACAGTGTGAACTATGGTCCATGCTTAGTGGCAAAGCCCCAGGATGTGTATATCCACTGCAGGTGATGTGCCACTCTAATGAAAGATGATTATGTGGGAGGTTGTGGGAGGAGTGGAAGGTGGGGCATATGGGAATCCCTACACTTTTTGTGTAACATTTATGTAATCTAAGTATCTTTTAAAAAATAAAAAAATTATTAAAAAAAAAAAAGATCATTCACACTCTGAATTCTTGAGCATGGAAAATAAACCCAGCATTGCCAGTGGAGAGCCCTCAAACCCCCTTTCCCAACCCCCCAAGGCTTCTGTTCTCTCTACCAGGAACGGGGGAGGGGGGGCGGAGAGCTGCACATCACCATCCCTCATTTTTGGTGCACCAGCTGAAAATGCTTCTGAGCTCCAAAGTCTTTCCGGAAGCTTTCAGGCCACGTTGCCAAAAGTCCAGAAAGGTGGGGGCGGGGGGTGGTTTGAGGAGGGAGAAGGCGGAAAGAGGCTGGAAAGAACTTGGAAGGTAGGAGGATGGGAAAGAGAGAGCAAGGAGGCCCGGGGAAGGTAGGGGCGTTGAGCTGGAGGCAAAAATCAAGGAGCCCTGGTGAGGCGGGGTGACCTTAAGAAGAGAGCTGGCAAATCAGGGGCGAGGAGGTGGAAAGAAGGAAGAAGGCTGCTCATCTAAGGCACCGAAAATAGAACAGCAGGCATTTCTGTGCTCCTCCTGGACTTCGGAAGCATTTTCGGCAGCATTTTCTGGAAGCCTTGCCTGGGTGGTGGACAAAAGGCTTACAGTCGTCCCGAAGCCTGGGGATGCCTATTGTCCACCTCACCCAGGGTGGGGCACGGTCTGTGCCTGGTCCTGCCACTTCTTGTCCCCTTGCCCCACATCTGGTGTCCTCGAGGGTTAGGTTTGGCCAGAAATTCCTCAGGTTTCCTCATCCGGGTCAGTTGTTCCTCCTGGTATGAAAAGAAAGGACTGGGCACCTCCTCCTGACTCTAATACCCTGTCCTGAGGCCAGCCCACCCATACAAGATGGCCCCCACAGATGCGAGGGACGCCTGAGTGGACTGGGGACAGGGACAGAAGAACAAGGAGAGTGTGGGGGGACACTATGTATGCATTTTTGCTTCTATCAGCCTGCATCCTTGACTCTAGGTGGAGGCCTCTCCTTGGACTTCCAGAGCCTCTTTGCCCTCACCCTCTGAGACCCCAAGTCTCTGGAAGTTTCTATCCCAGAACCCCACATCCAGGCTATGCCTGATGGGTGAGGGAGGACGAAAGTCCAGCTCCCTTGCCTGGAGTCCGGACAAACCCTGAGGTGGAACTCACCCTCCAGAGCTCCCCTGTGGGATCAGGCTGGGGCTACTCTTAGGGGGACTTCATCTGAAATTGGCTGCTTCCCCTTCCTAGCCCCACTCCCTTAGCCTGAGTAGTGTCTCCTGGGATATAACTTCCATAACTTCCACACAAATCCTTGTCTCAGGGTCGGTTTCTGGGGCAACCGAGCTAAGGCATAGAGGAACCCTAGCCCATGGGCTGGGCAATCAACAACTTGCAGGTCAATGCATTCATTACAGCCATCACCTCTTCTGACCCTCATAACTAGACAGCCCCAATGGGTTTAAGCCTGCTGCTCAGAAGAGGAAATGGAAGCTCAGAGAGCAGAAGGGACATGCCCGGGACGGCACAGCCGGCAGGCAGAGTGGCACAGGGTAAACCCAAGTGTTGCTGGCTCCAAAGCCAGCGTCTAATGCTTGATGTCCCATGGGGAGAAGACGGGGCCCCCAGGCTGTCCTGTGGGAGCCCAGATCGCCATGGCCCCACAAGGAAGGGCAATCTGGCGCTAACCAGACACTTAGGGCGGATGATTAACCAGAGAGCAAAAGCTCCATTCAAGTCCTCCACCTGGGAATTGATGCCCCTGGGTTCCGGGGCTTACCTGGAGCCAGTTTCCCAAACCCCAGCTGGATTTGCCTGGCACCCAGAGGCCTTTCGCTAAAGGATCCCTTCCCCCAATCTCCGTGTGTGTGTGTGTGTGTGTGTGTGTGTGTGTTTTAAGACAACCCCACCCCCTCCAAAGTCAGGAATAACCAGGAGGAGTTCAGAAGCTGCCAAGCGCACCCTATGAAGAAATGTTCAGGGTTCCATCCGGAGACGCCCACGGTGACTGATGAGTCATCAGATGACCAGCTGTCACCACAGAGAGCTATATATAGAAGAGGAAGGCTGGAGGGGTCCCTGGGACCCAATGCTGGGGGCGGGGGCTGGGAGGGGCATGCACTTAGGAGTTGAGGCCCCAGCTGGGAGGCAGGCCTAGAGCATCTGGAAACTGCCCCCCTCAGCTTCCCCAAATAGCCGAATCTGGGCCAGCAATTCCCCTGCACACAGAATACTGCTCGAACTGGGAGCAAGCAGCCACAGGGCCCGACATAAATTATTTTTACCACTAATGATGGTAATGGGAGAAAAATGGCTCCGAGAACTTCCCTCCCCTTCCTTCATGTTCTTCCCATCACACATACAGTGAGACAGCTACCGTTTAGGCAGCTGGAACCAAGGCTCTGGACCCCGGGCTCGGTGGCCACCAGCCACCTGTGGCTATTGAGCCCTTGAAATGCGGCCGGTCCAGATTGCAAAATGCTGTCAGTATAAAATACACACTGGAGTTGTTGCCAAAAAAAAAAAAAAAAAAAGAATGTAAAAGAGCTCATTCATAATTTTTTTACTGATGACATGTTGAAAGAATAATATTTTGGACAAACTAGGTGCGATGAAGTATATTAATAAAATTAATTGCACCTGTCTCTTCTTACCTTTTTTAAGGCGGCTACTAGAACCTTAGAAGTTCCATGCATGGCTCCCATTTGTGGCCCGCGTTCTCTTTCTATTGGATGGCGCTGGGCTACAGGCTGGAGGCCAGAACCTTCAGGAAATCCTGGCTATGCCTTCTCCTAACAAATAAAGCCTGCTTCCTGGTTCAAGGCTGAGAGAAGCCAAGGCTGCTGTGAAGACAACTCCAGTGGACAAGCCGTGGCTTACAATGACCCACCAAGAGCGCCTGAGGGTCTGCGAACCCCAAACTTTACCCCTCTTCTATTTTCTGAAAACACAGCATTCCTAGCAGGAAACGATTAATCCTGTCTCTTCCCTTCCCCTTTTCACCTTCTAGAGAGTTCGAAGCTTTGTGATTGCAAAAGGAGATCTTCGAGTGAGGTGACTTCACAAAGGAAGTAGCCTGCCCCTCGCATAGGCAAACAGCAGAGAGAGTCGAAAGAAAGAAGGGAAAAGAGAAACAGAATAAGAAATGGCAGAGGATGGACCATTGACACGAAGAGAGAGAAACCGTGTCCCAGAGACAAGCCCACAAATGTCACACACTGTGTTCACTGAGACCTGGGGGAGGCCGGGAAGGGAGTGTGTGGGTGTGGGTGTGTTGTGTGCACACGTGCGCGTACGTGCATGTGTGGTGGGTGAGAGAGAGTGCTAGAGAAAGGGTGGAAAATGAGGCAGGCAGACAGAAACAGAACAGGGCAGAGAGAAAGCACAGGAAGCAAAAATAAACAGGGAGCCGGGAGGGGGAGGGGGAGGGGGAGGGAGGGCTGCATGTTGGGGGGAGTTGACAGCCTCCCTCTTGGGGCAAGGGGTGGCCTTTCTTTCTGCGTCCCTTTAAATTATTCACGTCAGGACAATGGAAAGAATCTAGCAAAATAAAATATGCATCGGGGCCAGGCCAGCCCTGGATTCCTTCGTGGTGAAAACAAAGCCCAGGGCGTGGGCTGGCCTTCAGGGGGCTGTGCTGGGGGCGGGGAGGGTGCCTTTCAGCTCCAGGGCCTCCAGCCACTGAGTGTCGCCAGAGCCGGGCCCTGAGCTGCGCACGCATGGGGACCAGGCTTGGGACATTTAGCGAGCTGGCTGAGGAGCCTGGCTCTCAAGGCCAGCAAGCCTTGGTGGGCAGCCCAGCTGCCTCTCGCCTCCCCTCACCCTCAGTTGGGCTGCGACTCGGCACCTCCCCTTCTGAGGAAGGCTGCCGGAGCTGACCCCTCACCAGCGAGGCCAGGGTCTCCTAGGTGACCCCCGGTTAATCCAATCAAAGCAGCCTTTCTACACTGTCAGGACAGGATGGGGGAGAAGGGCCGCCCTCACCCCAGGGCTCCCACCCTTCCCAGGCAACTACACCTAGGGAGAGGCCTGGGCCTGCCTGGGTGACCCAACCTGAGATGGTGGCTTCCCTAAAGGGGATGCAGGATGAAAAGCAGAGAAAAGCAAGGCCAGGCCTGGACAAGGAAAGGGGGAGAACGATTTGGCACAGGCACACTTCTCAATACTTCTAAACCCTGCCGTCTCCCTGCCTGCACCTAGGGCTGCCTCCAAGCCCATTTAAGAAAACAGAAGAGAAACAGTTCTTTGGGGCACGGGGTCTGGGGGAATCTTCTCATGGCTGACGGTTGCTTTAAAACACATGTACCTAGTTGGTTAAAAAGTGTCTTCCCCGTGAGGTGGACTTTTGTATCCCCAACTCCCAGGCCAGTACTGGCTTCTAGCAGAGAAACCCTGGGGACGGCAGAATGGAGGCTATTAGGCAAGGCATCTTGTCACTAACAGGAGTGACTCCGGGGTGAATTGGGGCATAATGCACAGAGAGTTGAGGTCATTTAAAGATTAGGAAAGAAGAGAAAGAACAAAACAAAACAAACTTCAGTGGCAGGGAGCGGATGTGGCTCAAGCAGTTGAGCACCAACCTCCCACCAACCTCCTGGGTTCGGTTCCCAGTGCCTCTTGAAACAAACAAAACAAACAGAAAAAAAAACACCAACTCAGGGGAGCCGATGTGGCTCAGTGGTTGAATGCCGGCTTCCCACACACGAGGTCCTGGGTTCAATCCCTGGCCCAGTACCTCAATAAATAAATAAATAAAGTCAGTGGCAGTTGCACTTTCCAAGATGGTCACAATGAGATCCCCCACCCCACGTGCTCTTCTTCCCATCCAGAGCTGAATCCAGGTGGACTCGTGACTACGGTGGCGGTGTCACTATGTGACTCCCAAGGCTTTCTCCCTCAGGATGCTTGCTCTCAGAATCCAGCGGCCATGCCGTGGGGAAACGCAAGCCATGTGGGGGTGTTCCGGCTGAAGTCCTAGCAAGCCGCTGGCATCTGTGACCAGACCCCAAGTGAGGAAGGAAGCTTTCAACCCGGCTTCAGCCCTAGGCATTGTCTGATGGCCACCGCATGAGACCCTGAGAGGGACAACCGCCTCACTGAGGGCAGTCGAGCCCCAGAACAGCAAGAGAGCATAATAATATGATAGTTGTGTTAAGACGCTAAGTTTTGTGGTGCTTCATTAGACGGCGATAGATAATATGCGTGTGTGCCTGTGCACACGCGCGCACACACACACACACGCAGGTACACAAAAATCCCACCTTCCAGGCTGTTTAGAGGCTCCGGAGCAAGCCCGGGCACCCACTGGGTGCTCTAGGGCCAGGCTGCCAGGGTCCAGGGTTCAAATCCCTTCTCCACCACGTCTTAGCTGCCTAACCTTGGGCGAGTAAATGAACTCTTCTGCCTCAGTTTCCTCATCTCTAAACTGGGGACCATAAAAAAGCGCTCCATATGGGACGGTTGTGAGGGTTAAATGGGACAAGCCACACAAAGTACCCAGAACTGTGCTAGGCAACGAAGGTAGAACTGCTGGTGGCGATGCTATTTGTCAACATCTCCCTTTCCGCTTCCTAACAAGGTGGGCTGAGAAACACACCAGTGCTGGCAGACGCACCGCTGACCAAAATTTTTTTCCATCACCCTGAGGTCAACCAGCTCTGCCCCACACCTCATTTGTTCGGTAAAAATGTCAGCAGCTGGGCCGGCTCCCTTCCCTGAGCCTATGTGGGAAATTAGTCGTCCCCATCCCGTCACCGCCCCCTGCCCTCAATGGCGGTTGGGTTCTCTTCCTTGCCGCTGTCATCTCACAGCTTTGCCTTGCAAACCACTGATCAGCAGTAGACAAAACACCAGCTAAGTGCTGACCTCGATACCTGCTTTTAAAGTCCCTTGCCCCCCCACGCAAAAAAAAGGATATCAAAAATAAATTTTAAAAAACTTTTTAAAAAGTCCCTTGGCAGGTCCCAGCCTCAGAGCTGTGGGAGACAGAGGATGGGCAGGCAGGGAACAAGGCGAGTGCAAGTCCAGAGAATCAGCTGGGCTTGCAAGACCCTCTTGCCTCTCGTTTTGGGGGGTGGCTGTGCGTTGCCATCCCTCGGGGCGCCCTGGTTCCTCCTACACCCTGCTGGTACCTGGAACCCACTTCCTGGAGGCACCTCCCACAGACGCCTGCAGCGGAGGAGGCCATGCCAGGGTGTTTCCTCCTCTCAGCCCCAGGCCCCTTCCGGGATACCAGTGGAGCCCGAGGCCAGGCCCCTCCTCTTAAGAAATGAAGATGCTGAGGACAGCAGAATAAAGTCTGCAGACCCTTCCTGTTTAAGCTAGGGCCTGCCTCCTGGCCTCTGGAAGGGCCCCTCTGCCTTATTCTCTGGGGCAACTCCTTGATTCTGGCCCACCCTTAAACCCTTCCCTCCACCACCACCACCCCTCACTCCCCCCAATCCCCATCTTGGGCACCTGTGCTTCTCTGGATTTCTCTGTCTCATTTGGGGGCCCCCACCTCACAGTGAGCCACCACCCCATTTCCATCCATGGGTCTTCCTTCTCACTCTCCATTTAGGGGAATTGGTTTCCCTGGCCCAGCACCACCATTTTGCCCCCCCTCCCCAAACACCCCAACCTGTGCTCCTTCTTCCATGGGGCACCCCACCTCCAGCCCCCTCCAGCTGCACCGTGCACAAGCTTTCTAGGAGTTCACTTGCTCTCTTCCTCTGAAGAGTCCCCACCCCCATCCCATGGATCACCTTGAAAAATGATCCTTGGTCTCTATTGAACCAATTGGTTTTTTATAAAGGACTCCCGGCACTTTCTTTGCGGCTACAAGCGGCGTTTGTCACTGGGTACATTGGTATTGATACCTGGGCCTAGACAAATCTGCCTTGTGTGGGAAGCCCCCCCACCACTGTAGAATGTCCTTGGCCCCCTGCCCAGTCAATACCAGTAGTACCCCCCAGTCATTGTGACAACCAAAATTGTCCTCCACATATACTTTTTTTTTTTTTTTTTTTTGAGGTACTGGGACTGGTGATTGAACCCAGGGCCTCATATGTGAGAAGCCAGCTCACAACCACTGAGCCATATCAGCTCCCCTGAATTCTTTTTTCATTTGTTTGCTTGTTGTTTGTTTGTTTTTAGGAGGCACTGGGTCCGAACCTGGGACCTCCCATGTAGGAAGCAGGTGCTCAACCGCTTGCACCACATCCAATCCCAGTAATAGCCTTTTTTAAAAATTTATTTTATTTATTTACTTTTATCTGTTTTTACTGCCCCCCCCCGCTTTTGCTGGTTTGTGTCCATTCACTGGGCAATTCTCTGTGTCTGTTTCCTGCCCTCTTTTCTCATCCTTCTCTTCCTGTCTTCACCAGGATTTGATCCTGAGAACCTCCGATATGGGAGAGAGGTGTCCTACCACCTGCGCCACCATAGTTCCTAGTTTTTCGGCAAGTCTCGTCTTGGCTCTCCCTTGTGTCACTCTCCTGTTACATCATCATATTGCTGCGCGACTCGGCAGGGCCTGGCGGCACACCTGTGCACGAGGCCTGGTGGCCCACGCGCCTTCTATATTTTTTTCTTTATTTCTACTGGGAGGTCCCGGGGATCGAACCCAGGTCCCTCCATATGGGAGACGGACGCCCAACCATTTGAGATACATCCACCCGCCCAGTAATAGCCTTTTAAAGGAGGAGAAAGGGGGAATTAAAAACAAAGCCTCCCGCTCCAGCGTCTGCTGGCTGTGTCTACTTTTCGATATAACACAGGCATGTGAAAGCACCCACCGCCTGTCCCTTAGCTGCCTTTTGGCTAAAATCCATCACCGGCCTGGCACCACGTGCCCACGCCTAAATCTGCTAAGATAGAAGAACATCCATTCTGACAAGGACATGGCTTTGTACACCGGTACCGACAATGCCCGCCTGTCTGTGGGTTGAGTGGAAGTCGATTCAGATGCCTTGGGCAGTTTTCCTGGTTGGAACAGCAGTTCTTAACACTGGTGCTGAGAATCCCCATCTCCGAGTGCTGGCCGAGGCCTGAAAGTTGTGGAGTTTCTAGTTCTTTGGGGGTCATGGACCCTTTTGTGGTTCTGATGAAACCTCTGGCCATGCTTCCTAGAAATAGACATGCATGTGTACGCATGGGCGTGCCCCCACGCATGCACGCACTCACACGGAGTTTTGCACATGATCAGGAAGCTTCCTGAGGCCTAGCCACACACCGTAGTTGAAGAGCCCATCCCTGGTTTCCCCCAAAAGAGAATCTAATGTCAAGCGGCTTCGGTGGCAGGTACAGCTATGATTCAGTTCCAGGGGAAAGGAGACCAACTCTCAAGGAATTTCCTCCTTAAATGAGCCAAGAGCCCCTAAACATGATTGCTATTGCAGACAGCTCCAAAGGTTTGAAAATACAGCAAGAGATAATGAGAGCACACTGCCAGAGTACACCGTTGCTCCTGAACATGCCAAATTTATGTGGACTGCTAAGGAGATAGGCCATAAAGCAAAACGACC
Source organism: Tolypeutes matacus (assembly GCA_026826555.1). Classification (NCBI taxonomy): domain Eukaryota; kingdom Metazoa; phylum Chordata; class Mammalia; order Cingulata; family Chlamyphoridae; genus Tolypeutes; species Tolypeutes matacus. The sequence continues at coordinate 9,607,649 of JAKSZT010047090.1, forward strand.
TTGAAAAGCTCAAGACCCATTGTCCCCAAAAGTGAAACAATCTGCCACAGGTGGCAGTTCTCATTGTTAATAACACTGGATTGTCCCACCCATGTCTGGCATTTCCCATGGTGCAGGTGGCTTGAATAGGCATTACTCCATGGTCTTGTGACCACACCACGGGGAAGGCAGGGCCAGTCTCATTGTCCCCTTTGAACAGTGGCCACAAAAATGGAGGCTTGACCAGTTGAAGCGATGTCTGAAAGGGCACCCTGGTGGGTACTGGTAGAGCCGGGAGGAGCTCTCAGCAGCAGCTGACCCCAAGTCCAACGTTCACAGGGATCAGGGGGTTGGGAGTAATACACCGCCATGGGGTAATCAGTGGACCAAAAGTGTAAACACCACAATGCAATTTTGTGACCCCAGTCCCTGAAGTTCTACACCCAATGCTTCAGTAACCCAGTTGGGTCATGAAAGGGAAGGCAGTAGCTCTTGTTCTTGGTTTGAATAGTGTCCCCCTAAAGTTCACATCCTCCCAGAACCTGTGAACATGAACTTTCTTGGCAATAGGGTCTTTGCAGATGGAATCAGGTTGAGATGAGGTCAGGTTGGATGAAGGTGGGCCCTCATCCAATGGCTGGTGTCCTTATAAGAAGAGGGAGATTTGGACATGGAGACATACAGGGAGAACCTGTGTGGTGACAGAGGCAGAGACTAAAGTAATGGAGCTACCAGCCAAGGGACACCAAGGATTGCTAACAAGCCACCAGAAGCTGGGAGAGGCAAGGAAGGATTCTCCCCTAGAGCTTCTGGAGGAAGTCTGGCCCCGCAGACACCTTAATTCCAAACTTCTGGCCTCTAGAACTGTGCCAGAATAAATTTCCGTTGTTTTCCGCCACCCAGTTTGTGGTCCTCTCTTATGGCAGGCACAGGACACAAATACAAGCTCTAAAGGTCCTTTTCTGAAATTGGTGTTCAGGAGCCTGAGATTTAAACTTGTGCTGCTACCTCCAAATGATTCCCTCCTCTTCCCCCTTTCAGATCGGAGTTAAAACAGACACACACACACACACACACACACACAGGGAGAGAGAAAAAGGAGGAAAGGACAAAGCAAAAATCATATAAAAGAGAAGACTCTGATGGATACAAGTAAGAAAGGCTTGCTCTTTTAAAAAATCAAGAATGGCTTTATTACACATCTTATGACATAGCAATTTCATTTCAAGGTTTATAGCCGAGAGAAATGAGTGATTCCGTCCACCAAAAGTCACATACGCAAGCCAAGGTGGAAATCAGTTTGGCGGTTCTTCAGAAAGTTAAACATAGAATTACCATATGATCTGGTCATCACACTCCTAGGAATATGTTCCAAGAATGGAAAGCAAGGACTCAAATAGATATTTGTCCACCGATCTTCACAGCGGCATTCTTCTCCATAGCCAAAAGGTGGAAACAACCAAAGCACCCATCCACAGATGACTGGATAAACAAAATGTGGCATATCCATATGATGGAATATTATTCAGCCGTTAGAAGAAAGGAACTTCTGATCCATGCAATGACATGGATGGACCTTGAAAACATGATGCTAAGTGAAAGAAGCCTGCCACAAAAGGCCACATATCATATGGTTCCACTTACATGAAACATCTAGAATAAGCAAATTCATAGAGACAGAAAGTCAATTAGATGTTACCAGGGGCTGGTGGGAGGGGGAAAGGGGAGTTATTGGTTAATGGGTACAGAGATTCTGTTTGGGTGATGAAAAGGTTTTAGGAATGGAAGGTGGTGATGGTAGCACCACCTGGGAAATGGAATCGATGCCCACTGAACTGCACACTTAAATACAGTTAAAATGGCAACATGTATGTTATATATACATGTTACCACAATGTGTTTAAAAATCATAAATGTGCACAGTAGCTTTATTCATAGCAGCCCCAAATAGGAATCAACCCAAACACCCATCAACATGAGAACGGATATACTAATCGTGATTGATACATATATATGTATTCATATAATGGAAGACTACACAGCCACAAAAAAAAAAAAAAAAAAAAAAAAAAAAAACACTTGCTGCAACATTTAACAACATGGACGAATCTCACAGACAATGCCAAGCAAAAGAAGCCAGACACATGAGTACAGGTTGTATGCTTCTATTTATTCAAAGTTCAAAAGCAGACCGAGGGGGGCGGATGTGGCTCAGATGGTTGGGCGTCCATCTCCCATATGGAGGGACCTGGGTTTGATCCCAGGGACCTTCCAGTAAAATAAAAGAAAAAATATAGAAGGCGCACCATCAGGTCCCGTGAGCAGGTGAGCCGCCAGGCCCCCACCAAGCCACACTGCAGATGATGAAGTAACAGGAGAGTGACACGAAGGAGAGCCAAGATAAGATATGCCGAAAAACCAGGAACTGAGGTGGCGCAAGAGGCAGAACACCTCTCTCTCACATCGGAGGTTCCCAGGATCAAATCCCGGTGAAGACAGGAGGAGAAGGATGAGAAAGAGAGAGCAGGAAACAGACACAGAGAATTGCCCAGTGAATGGACTCTAAACAGCAAAAATGGGGGGGGGCCGCTCGCGGCGTGATAAAATGGATAAAAGTAAAATAAAAAAATAAATATTAAAAAAAAAAAAAAAAAAAAAAAAGCAGACCAAGTCCTGGGTTAAATCCCCGGTACCTCCTAAAAAAAAAAAATTAAGTTGGGCAGCTCTGGACTAGAGGCCTATGGGAACAGAAAATCTGGCCAGATGTGTAGGAGTAGGCAGAGAGCTGAGAAGGGGTGGGTGGGAGCGCCTCAGCCCACTTCAGGAGTCTTCCGAGGCCCCTTTTGACCTGCCCACGCCTTCTCCATCTCAGGAAGCCAGCAGGAAAAAGACCTGACCCTACCCCGGCCCACAGGACTTGGCCGCGTGGGCTCCTCCACAGGGAGAGAGATGCTTTGAAGAGCCTTTGTTCCTGGGAGTTGATTAAGGAAACGAGCTGGTAATGAACAGCAGAAATAACCATAATTAATAATGGGCAGAATAAAAATGGATTTCAAATCCTGCAGCTAATTTGCCAGGAGACTTATCCCTGAGGCAGGCAAGCAGGCAGGCAGGCAGCCGCTCTCCCCTCCTCAGACTGCGGGATAAACAAGGAAGTGGCAGGACCACGCCAGCCAGCGCTGGTGTGGTAGGAGAGGGGGGAGGGAGGGAGGGAGGGAGGAGCCCCCAGTTCTGAAAGGGCAGGGGCTCTTCTTGGTCAGGGTGTCGGCCCTGCTCCTAAGGAGGGTAGGAGACCTCAACCCTCCAGAGGGCCTGCGACCACCCTCGTGCCCAAGATGCCTGCCAAGCCCAGGGAACCACCCTCAGGGTGGGGGGTGGGGGCTCAGACCCTTGGCACGTACTCCCCACCAATTCCATGCCCCACCCCCAGCACACACACAGGAACCAAAGGTGGGGGGGAGCCAAGACCACACAACAATGGAAGGAAAACCCTTGTCAGAGAAGGAAGACTCTCATTGGAGCCCGAAATGCTCCAGAAAGATGATCTTTCCGGTTCCCATTTCAAGGAGAGCAACTGACAGTTGGACTGTGCCCCGAGAGGCCCTCAACGCCATTTCCCTCCCCTGCCCCACCCCAAACGGGCTGACTTGTATAGTTGTTATCACACCATTTCAAAAGGAGTGCTCTGGGATCCTTCAGATTTCTTCTAGGATGGGGGCCAAAAGACAGTCTGGGCCACCTCTGACGGTTTTTAATGTGAGAGCTACCAGCGTGAAGCCCTGTCTGAGATCTTGGGGGAAAGGGGATCAGGGCTTCTAGGTGAAGGTCAAGCCTATTAAGACCTGCTCAGGGGGTGGATGTGGCTCAAATGGTTGGGCGTCCATCTGCCATATGGAGGGACCTGGGTTTGATCCCCGGGACCTCCCGGTAAAATAAAAAAATAATAATAAAAAAAAAAAGACCTGCTCATGCCAGCATCACCTTGTCCATGGCGATGAGAAAACTGCTTCCCCCCTTCCATCACACCCTTCCCTGCATTTCAGAAGTCCTCTCCGGCAGTCCCTGCCTTCAGGGGCTCCTCTCCTGTCCCTCCAAATCTGCCATTTGCCTGCCCCATCTACCCCTGCCAGGGTTCCCCACTTTGCAAGGTCTTCGTCAGGTGTCGGAGAAAGCTGATGGTCTGCAGGGACGTCTCCGTCTTTGACCGTGAACCTGTGGAAGGCGCAGTGCCTTACCTCCAAGGCCAGTGGACAAAGTGTCGGAGGGAACCCCTCGATGCCCACTTCTTGAGTGACTGCCTGCATTGAAAACTGAATCTATTTTCAACTTCAGTCAAGTGGATTCTTTTTGCTAAAGGCTAAGTACTCGCTGAGTTGCAAGTTTTCGAAAATGAGGCCATTGTGGGGCTAATTTCAGAGGGAAAGGCCTTCAGTGCCAACGCCGGCCCGTCTACCTCCCACAAGAATTGGGCACCATTATTTTTACACGGGGGAAAATTCCAACTCCTGTTTCAAAAACAGCTGAATCCAGCTCCCTTGTCTGAAAAAGTATACAGAAAAGGGTTTAACTCTTCAAACAGTTCAGAGCAAGTGACTCTAAAGGAACTTCAGGATGAAAATGTCTTTACAGGACGGAGAAAGGCTTTGGGAGTGCAGCCCCTGCACTTAGGGTATCAGCTAGCAGGTAAAAGGAGGGTAATAAAGAGAGAAGGCTCCCCGGAGCATGCCATGGGACCCTCCAAGGGTCTGGGGACACTGCCACCTGGGTTGGCAGCTGCTTCTAAAAGGTGCCATCTAGGCACCAGCTTCTTCCTCAGCCACCAGGTGACTCGGCTCATGTGGTTGACACAGAACCACTCAATTTCCTGCCTCACCTCTCCTCTGGCCTCCAGGCTTGCAACCGAATCTTCCTATTTGGGGGACTGAGGGCTCTGCGGCTTCACACTGATGTCTTCTGGCTCCTTCCCCGTCTCAGGGAAAGGTTTGGGGGGGGGGCAGGGGATGAGGAGAAAGTCCGCGTCCTTCTGGTGCAGTGGGCAGCACTAGACTGGGGAATTAAGTGGTCCCAAATCTCTTTACCTCTGGTTGTGGTTTCCTCATCCACAAAGCTTTAAGAGGTCATGACTTTGTAATACATACTGAGCATCCGTACTATCGTGGTGCCAGGCTAAAAGAAATTGTATCACTGAGGGAATTTTCCTTTGTGAGCCCAACCCAAACCAATTTTCACTTAAGGGGGAATGTCCCATGGCGTGCTCTGGGGAGCCCTCTGGCCTCAGGAAGGCTGAAGCGGCTCCAGAAGGGGCAGGATTTTGTGGCCCTTAGAGAGGAATTGTCAGAAGTTCATCATAGACAAGAGCAGACCAGCAAACAGATGCCATGGACTTTCCAAGCCAGTCCACATTTTAATCCTCTGTTCTGCTGCCCCCAGAGGGGCCACTGAACTTCAAGCTCCAGAAACCAGCTTTGGGCTCTTCGGAAACAGGAGCAGAACCCGTTCTCTTCTGTTGCAAAACAAATTACCCCAAAAACTCAGTGGCTTAAAGCAACAACAATCATTTTGTTGTTGTTGTTTTCTCATGGTTCTGGGGGTTGACTGGGCTTGGCTAGATGGTTCTTGCTCTATCATGTGTCTGCAGCCAGATGGTGGTCGGAATCATCCAAAGGCTTCCTCACTTACATATCCGATGCCCAGGTTGGGAAGGACTCACACATCTTGGGTGTAGGCAGCACAGAAAGGCCAGGCTACGTCGGGCATCTCTCTCCAACATGGAGGCTTCAGGGCAGCCACGCTTGTCACGTGGCAGCTCAGGGCTCCAAAGACCTGTATCCTGAGAGAGAGGGAGCCGGGTGGAAGCCCTATCACCTTTTATGACATAGCCCAGGAATCATGTGGGGTCACCTCTGCCTCATTCATTTCATCAGAAGAGAGTCACAAAGGCAAGCCCACCTTCAAAGGAGAGGAGCATTTGACTCACCTTGGCCTGGAAGATTGTCAAAGAGTGTTCAAACCTGTTTTTAAGGTACTCCAGAGAAGCCATAGATGGCAGAAAAACAAGATGTCAGGAAACCTGGGCCCGGATGGCCTAAATCTGGATTTCCTGAATGTGAGAGAAAACTCAAATTCTCTCTCGTTGATGCCACTGTCATTTCGGGTTTTTTCTGTTCCTCTCAGCCAAACGTGATCCTAACTAATACAGAGAGTGTGAACCACCCCATCCTATTGCCCCCAACACAGAGCAAGTTCCCAAACCAAGACTCACGAAACAAGTGTGGATGGGCTGCTGTATGATGTGAAGCATGTTTGTTTTGTAAGTTCACAACTCTGACTATATACTTATTGTTTATGTATGTTTGTGTATGAATGATATACTTCAAGAAAGTGTTTTTCAAATGAAAAGTGGATGGGCTTGGGGACGGCGGAAGGTAAGGGAGTAGGCGCCAGCTGACCAGCTGGATTTCAAAGCACAGATATTCTGTTCCATTGTCCTATCAGCTCAACTATATTTGTTAGGCTGTGTCCTGATAGCTCTTTGTTAAAATACAAGGAAGTAAAGTACAAACAGTAAGTAGGTGTTGAAGGAATCAATGAATGAATGAATCATATCAGGACATAAATGGGGAAGAGATTCCCCAGGTAGAGGCTCTCAGATGTGGCCAAGGTACCCGGGCCAGGAAAAAGTCCTCTTTTTCTTCTCCCCCTTCTACCCCCCTGCTCCACCTCCTTCTTCTTCCTTTTCCTTCTCCTCTCCCCCTGTCCTTTTCTCCCTCCCTGCCTTTGTCTTCCTACACTCACCTAGTACATATTCTTAGCCTCACCCCCCCACCCCCAGGAAACCAAGAAATCCCTAATGCCCTGGAAAGATGAAAAAGAAAAGCAGTCAACCCATTGACCCCAACTCCTCAGCAAATCTGGCAAGTGTGGCTCCAACTCTCTGTCCACCCTTCTCTCTCCTCTGCCACGTCCACTCATGCTCCAGTCCCCTCACCCTCACCCTACATTCTTTTCCCCTCCATGACTTCACACATGCTTGCCCCTCAGCAGAGGTGTCCTTCTCCTCTTCCTGTTCTGGTGAAATCCCACTTGTCATCCACCACTCCACTCAGATGTCCCCTCCCCTTGGAAACACCCCAAGCCAACCCTACCCTGGCTCCAGCCCCCAGTCGGGAACAATGCCCTACCCAAGGGCTCTCCCAGTACCCCATATTTACTTTTGCCAGAAAACTCATCCCGCTGGATTGTGACAGTCTGACTTGGTCTCATCTGCACGTTGTAGCAAACCTCTTTTTGTTGCAGAACCTCTGAAAGAAAGCCTTCTGGAACATCTTTGATGGCGATTCTAATGGCTTAGCCTTCCCTGGATTATGGCAAAGATTAATCTAGAGGAGGGGCATTTCCTGTGGTACAATATCTGAGGTGAATGCCTTCCTGGCCTCTCTCAGATCAAGGCAGATATCAACCCCTATCTTGTGTCTGGGCCTACAGGAGCACTGGGTGTTCCTTGGAATTTGTGCTTTCAACATGTTTAAACAATGGTTTGTCTACTCTTTTCCTGGAAAACTCTGCTGTGATAGCTTGCATCTCTCAAATATGGCCACAGTAATATTTCTGGCCCCAAATGCTTTTCTGGAATGTTGCCACTCCCATTAAGAAGTGGTATCTATTTTTTCCCCACCTGAGATGGCTCCCTCGTCTGTTTACTTGTTGTTTTTACTTGTTGTTTGCACTCATTGCTGGTTTGTTTTTTGCCCTCATTGTTTTTTGCTCATAGTCTGCTCTTATCTGTTTTTCCTTTAGGAGGCACTGGGAACCAAACCTGGGACCTCCCATGTGGAAGGTGGGCATTCAACTGCTTGAGCAACATCCACTCCCTGCTCGTTTTGGTTATTGTGGGTTTTTTGGCTTCTTGTCTGCTCATTGTTTGCTTGTTTTCTTGCTCATTGTCTGCTCATTGGTTTTGCTCGATGTCTGCCTGTTGGTTTTGCTTGATGTCTGTTCATTGTTTGTCTTCTTTAGGAGGTACCGGGAACCGAACCCAGGACCTCCCATGTGGGAGGTGGGCACTCAACTGCTTGAGCTACATCCGTTCCCCCAAGAGGTGGTATCTTTTTTCCTCTCCCCTTGAACCCAGGTAGGTTGGTGACCACTCTGACCAATAGAATATGGCGGAAGTGATGCAGTGTGACTTTCAAGGCTAGGTCATAAAATGCATCCAGCTTCCACCTGGCTCGCTCTCTCTCTCTCTCTCTCTCTCTCTCTCTCTCTCTCTCTGGACACTCACCCTTGGATCCCAGCCACCCCATAAGGAAGCCCAGGCCACATGGAGAGGTCCTGTGTAGGTGTGCAGCCAGCAGCCCCAGCTAAGAGCTCAGCTGATGGCCAGCATCAACTGCCAGACACAAGAGTGAGTGAGCTTCACTTCCTGATGTGCATACTTGCAGGCCAAACAGGCTACCCCCCCACACACACACACACACTCTCACATCTGCAGAGACGAAGCAGAGAAGACCATGGCAGAAAGTAAAAGACTCAGATGCATAGCCTGAGCTTGGGGTGGGATGCTGGCAGTGTGATTTGAGTTGAAGCTCCTCAGGGAACCATTCCCCACAGCTGCAGCTAGAACAGGAGGTGAGGCCAAGAGGAAGTGAGCCCGGGCACCAGAGGCAAGTGATCCAGCAGGTTCTTTAACCCTTCCATCTCAGTTTCCTCATATGCGAAATGGAAATAGTGGGACAGGTGTGGGGATTAAATCTGTTAACCCATGCTAAGTGACAGAACATTGGAAGTATTCAATAAACATCAGTCTTATTGAGGTCTCAAGAAGACTTCTGGAAACCTAGAGCAAGTCAATTGCTCTTGAAAGCCAGGACTTCCAAATGGAAGCTCCAAGTGCTTGAGACTAAACGGTGTTCTGGAATTCTGAAAACTTGGCTTTTTAGATGCTTTGGACTTGGAAGGTTGATTCTATACCATAATTATAGAATGGGGAGTGGGGGTTGAGAGTTTTCCTGCCACAGGGAAAGGAAGTAAAACTTCCATCCATTTGAGAGGATTGGCTGGTTAGTAGAAGAGTCTAGCTACTGCCTGGAACCCTGAGACAGGCCCAAATTCACACGTACAGGCCCACATCTCTTATGGGACAGGGATAGGAGCTGTGCCGACATCCCTGAGAGGTTGCCAGGGGTGGGAAGGGAGAAAGGACGAGCCTCACTGCACAGCAGGTAGCAGGGAAGCCTGCATGCCTCAGAGAGAGGGTCCCCATTTGACGTGGCCCTGCAGAGCGTGACTGAATGAGACACCTCAGCAGAGGCCCCACGGTGACCCAGGTACTGCACACTCCAGCTCAGCGTGAGGAGAGCACCCAAGCCCCCACGGCACCCAGAAAGACGGAGACGGGGGCGCTGCCCAAAGGGGCCCGCCATGGGTACATTAGAGGAGGCAGCACATGGGGACACCTCCCCCACCCCCATCAAGTCCTGTAGGGACAAGCCCAGCTCATCCAAGGCCAGCAAACCCAGTGGGTGGGACCAGAGGACAGCATGTGGACACATGTCTCTCTCTCAATGTCAGGACAGTGTAGCCTACCCCAGCCCCCATCCCCCTGAGAGTGACCCAGCTCCCGCCCCAGAGAGAAAGGGCAGGAGAGAATCCTGAAGAGGAAGCATTTGCCTAAAAGTGACAAAGATTTAAACCAGAAGTGACTGTCACCTTGACTTGGCAAGTTTCCGTTGTCCACCGTCAGCAGACAAGGGGGCTCAAGGGCCCAGTGAAGGCTGCATTTGGGAAGAAACAAAAGCAGCCTGTTAGCACACTTAAGTGTCAGGAAGGTAGAACTTGAACAGGCTACCTAAGACTTGACTCAAGGTTTGGGGAATAACAGAAGGGAATTAAGCCAGAGAGTAGTTTACACAGAAATAACCTAGTTGACAAGCCCCGACTTGTCCCCCAGGGTCCACATCCGTGCAGGATGCACCCACGTGGGGAGGAGGCAAAGGGCAGGTCTGTCCAAAGGAAGACAAACCAGGGGACTCTCCTTTTTGGATCCCGCTGCCTCTCTCAACAACTCTTAATTACCAGCAATCAGCTCTTAATTACCTACAACAAGAGAGACCAGGGAAAACACAGATAAATGAAATCCACAGATAATCCCCAAACCCCAATTTGGTCGATAACATCATCCGGTTTCCCCAAGTGACCTCTTGCCAGGGCTCTTGATGGCCTGACAAGTTACCAAAGAAGAGAATGACCCCTGAGTCCTCACCTTTCCTTGCCCTTGGCCCACGTTCATTTGGGGGAGGAGGGATGTGAAGGGAAACAAGAGGCCTTAAATTATACCTGTTGGATACTCTTTGCCTCCCGCCCCCAGGAATGCTAGCTATGAATTCAAAAGCCCCCTTGGAGGACAACAGGTTCCAGGGCAAGGGCCTCTGGGACAACTGTCCGAGGGCTCTCCCAGACCTGTGGGCCTCTCTTTGTCCACACACCTAAAGCAGGATGGCTGCCCGGAGCTGGGGACAGAACTACAGACCCTGGTGAGCACAGGAATGGAGGTAAAATGGCGCATCCCAGGGAGGCTCCTGTTTCCTGACTCTTCCGCCGTCAGGTATGCTTAAATTCTTTCCTCTTGAGTGGGCAGGCAGGGCCTACACCTGGGAAACCCTGGGAAAGCTGCCTGTGCTTCTCAAAAAGAAGATCTTGTGGTCAAAAAAATGCCCAATGCTGACCCAAGGGCACAGAAAACGGCCCAGGAGGAATTGAAGAGGAAAAAAGGGGGGGGGGGCTGTCCGGGGGAGCCATAGGCTCAATCCCACCCCCACCCGCAATGGCCCAGGCAGCTCTCCACTGGTGTCCTTTTGAGCTCAGAGGAGTAGTTGCAAGTTGAACTCTAACCTGAAAATTGCTCTCCCCTTCCTGACTTTTCTTTCTTCCCGCAGTCCAGTTAACACAGTGGACAAGCCAAGCCTGGCTCCCGCCGGCCTCATTAACGAACCTGTGGTAGCAAATGTGCCTCGTTATTGCAGGGAACCTGGAAGCAGCACGCTCCCTGCCAGCATGCAAACACCACACAGAAAGGGCCCTCTCCCCTCCCTGCTTCCCCTCTCCCGTTCCCTCCACCTCTCCCAGGGCCTGCGAGGGTTCCCACTGCTAAGCCTGCAGCCGAAGCTTCAAGAGCCTGCTGGGCAGCGTGGTCAGTGCCCCCCCCCCCCCCGCCATCCCCGCCCCCGGCCCTTACTCCATCCTCCTCCTGGATTTCCCCCAGAGCTGAGCCAGCCAAAGGGGGGCACACAGCGCTGACCCGGGGAGGAGGTCGCCTGCCTGCCTGCCGGCGGGGAGGATTAGAGAAAAACTAGCAGGCAGCTGGCCCACATACCTGCAACTCCTGCAAATGAGGGGCAGCCGGTGCATTGACTGGGGGACGGATGACTGGGCTAAGAGCTATGAAGCTGGTTGCAGGGGGGGGGGGGGGGGGGGGGGGGGGCGGCGGTGGCCTTGTCTCCCTCACCCCCCTCCTGGCACTCTAAATGGGCATTAGTGCGGCCAGTGCTAACTCAATTGCATCTGAGGGAGACAGGAATGATTTTTCTCTGGTCCTTTGCTTCTACTACATTTCTCTCCTCTGATGGGGACCGTTGGTTCTGCCTCATGAGGTCAGATTTTGTAGACTTTTTGGCCTTTCCTTATTCTATTTGATGACAACTTGAATAGGGAGAGGCCAGGGGAGAGAGCTGGAGAAAACCCAGGCGCCAGGAGCAAAGCAAAGCTGACAATCCAAAGCCCACATGATTCCCGGGAGTGTGACCTGCATCTCTCCAAGTCACCTGGTAACCCCAGGAAGCCGGAGGGCCACACAAGACAGCAGGCGAGATGTGCCAACAGCCCTGCTTGCCAAATGGCTGTGAAATCCAATGATGCAGGGAAGTTTTTAGAAAGGAAAAGAAGAAAGCAAGCAAGAAAGACAACTTTCGATTCCCCACCCCCAAGCCCCAACCCCCGCCCAGGAGGCTTACAGCGCTCTCTGCCAAACAGAAATTGCCGGCGTTTCTCGAAGCCAGCATTCTCGAGTGGTTTTCTGATTATTTCAATCAGCCTAATAACATGTAGGTTTGAGACAGCTGCCTTTGCGGTTTGGAGAGTTTGGCTTTTCGGCTGGCTCCTGCAAGAGGCATAATTTTTGCTCCCCGAAGTTCACAGGCAGCCAGGGAAAAGGGGTTTCCGTGGACTTTTTCGACCCTAAAATATAACCATCTCGGAATTTGACTCCCCTTCCAGCAGTCTCTTCACTTTGCCTTGCTGTGGCTAGCTCAGTGAGGTCAGTTTTTCAGCCAGTTTCCCCCCCGAGCAGAGGAACTGGCTAAATTTGGGTTCCATTCATTCCTGTTTGCAGTCCCTGGGCCTTGGAGCCCCGTGGGGTGCACTGTCTCACTGACTGGAATCTGGGCACGACGGTTCCCCTCTAGGCTTATCACTTCATGCCAGGCATGTGCGGAGGGAGTGCCACCAATACTGTGTCCCGTGTGCCCTAGAGCCCAGGGAAATGGATGGAAATCATTTTTAAAGGACCATGCTTAACTCAAAGGTGGCTCTCGGGGTACGGGCAAGAAAAAAAAATCTTGTTTTTCAGAGTGGCATCAGGGAAAGCTAACCAATGTATTATATAGGACTACACTTATAATCAAATTTGGAGCGCTTGCCATGAACGGGAGCAATGCTAGGTGTTTGGCATACATTCCATATTTAACCCTCACAACAAAGAATGCAGATACAATTGCCACTTTGCATCTCAGAAAGCTGGAAAACCCTCCTGTGAGCTCATTTCTTCTGCAATTACAAACGTTCCTTTCTCTAGGCCTGTGTGTGTGTGTGCACACACACATGTGTTTAATTTTGTTGTGGTAAAGTATACGTAACATAAAATTTGCCATTTTAGCCATTTTTAAGTGGCATGAATTCGGTGGTGTTAATTACATTCACAATGTGGTGCAACCGTCACCACTGTTTCCAAAACTTTTTCATCCCCCTCAAACAGAAGCTCTGTACCCATTAAGCAATAACTCCCCATTTCCCCCTCCCCTGGCCCCTAGTAACCTCGAATCTACTTTCTGTCTCTCTGAATTTGCTTATTCTAGATGTTTTGTATATGTGGTATCATACCATAATTGTCTTTTTGCAGCCGGCTTCTTGCACTTAGCATAGTGTCCTTTTCATGACTGAATAACACTCCATGGTGTGTATTTACATCCCCTTTTGTTTATCTGCCCATCTGCTGATGGCACCTTTCGCCTATTGTGAAGAAGGCTGCTGTGAAGATTGGTGTGCAAGCCTCGGACCCCGGTGTTCAAGTGTTGGAAGCCTCTGTGTTTTCAAAGCCCATGCAATCCAAAGGAACCTAAAAGAATCATAGTCCTTAGGAAACACTGCAAGAACTGGTCTTTCTGGATGCCATATTTGCTGGGAAGGAGGGGATGAGATGGAAGGACGACATCTGACCAGAGACAGAAGTGAGCTCAAGCAAAGAGCAGGCTACCAAAGGGCTCCTCACAGCTGCCTGCACCCACTGTCCTCACTGTTTGGGGAAGAGTCCCCCCCCCTTTTTTTTTCTTGCTGATCTGCCCCAGTTGGCAGTTGCTTTCTGACACTGTGGCACACGGGAACACGTTGGTTAAACATCTTTCTTCTCGGTTGCAAAAATTTATCGCCCAGCCTGGCTGTCCTGAAGACTCCCTGATGCTCAACATCCTGCAGGCTTTCCCAAAATGGGCAGAAGGTTGTGGCTGGTCCTTGCCGATGTCTCACTGCCCACCACAGGGGGCAGAAAGTCCATCAAACTAGGTGTTCATTGAACATCTGTCTCCTGGGCTACCCAGAGCTCACAAAACCCATCAACAAACCAGGCGGCATTGTCCTGACCCCCTGCTGAGCAAACCATCGTCATGAGAGAACTCACAAACAGGCAGGGCCAGGTTCCGGAATGAGGAAGCCGATTAGTCCCCTGTCGAAGAGACCAGAACACACACAGCTAAAGATGTGTCCGTTGCTACGGACACCTTAAGAGGTGTTTTGGTGATCCTGTCATCCCTCAGAAACTCGTGAAACTGCTCTTTGAGAACCACCATCAGAGGTAGCTGTATTAAAATTCCTCATCATTTTGGAACCAGGGGCCTGGCATTCTCATCTGGCCCTGGGACCTGCAAATTACAGAGCGGGTCCTGGCCGGGGCTTGAGCAGCCAGCTTGAACCATAGCCTGACTTTAGGAATGGAGGATGCATATAACAGTTAACATAGAAGGGGGGAGTGGATGTAGCTCAGGTGGTTGAGTGCCTGCTTCCCATGTATGAGGTCCTGGGTTCCATCCCCGGTAACTTCTTAAAAAAAATTATAGGAGAGCGGGTGTAGCTCAGTGGTTGAGCATCTGCTTCACATGTACAAGGTCCCGGGTTCAATCCCCGGTGCCTCCTAAAGAAAAACAAAATAAAATAAAAAACACAATTGCAAGAGTGGAGAAGGTGAGGTGAGAGAAGGGGAAAAGACAATAAAGAGCATGTCAATGAGCAGGTGGTCTCTGTGGGCAATGGAGGCATAATCCCCTTCGTTGAAAGACTGAAAGACTGCATAGAACATGCCTCAGAATGGTCCCAACAGTGAGTGATGAAATGGAGATATTTATCCACAGCCTCCCACAAGCTCGTTGGTGGACAGTCATTCCTGAGTGCTCTGACTCCCACCCCCTTGCCCTTCCCAGGGCATGATGCCACTTTGGCCCTCCCAAGGCCAGAGAAAACCTCTGGTAGAGACATGCAGGAAGCCACCTACCTGTACAGGAACCCTCTGCACGGCGGGCTGAGGGCACTTGGGCACTGACAACATCTGCTATAGATCCAAATGAGTTTTGAACTGTCCGCAAAAAATCAAATCCACCTTTCGGAGATTTGAAAAAAAAAAATGCCCTCTGCAGCAAGCTTCAGAAGAATCATCATCAGAACAATAATAATAGCTGAAGTTTATTGAGGGCTTATTGTGTGCCAGCTACTCTTCTAAGCACTCTCTATGCATTAACCCATGTCGTTCTCCCAGCATCGATATAGAACGGGTACCATTAGTATATCCTTTTGACAGCTGAGGAAATGGATGTTCCACAAACTCCAAAGCAATTCCAAAAACATGTTTGAGCAGTGAACCCATCATTGGAATAAACAAACCATCATGCAGGTGATGGTTTGAAGGAGATAAGGTAAATTGGTGTCTAGATAAATATATGTATATGCAAATGCATTGGGCTGTGTTTGTTAAAAGCAAAAATAGTCTCATTACTTATCCATGAACCAATGAATAACCAAGTGATTTTTGACCACCCAAAAGGCCCTAGGAGTTTAGAAGCAGGAAGAACATGACCAGAAACACCAGGGAAGGATTTAACAGAAAACCAGGGCCTGACGCTGTAGTTGAAAGGTGAAGAAGTCCCATGAAATAAGCCCCCGAGGCAGGCTGGAGTGGGGCATGGAGGGGTGCCAGCTCATAGTGCACAGTAGTTAAGGTGATCATCATGCTGCTCACCAAGTACGTCCAGCTCTTGGCTTTCCTGGCTTGTGGTAGAACTGTGTCTTCTAGCCCCCTTTGGAAGTTTGGCCTGGCCACATGACTCGATCTCGCCAATGAAATGTTAACAGAGGTTACTTGGATCCCTTCCGAAGGGAAAGTTTTTAAGAATCAGGGCACGATTCACCAAAAGTTCTTTTAGCCCTGTGGAGGTGATACCAGAAGCATGAATTGAGATGTCCTCTCCATCCACCTACATCCCTGAGTGACTGTGATAAAAAGCACCTCCCCCAACTGACTTTGTAAAACATGCAGCACAAGCTGGAAATAAACCTTCGTGGTTGCAAGCCACTGAGGTTTTGCAGTCATTCCAGCAGCGTAACCTAGCCTATCCTGACAAATGCACTAGGCTTAGGCGGCCCTAAAAATCAACTCCATAATCTCAGCAGCTTAACCAACAAAATGTCATGTCCAGGCCAAGTTCACTGTCAAGAGGCAAGGGAGTGGGGTGGGGAGGGGAAGTGTTCTGCTCCATAGAGACACTCAGGGGCTCGGTCTAATGGAGGCACCACCATCTGGAACTTTGCTACTGCTCACCCCAAGAAGGATCAAAAGAGACTGGAGGCTCCTCAATGCAAAACCATCACATGTCACTTCTACATACATTCCTTTGAGGAGAACTAGTCACATGACTCCGCTTACCTGCAAACTGGCTGGAAAGTGTGACCTCCCCCATGCCCAGAAAAGAGAGAAGCACTAATAATGTCCACCAGGCCTGGCTTCAGAGCACTGGCAAAGAGTGGACAGCTGGAAGTAGGGGGTGCACAGAGACAGGGGAGGGAGGCTATTGAGAGCTGGAATGTAATCTGCAAGGCATAAGGGAGCCACTGTAAGTGTATGAGCATGATGGGGACACAAGGAAGGCTGAGTTAAAGTATCATTGGACTAACAGTCTAATGTGGGACAGACAGGTACACTGGGGGTGGGGCAGGGATTATCTCCCTGTAGGGTACAAAATTTGCTGAGAGACTGTTGTAGTAATCTAGGCCTGTGGCAATGAGGGATTTTTATCCACTGTTGTCAGAGGAAGAGAAATTAGTGAATCCAATGACACGATATATATATTCTTTTTTTTTAAATGAGGTACCAGGGATTGAACCCAGGACATCATACTTGTGAAACAGGTACTCAACCACTGAGCTACACCCACTCCCCCATGACATTTTAAAGAAAGGCGAAGTGGGGCATATTAGGAGCCCAAGCGTAGACATCGGACAGATCAGTGCTCAAATCCCACCTCTGACACCTACACGCTTTCTGATCTTACACAAAATATTAACCACTCAAAGCCTCAGGGTTCTTATTGGCAAAATGGGAAGAATAATCTCACCTATATGGCTATTGTGAGGATAGGAGGACTAGAGATGGTGTTTGTGAATTGACAGTGGTGGTAGTATGGTGATGATGGTGATGGTGGCGATGGTGGTGGCGGTGGTGATGGTGGTGGTAGTAAATCATAAAGGAATGTGGTTGAAACTTTGAGGAATAAAATACCTAGAACTAGGAGGAAAGAGGAAGAAGTAGTAGTCAGAAGGATAGAAAGTAAACTATGAAATCCAGAGTCCTGCAAACCAAAGGGGAATAAAGTTTCAGTAAGAAGGGTTAAGCTCAAAGTGGACAAGGAAGACGTGAACAACAGCCACTGAATTTTATAAGAATGAAGTGACTTATGACCTTCAGGAGTGTTTTACTTTTCTAACAGCTTAAACAAATACCAGACAATGAGTTGGCTTAAGAACAAGAATTTTTTTGGCTCACGGTTTCAGAGGCTAGATGGCTTGCTTCGACCCAGGGGTCAGTAGCTTCTGGCTGGCCAGCAATCTTTGGGGTTACTTGGCTCTTCCATCACAGTGTGCTGCATGTGGCGGCATCTTCTCCTTTCTCCTCCAGGTTCCATTGACTTCCAGCTTCTGGCCACTCCCCGTGGCATCTCTCTCTGTGTCCAATTTCCTTTGCTTTATGTACTTCAACCATATTGGATAAAGGCCCAACCTCATGCAGGGTGGGCACACCTTAGCTAATAAATAATTTCTTCAAAGCCTCTACAAATGGGTTCACACCCACAGGACCAAGGGTTGGGACCTGAAGGTGCCTTTTGTGGGGGACATGATTCAATCCCCAACAAAGAGAGAGATTTCAGCAGGGTGATGAAGGGGCAAGTTGGTGGTGAGGGATTAAGAAAGCCTAAGTACCCGAGAAGTGGGTCCAATCAGTAGAGATCTCCCTTGGAAGGAGTTTGGTAGTGTCAAGAAGGAAAATGAAAGGACTTGTATCAGTCAGAAATGCTTTGCAAGTAGCAGAATTTATTTTTAACTGCAGGTGTAAGAAAAGAAGTCCACAGGGAAACTGAGAGGAGACATATTTGTGACAATGCCTTGTAATCACAGAGTTTAAAGCATCAGCCATAGGGATGCAAAAATATCAATAGCTCAAATTAAAAATAAGGCTCCATTTTATTTATAGCTCATTTCTTTTCCTAAAGGATCTTTATAGAGCCTTTATACTGAAGACCCCAAATACTTGGGTGAGGTTGAGCCATTTTTCATAGACACCTTGCCATTTGTCCCCAAATAGCAGCCTGAAGGACCACCCAGAAGACAGACTCCATTTCCAGGGTTAGATGCAGCCATGTGGCTAATTAGCCAATGGTATTTAAGAGGAAGCCTGGTGTGTCCTTTTCCAGGAATCTTCCTTAAAATACACAGTGTGTGCCTTTCCATCCCTTTCATTTTAGTCACTTCCTCTATCCTGTCGCCTTAAACATGGCTATCATGGCCGCCATCTTGGACCATGGGACTAAGGGCCAGATCATTTGAAGGACTCAGCAGTGAGCTTGGAGGAGCCTGGCTCCCTAAGGATTTCCTGGCAGGGGACAACTGGCCTGGATACCCCCAGGGCGGTCTCTGAGATTCACCCAGAGACACCAGCCCTCTCCCTTGGGGTACCAGCTTTACATAGGTTGATCTCCTGTCCTCCTAGTTACCACCTGGGGGGAGCGGAGGGGACAGCCACACTGCCCTAAGCCTCCTCAGGCTAGAGAAATCTTAGGAGAAAGGTGCCCGGAGCGAGCCTGGGTGTCGGCTGGCAGGAGGACAGATTCTGATCTCAGTTGTGAATAGCTAACAAGCAGTGACTTCACATTGGCGAGGCCAGCCTTTCTGAGTGCTTTCAAGGACAAACCGTGTCCTGCTATCTGGAGGTGAAAATCGGAACAAAGTAGCACTGTCTTGTTATTTCTAGAGACAAAAGAAAAGCTGCTTCTGTCCCATTCTGATGCAAAGGCCTCTCACCAGCCATGCCAGCCCTCCCCCAAAAGAGCTTCTGCCTCATTTCTGACGATGATTCATTCTGCTCGTCCCACCTACTGCCTGGTTCTGTGGTCATCTTTTAAGTAGGTGTCCTGTCTCCCCTGCCCCTCCCATCACGACGTGATAAACTCCAGGAGAGCGGGGACCCTGGCTTTGTCACCTTTGTCACCTCATCATGCAGCACTGTGCCTGGTGGGCCGCAAAGACCCGGTGAAGGGTTTCTGACGAATTATTACCACTTATAGCTTTGGGAGCTTTACCTGTGATCGAGACAAAGGGGGCCCAAAGAAGGCATGGGTGCCAATCGCCTAATGCCTAGCCGGCCTAATAAAGCTGCATTTCATCTATTTTGAAGACCTTTCTCTCAGTACCCCCAAAGTTTCAGAATTTCCACCAATTTCCTTCTTGGTAAAAAAAAAAAAAAAAAAAAAAAAAAAAGAGTGATAGAGGTTTCCCAATGACTAGCCTCAATCTCTCCTGTCGCAATTTATAACCACTCCATCTGCTCTGAACGTCAGTGTGACAGCCCAGCTGCTCACTGCCACCTACAACCTGGGCTGACATTCAGCCGAAATGTGCTGAGACGACAGCTGTACTGACTGTTCAAATACTGAAAGGCTTCTGTAGCGTAAAGTAAATAGCCGCTGCCCCAGGCCCCCCCGAGTGCCCCTCACCTGCCACCCTGGCCACCCCCCGGCCACTCCCCCAGGCCCCCGGGCTCCCCTCCAATGCTGAACACAAGGGCCTCCAGAGCGCCAGAGCTCAGAGACTGCTCTGAAAGGCGGTGCCCATGTTTGAATCTCCCCCAGCCACTGCACCTTCCGCCTTCTCTTCCCAGAGCTGCAGAAGAGTCAGTCCAGCAGCCTGGCCCTTTCCCTCAGGCGTCGGCATCTGATGATGACAGCTCCCGGCAGAGGTGTAGGTCTGGTGCCGGTCACAGACTGGGGGGAACGGTGCTGGGAGCGACATCCACACTGAGAGGAGAGGCAAAGCCACTCACCAGGGACTGTTGGCAATCAGATGCCCCCAAGGGGATAGGTGGTCAGATCCCGGAGGGGGCTGGACTGGACTCAGTGTTGGCCTGGCCGCTGCAGCCAGACCTAAGCAGGGTGCCCAGGAGAGACAAGGCTTTAGGGCAAGTATCTGAGCAAGGGACAGGCAGATCCGGGCTACTGACTCTGTCTCCCAACCCTGGAAACACCAAAAAAAAAAGAGTTGGGAGGGGAGCATGTCTTCCAGGAGCTGAGCAAACAGCTGTGAGGGACCCCAGGGGAGTCTGAAGGCCACCTTGAATTGGTGCTTATAGGGGCTAGTGAGGGGGCCGGAAGCAGAAATGAAAGAATAGGTAAGAGGGAAACTTTGGACATTTGGCTTTTGCATCGCCCTGTCTGCCCATGGCCTGGGGACTCTCATTTCCTGCCCTTTCATCCCGGAAATCTGTGGCAAGAGTCCAAGCTGCCTGTTGCATGGGTTGTGGGGTACAATCAGGCAACAGAGCCCTGCTGAGTGCAGGGCTAATAAAAAGAAATGCTGGGCAGAGCAGGACCGCACCCCCTGGGCACCCAGTCCTCCTCCTCTTCCCCTCCAGACACCAAGGCTGATGGGCTAGAACCTCACAGGGCTGCCTCCCCCACCGCGGCGTATGTCTAAGGGTTCAAAGGAAAACCCATGTCCTTAGCAGCTGCCTGGTAAGGTAGCCGCAAACCGGAGTGACCCACACTGGTTCTGTGGTACCAGGGACTCTCCTTAAGCCTCCTGGGCCTGGCACAGACTGGGGCCTGGCCATTGTCCCGTCCCCCCCTCCCTTCCTCCCTTAGACCAGGCAAGTGGCTCACAGCTCTGCCCCACCCGATGGGACTCACCGGCCAAAATAATGAGAATGCCGATTGCAAAAAGAAAGACCACAAGCTGAACATCATCTGAAAAAGCAGACATAAAGTACTGGAACAGAAGGACCAAGGGTTTAAAGTAAGCATGACAAAGCTACTTAAGGAGATAACGGAAGATAGAAGCAACGTGGAAAAAGAACACAAAATCATTAGGCAAATACAAGGTTAAAAGAATAAAATAGATTGCATGAAATAAGGAACACACTTGTGGAGATAAGTAGAAGAACAAGTTGGTGAACCGGGCGAGCAGGTGAAGGAGAAAGGTGCAGAGCCAACAGAAAAGGGTAGAGGCAGAAAACCTCAAGGAAAGGCTCAGCCATAGGTTGGCTGGAAGTAGAAGCACCTTTGGCTTTGGCCCAGCTCTTCCTCCCACGGCCCCACGTGCAGGGGGGCGGGGAGCTCCATGTGGCCCTGTCCTCCTCTTCCAGATCCTTGAAAAGTTCTCCACGCCCAACCTGTCAGGAAAGCCCTAACATGGGGGACCCTAGAGGATCCACCTGCCTGTCAAACCCACTCTTCTGACAATGTGTCACAGCCTATGGCAGGATGCCGCCAGTGGCCCTCAGATCCCTTTTCATTTCTTTATATATATATATATATATATTTTTTTTTTTTAAGCTTTTTTAAAAAAGATTTATTTATTTACGCCCCCACCCCCGTTGTTTTTGCCCTCACTGTCTGCTCTCTGTGTGTTCTTCTGTGTCTGCTTGCCCTCTCTTCAGGCAGCACCAGGAACCAATCCTGGGACCTTCCAGAGTGGGAGAGAGGCGCTCAATCTCTTGTGCCACCTCAGCTCCCTGGTCTGCTGCGTCTCTTATTGTCTTTCCTCTGTGTCTCTTTTTCTTGCGTCATCTGGCTGCGCCAGCTCTCCACTTGGGCCAGCTCTCCATGTGGGTCAGCTTGCCTTTCACCAGGAGGCCCCAGGAATCGAATCCTATATGGTAGATAGGAGCCCAATCGCTTGAGCCACATCCGCTTCCCCCTTTTCATTTCTGTGCACAACTGTCCCTTGGCTGAGGGGAGGGGCGGGGGAGAATTGTCCTCAGGCTGCTGGACCTGCTTTGCCAGTGCACCCAGCAAGTCAGAAGTACCTGGTAATTGGCATTCTCCCAATCACTGGAGGGGGTTGGGTATAGATACTCCAGCCCCCTCATCCCAGACCAGGGCCAACTTTGAGGTGTGACCCAATCTGTCTCCAGAGCTCCCCTGTGGGATTAGCCTCCGTGGGACTTTGTTTGATAGCATGTCCCACCTCCTGCCTTCCCTGGCCCATCCCAGTCCCCTCCACTGGCCTATTTGTTTTCCCTGAAAACAGTTCCTGACACATCACTTTTTCATGAACCCTGAACTCAGGGTCTGCTTCTGGGGTGCAGGCCCCACAATGCAGCACAGCCTCTGCCAATGAACGACACCATCCAAGACCATGGAGGCGGCTGGGACTCCTTTCCCTTCCTCCCTCCCCACATCCAAATCTGCCAAGTTCCGTTGGCTCCAGCTCCTCGACATGTCTCAAATCTACCCCCTTTCACAGTCACATCCAGCATGGACTACCATAACAGCTTTGAGCAGGCTGCTCCCTTCCTCCCATCCTTTCTCTAGCTCATCCTGAGTGATCCCACGAAAGCCTGCCACTGAGGGGTCCTCAGTTGTCTTTGAGCTAAAAAGCAGTCTTCCCCAGGCAGCAGGGCCGTTCCCGCCCCGCCTCCTCACGCCCATCCAGCCTCATCACTCACCATGGCCTCCTCAGCCCTGCTCAACCCCAAGTCTTCTTCCCACACATTCCTCCTCTGCTGGGAACAGCCACGCTCTCCCCTTCAGCCAACTCTGGCCTTGCCATCCTTTGGCCCTCGATCTTCATGCCACCTGCTCTGGAAACCTTCCCCGATGCCACCTCCCTCACTCCAGGCCCAGCCAGCTGCCCTGTCTCGGGCTTTCTACCACTGTGGCACGAGCAGCCCCTTTCCACTACCACGTGGTTTGCAGAGGCACCACCATATTGGTAACTCGGGGCCCCAGCCCTTCACTGGAATTGACTGTTCCAAAGCTGGACACCTGAACAAGCAGAGCCAATGAGACCCTTCTCCAGAAATTTTGGACCTGGAACAGAGAGAGGTAAGTGAAACTCTGACTGGATGGCTGAAGCCATGAGGTATAATGTCCTAGAGCAATAGCCATTATATTTTCTGTCACATGAAGACAACTAATCTGTATGACATAGAAGAGAAATACTAATGGGCAGGGGGAAACAGAGAGGCGAAATGGAGAGAAGTTCCAGAGCCCAGGCATATTGCTGCTTGGGGTTCTGGGAGAGACCCCAGTTTCCCTACAAAAATGAGGGAAATGTAACCCCATTTTCCTCAAGCTAGTTGGAGTTGGGTTTTTGTTCCTTGCAACCTCAGACTTTACGGTCAGAGCCTATAGAGCCAGAGGGTCTTACCCCCCAGATGGAGAGCAAGCACGCGTCTGTCTTCTTCCCCGTGGAACCGCAGCAGCAAGTGCAGCGCCTGGCATGTGGTGGGGGCTCAGCGAGTGGGAGGGCTATGGTGGCGTTGGCAGCAGCAGGTGTGGTGGCCACTCACAGCTGCAGAACAGGGACCTGTCACCTTCGCTCTCAAGACGCTGCCAGATGGACAGCTCCTGCATACCTTCTAGTGCCCTGGGGTCTGGAAGAGGGGGAGGAGGGTCTCAGTTCAGCCCCACGGGTCTTAGTGAGGGTCTGCTCCGTGCATGCAGGACGCCAGGGAGAGGCAGGCATGGGTGCTCTGGGAGTCTCGAGGGGACATCTAACAGCTTTAGCAACACCCCTAAGTAGCTTTGGGTCTGGCACAGGGGAACTGTCGCGTTATGCCCTTTGCAGAGGTCTGGCTGACCCCCAACCACCAACTCAGGAGTAGATCTGGTGTGACTTAGGGGCTCTTTCATTTCCAGAGCCTGATGGCCGGGACATACCCCATGGAAAGCCACTCCCACGCGGCTCACCAGACATTGACAGAGAAACGGGATCCCCCACAGACCAGTACACTGACATCTGAAGAGCCCAGGAATACATCCCAGCTTGAATCAGCCCACCAACGTGGCTGGAAAAGGCACGTGACCTCCTTTAGAAAATGTCAGCCCCTGGTCAAGAGCAAGGTGGGGCAGGAGGGGACAGTGCAGCCCTAGGGGTGGAAATGCCAGCCCTTGCCTTTGGAGAGCGGGCGTTTCCCAAAACAGATCCACAAAGGGCAAAGCAGGTTAGGAACCAAAGTTTAAATGAGGCATAATTACTCAGCTTGCCAGTTGCAGCCCTTCTGGTTTTTTGTTTTGTTTTGTTTTGTTTTTAGATCTACAGCGGCTTCTGTCCAAGCAGCTGAAAGTCAAGCAGGCCCGTGAGCATCCCTTTCTTTGTTTATTTCCCTTCCATTTTTTATTTAATGATTGCATGTGTGGAGATACTTTATGTGGATTTTTTGAATATGTATTGTATTGACAGGGGATTTCTGTTTGGGTTTTGTTTTATTTACACAATGAGAAGTCTCCACCCTGTGACCCCCACCCCCCACCCCTATACATCTACTGCAATTAGTTTCTTGCACATCTTTCCAGAGTTAATGTATGCAAATATACATTCTTATTTCCCTCCCCTTTTTACATCAAAGGTGACCTTTGA
Organism: Tolypeutes matacus; assembly: GCA_026826555.1. NCBI lineage: Eukaryota > Metazoa > Chordata > Mammalia > Cingulata > Chlamyphoridae > Tolypeutes > Tolypeutes matacus. The sequence continues at coordinate 9,632,069 of JAKSZT010047090.1, forward strand.
TGTTATACACGCTGGCCTACATTTGGCTTTTTTCACGCAACAATCTACCTTGGGGATTTTTCCAGTCTTACACAGAGAGGGATTCTTCGTCCTTTTATCAGCTGCAGTTTATTCTATTTTGTGGATGCCGTAGTTGATTTAGCCCATCCCCTACTGACGGCCAATTGGCTATTTTTATCACAAGCGACGCTGCATTACATAACCAGGTACAAATGTCATTTCACACAAGTGGAGGACTGATTGCATGGATGACCCCCTAACTTGGCCGTTTCTCTCGCTAAAGAGGCATTTCCTTGCCCCTTAAATCTGGGCTTCACCATGTAACTCGCTTAGCAGACTGGGTGCAAACGAAAGCTTTAAAAAGCACTGGCAATTTCCCGTTTCCTCTTTTGTTTCCCTGCAATTGCCATGAAACTTGCCCGGCCAGCCTGAGAGCAAGCTGGGGCTAGCCTGCCGGAGGATGAGAACACACGTGGAACAGAGCTTTGTTGCCCAGCCAAGGCTGTCCTGGAAGAGCCAGCCCCTAGCCAATCCTCAGATACATGAGTGAACTTAGCCAGGATTATCCAAGTCTAACCCAGATCAGCAGAGCCACCCAACCAACCCATAGACTAGTAAGAAATAATAAATAATTGTGGTTTTAAGGTACCAAATTTTGGGATGGTTTGTTATGCAGCAAGAGCTAACGGATACAACATACAATACATGTATATGGGGAAGCGGCTGTGGCTCAATCAGTAGGGCTCCCGTTTACCATATGGGAGGCCCCGGGTTTGGTTCCCGGGGCCTCCTGGTGAAGGCAGGCCCGCCCGCGCGGCGTGGTTAGCTGACCCAGCGAGCACAAGCAGCAAGGGGGGGATAAATGAATAAATAAATAAAATCTTTAAAAAAAAAAAAAAAAAAACAATACGTGTATATGCCAGTAGGGTAAATTCCTGGAAGTGAAAGTGCTGGATCGAAGGGTGTATACATTACAAATTTTGATAGTGACAATTTCTCTGTAAGGGTTATACTAATTCATGCTCCCACAAGCAATACATGAGAGTGCCTGCTTGTACACAGTCTCATAGTGTGTTATCAGTTTTCCAGATTTTTGTCAACCTATTAGGTAAAACTATACTGTCTCAGCATAGTTTTAATTTGCATTTTCTTATTATGAGTGAGAGTGAACAGCACTTCGTATGTTTACAAGCCATTTGCAGCCCCATCTCAGTAAACGGTGTGTTCATGTCTTTGGTGTATTTTTCCTGTTGGATCATTGATCTTTTTCCTATTGATTATGATGTGGGATTAGCCCTGGGCCTGTGATCACTCCTGGATGGAGATCCTAATGCCAGGTAGGCAGCGGAAATACATATAGCCCAGCTTGGGTAGAGAGTAGCTTTTCCGCAAACAACCAGCAACTGTTTATTGAGAATTTTCTTGGTTCAGGGCTCCGGATTAGGCCTCCCAGCATATTAAAATATATATATATGACATGGTACTCAAGAAATGTTCTAAAGATGACTGCTGTTGAGTCCCCACATATATCTACCCATTGTTCCTGCTTAAGGGATGGGCAAGGGTGCCATATTTATGCCTAATGACCCAACTCCCCTGGCCACTGCTGACTGGCCAGGACAATATAGGGAGGAACCAATCCATAACCTGTGCTGAACTAATTAGATACTCTCTTGAGATTTTGAGCTCAGAGACATAAAGTCAGTGAGAATGGTGGGCCCTGGAGCCGTAAGACCATTTCACAGAGTTGGCCCCTTGCAACCATAAGGGGCCACATCCAGTCGGACAATTGTGCCAAGGAAGGGTCAGAGTACAGAGAGAGAACACAGCAATCACCCACAGAACCACAGGGAAACACAACCCTGGGCTCCACCTGAGGACAGACAGACAGACAGACAGACAGGCAGGTGGCAACCTCGTTTCTAGCTCTCTAGGCCTCAGCTTCTATACCCAGGAGCCCCAGGAATGGTCTTGCAGTTGGGTTCTAGAAGAGACCCCTGTATCCTGTTACTAAACTTCCTGATTTCTTGAGCTAATTGAAGTCATTTTCTGATCCTTGGGATCAAGAGTACCCTAAAATGAGGAAATTTCATATCAGCTGAAAAAGATCATAAAGCATTTTATCAGGATGGTATATTTCTACTTTCAAGTGTTTCATGGCAGCCATCACCCCTCAATATAGAGATAATGAAAGTTAAGCCTGGAGAACTCGGGGGCTTGGCCAAGGTCAGCCAGCAGCCTGAGACGTCTGCTGCCAGGTGGACTTTCCTCCCACCCCTGGCTGCTCCCAGGCCAAGACGTGCTAAATCACGTGGCTGAGGCTCCAAATGCTGAAGGCTTCCAAGGAGAGGGCAATCAGTACCAGCTGGTGTAGGCAGAAAGGCTGGTCAGGCCCTAAATGACTTCTCCAATTCCCACCAGCCCCCAACACCATGGCCTCTGCTCATTCTATGTGTAGGGCACCCTTCCTTGGAGGTGGGTGGGTTTGTTAAAGGAAAATCAGGGTCCTGGTCCCCAAAAGGGACATACTTAGCCTGAAGAACTACTCACACTGCCCCCACCCACACAGAGTACCAACCACCTCTGTCAGAATGCACACAACCACACCTGTGTAGGTGGTGCTCTCTTCTCCCTACCCATCATATTTTTTTTAATCTTAAAATATTTTCAAATTTTCAGGACAGTTGCAAAAATAATACAAAACCTAAACAGGGTACCCCATCACCACCCCCAGATATCCAAATCCACCAACTGTGAACATTTCATCACATTTGCATATCATTCCATCCATCCATCCATCCATCCATCCATCCATCCATCCATCTATCATCTATCAATCCATCTATTTGTCTATCTATCTATCTATCTAATTATCTACCAATTCTCTAAACATTTACAAGTAGGTTGTATACATCATGCTCCTTAAATACTTCATGCTTCCATGTACATTTCCTAAGAACAAGGATATTCACTTCTATAACCAACTTAAGTGCAGTTATCAAGTTCAAGAACTTTAACGTTGATAGAAAGCTTACAGTCTATATTCAAGTTCCTTTGGGCCCTTTTCTCCTCCTCTATTAGTTCCAGTTCAGGATCATGGATTGTATTTAATTGTCACTGTCTCTTTAGTTGCTCTCTCTCTCTTTTTAAATCATGGAAACATATCTACAACATGAACTTTCCCATCTCAACCACTCCCAACTGACCATGCTTGACACCAGAAGTGGAGAAAGGGGAACTCTGAACAAAGTGGCCAGACTTACCTGCTCTCTCCCAGCAATCAGCAGACGGGCCTGTAGGTCTCAAGTGGCCTCAACTTTCCCTCTGTATTAGGAACCTGATGTTCAGGTTGGGATGGCCAGACTTGGGGGTGGGAGAGGAAAAGCCAAAGGGAGGCCGGGGTGCTGACATATGGACCTGGCCCCAGCCTCCTGCAGGCAGGGCTATACTCCCTAAGCTCCAGGGGTCCGAGGGACTCTCAGACCTCCCCTTGAAGGGATCCCATCAAAGAAAAGAATGAGTCCCACCCATCTCTTCTAAGCCATATCCAAGACATTCCGCAGGTCTCTGGCCTGTTTCAGAAGGCTTCTGGGCGTGTTCTTTAAGGAGGAGGGTGGAGGACCAGGCTGGGCCTGGGGAGGAGGGGAGCAGGAAATATACATCCTGCCAAGCAGGACAGAAAATGAATTTTGTCCCCTCCCCCTTCTTCTGCCTCCCTTGCTGCCCCTCCACAACGGCTCACTTTTTATCTCTCTCCAATTATAGTTTTAAGCATTTAGGGTGTTGCTGTTTCAGTTTTAAAATTTGTTAGGCTCAATTTATGCCACTTAGTAAAACCTCTTTTCCAAATGAAGCCAAATTAGAACTAAAACACTGCAAGCAATAAATGCGGGCATTTCATTTGGTTTGGGTTGGCTTTTTGATTGTCTGTGTAAATGAAACTGAGAGGAGAATTCGGGAGCGGGCCTCAGGCCGGGGTGAGGGGAGCACTGACCCTGGGTCCCCACAAAGTCAGACTGCCCACTCTGGCCAGCCTGCTCACGGCCGCTCGGGCCTGCCAGAGCAAGTTCACGTGCAGCCAGGCAGACAGCAAGCCTTTAAAACCTGTCACTCCTTCACCTGGCAATACCCATTCCTCACTGTCCCCTCAACTGATGTGGGAGCCACACTGTCTCCCGACGGTAGCAGCGTGGCCAATGCTTCCTGCTAGCCAGTGGTACCCTGACAGGTCCTGTTTAAGGGCTGGGCAGCTTCTCTGCAGTGGACAGTAAATAGACGCTGAATTGAACTGAACTGGCTGTAGCCAAGGGGGGCGGGGTGAGGAGCAGTCTGGAATCTTCAGCTGGGTCCCATGCCCTTGTCATGCAAATACCTGAAAATATGCTTCCCCTCCAGACCCTCCTCTACACTACTCCATGGAGAGGCCCAATGTAAGAGTGGGGCCCAAGGAGGAGCTAGTAATTAGGCATCTGGTGCTGGGGAGGTGGCTGTCCAGCAGGTCAGAGCCGGGCCTCCCTGGGGCCCGCAGGAGGTGACATCTGGGATTCCCGGGTTGGGCCCATCTGTGCCAGGGGAAGAGGAAAGTGAAAACCGTGAGCACTGAGAGAGAGCCCAAGAGGGAAGATAAGGCAGCGGCGATGGCGGCAGGGATGAGACTGTGACTCAAGGCTGTTGTACAGTTTGCCAAGTGATTTGGCTTGTCCTCCGCCAACAAAAAAGGGCCACTGTTTGGCAGATGAGGAGTTTGTGTGAAGAGGGGCACCTGATGGCTAACCCTACTCCCCACAAACAAGCCTGGGGAGGGGAGCAGACATGGGTGGGGGGTGCGGGACAGTGCGCTACAGCTACAGGCACAGGAGCCGCAGACACAGGGGGGGGGGGGTGCCTGAGGAGGACCGGCAGGAAGAAATGGAGCAGAACAAAATTCCCGCTAGGCTCCAGCATGATAGGGGGGAATGGTGCAGATGCCCTAATGAAGTCTATTGCTTTGGGGGATAATCTCTCAAAACAAGTGGAAATGAAGTACAATCAGTAGAGGAAACTTAGGAAACTATTGAAAGTCCGGCCTGTGCCTGGGATAACCCAAAAGCACAGGTTATCCTCTGTCACACGCTGGGTTCTCTGGAAGCTGACACTGAGGGAGCGTTTGGGGGAGGCGCGGGGGGGGGGGGGCAAGATGCCTGGGAGGGATCAACTGTGAAAGGCTAGGGGCGCTGGGGACAGCAGGACTGGGCAGAGGGGGAGGTCAAACTGCGGTGCAAGCCTGACAAAGCCTCTACCAGTCACAGTGTCCCACCCTGAGCCAAAATGGCGAGGTCATTATAGCCCCCCTTTGCTCCCCTCCCCCCTGCCCGATATGGGCCGCCCTAGAGGGTGTGGCCTCAGGGGAGGTGCTTTCTGCAGTTGAGGCAGAACCTGAAGGTGCCTGAGGCTGGCTGCGTCTCACACAGCTGAGTAGGGAGTCTTTCCTAGAAGGGGGGCTCTGGGCAGCGCCCCTCCATGTCCACCACAGCCTCCCCCCTCCCTTCATTTCTAGGCTTCCAGCACATCTGGACAGATACATGTCTTTCTTTTCCTCTGAGCCTGGTGGACCCCTCCACTGTTCCTCCAGCGACAGATGTGTGTCTGGAACCCGGTTTGACCCGAGCCAAGTCCAGTGTTTTTTGATGTGTGCTAAATTATCCCAGGCCCATGGAAGAGAACGCGAGTTATTTCCCCATAATGATTTCCTCCTACATTCGGGTAACTGGTGGCCATCACAGCTGGCGACCGACCCCGTGAGGCCTAATGCTTAAGGCTTGTTTGGCATTTGGGGTCGTTTCTGCAGCCCTGGGCATTAGGCTCCACTCTGCCGCCTGCCAGGGGGCCAGCCTGCCCAGGACCAACTCAGAACCAGCTCAAGTCAAGACTCAGACGAGGCCAGCCATGGTTAAATAGGACAAACCAAGCAGGACCACAAAACCTCCACTGCTTGGCCATCAACTGTGCCAGACATGGTTGTCACTGCCTCCAGTGCAGCCCCTCCCTCTTCCTTCCAAGGCTGGCCAGTAACCAGCTGTTACTCTTTGCCAAGTCATGCAGCTTCCCCTCCAAAGAATCCAGAGCTTAGTTATTTTCCAGCTCCCCACCAACTTCCCAATTTGCCCAGTCCATCCAGAGGCCTGGTTTCTCTCTCTCTCAACTAATTTTAAGAGTTCTGAAGAGGAACGTGACAGGCCTGGAGAAATGTGGGGACCCAGCTAAAGATTCTGGGCAAACCCTAGTTCTGATTTCCCATCTTTCCTTCTGTTCTAGCCTCCCCATTTCTCAGTCACTGAAGCCCCATCGGGGTTGTTACATCCCCCAGCACAAATTATGGCACCCAGTGATCAATACTGGGGGCTGAGAAATGGACCAGGAGCAGCTTCTGACATATGTGGTCATGGGAAAGGGATGCCTGGAGCTGGGGGAGAGGTTGGGGGCAGGGGTACGGCCCACACAAGTGAATGTGTGCGTAAACCCAACCAACCCACCCCAGCTAACCAGCCTGCTCCCTTTTCCCGGCCCACCCCTGTGGTCCCACTCTCTTGCCAGGAGTCTTGGTTGAAGCTGCCCAATGCTCTCTTGCTTGTGACTTGGGTCAGCCAGCAAGCTGTGGGCTTTCGGGGGTGGAGTCCTGGAGGAGACCTCCTGCAGGCCTATTTAACCCCCATTACATTCATTTCCTAATATACTTTTCACCTTGGGCAAATAGTGTAAATTTGAATTTTTACTCACTGATCAAATATTTACACTGTGAGCTGCCAGTCTGGCTGAGTTTGACTTCTACAGTTCTCCACGTTTGTATTAGGTGAATTAGCATTTTATTGTCGGCGCCTCTGGTTTAGGATTCGGAGGTGAGCTGAGAAAGCCCAAGAGATTCTCCCCAAAGATTGGGTTGGGTTTAGTCTTGGGTCTGGGGGTAAGTGACAGGTCTCACAAAGGACTCATCGAATATTTAAAAACATTGATTTGGAAGATGCAGAAGATCATTTGTTCCTAAGGTACAATAACATTCTGTAGTTTGCACCTTCATAACACACACTTTCAAAACCTGTTGTCCAGCAAAGTGGGTTCAAGGCTCATCTCTTCGTTTATTAGTTATATAAACTTGGGCAAATCATGTAACCTCTCTGTGCCTTAGTTTGCTTATCGGCATCATGGTCACGATATTACTCCTGTCAGAAAGCAGCTGTAAGGGGGTCAAGAGAAAGATTAGAGGTGCCCGCACCGCAAAATGTAAGGCACTAAATGAAGAGTTGTAGAATACTAGAAACTGTGGTGGTTTTCAAACCTGGCCCCCCAATTCTCTGTCCCTCCTCCTGGGGAGAGGTGGGCTTTCTGGCTCCTCCCCTTGAATCTGAGGGGGCTTCTGATTGCTTCAACCAATAGTGTGGGCACCCATGACACTGGATGACTTCAGAGACTGGGTCAGAAAAGGTCATACGGTTTTCTCCTGCTTCTCCTCTCTTGGGACAGTTGCTCTAGGGGAGGCCAGTGGCCAAGTAAGAAGTCCAACCACCCTGAGGCGGCCACGCTGGGGAGGCCACGGGAAGACGTTCAAGTTGATGGCACCAGCTTCTCTCCGCCAAGGCACCAGGCAGGTGTGTGAAGCCATCTTGGACCCTCCAGACCCCACCTATCTGCCAGCTGAATCCCACTGAGTCATCTGAGTAGATGCCACAAGGAGCCAAAGAATCACCCAGCTGAGCCCTGCCCCAATTCCTCACCCACAGAATCCATGTGCCTAATGGAATGGTGGTTGTTTCCCACACCAGGTTTTGGGACGATCTGTTACAGAGCAGTAGGAACTGGAATAAAAGCTATTCATTTCTTGAGTTCCTATATCTACCAAGAGATCAGTTCCCCATGTCTTTTGTTTTGTCTCTTCATTCCTATTTAACTCTGAGACTTTGTAGATATGGAACTGCAACATGCCCAAGGGTCCATCATAAACCCAAAGAACAAGTGAAGGCTTGAATCTGGGAGTACTGGTGCCCAGTCCCCTGCTGCTCCCACAGGACAGAGCTGCCAGGTTCTTCTCCAAGGAAGAGCCTAGCCTCATGGGCTCCGACCCCATGTAAAAAAGCTGACAGGAAATTCCCAGTTATCCAACCAATAAAGCTGCTGGGCATGACAGAAAACCACAAACAGCCCATAATCCACAATTAATTTCTCCTTGAGTTTGGGATGCTGGGGATTTTGTCGTTCAAGCAAGTTGTCCTTCCCACTTACATTTGGGCTTCCGCTAAAAGGCAGAATAAGGCTTGCCTTCCCAGAACCTACACTGCCTGGAAGAACCTTGGTGTGGCCCAGGAGGGCGTGGAGAGCGTGACGATGGTGGCCTGCCAGGGATCTGAAAAGTACCCTGCTTCAGAGACTCCGGAAAGTGAGCAACCCACACCTGGAAAACAGGTTGTTGGCTGCACAGAGCTTTCCAAGTCTGGATCCCGTTTACACTTGCCGAAGTGCAGCCTTCTAATTCCAACTGCTCGTGAAAGGGCACGCAGGTCCTGCGTGACGTCAAGTTGCTCTTTCAACTGAGCATAATTTCTTTCAATGATGGGCTTGGAGGGTTTTCGGCGACGGTGGTTTTTGTTACTTTTTTTTTTTTTTTAATGAATCATAAACATGCAGATCAGATTTAGTGTTATGACTGTGGTACACAGAGCGTCACTGTTAATTCTTGCTAAGCGCTGACAGCAGGATCAGCCCCCAAACAGCACAGGCAAATACACCATCCCAGCCCCGGGGGCTTAGAGACTGCATAATTACAGACTAGCGGCGCAGTAGTCATTATCATCACCGTAACATCTCAGCCCAGGCACCCCACCCTTGATCGAGAAAGGGCCCTTGCCCGCCTGGGTTCCCCCAACCAGGGAGGACTCAGTTTCCCACCTTTCAACCTCTAGATGGGTCAAGGTCATGTAAATCTGAGCAGAGCAGAGCCGGCATGTCCCCTCCCCTGTCCCGAAGGTTGCAGTCCATCGCAGTGGAAGCTGAAATGCCGCTACAAACGAGCTGGAAGGGAAGGGGTGGAGGGCTGTGCAGAACGTATGCCAGATTTTGCTAAATGCTGAACAGCTGAACATGTCCCCAGGGCTGAGGAGAGAGCTTTCTCCTTCCCTGGGAGCCACTGCCTCGCTCAGTGTCTGAGAGGCTGGCCCATCGAAGGCCAGGGAGTGAGAGAGGGACGCGGCCAGGGTACCCTGTCACTGTGTATTCACCCCACCCCCACCCCCAAATTCCCTGATGGACAGCAGGAGCCACCGCTCAGTTGTTTTCACCGCAATACATGAGAGCATCATAAAACCCACGTCTGGAGTCTCTATACCACCTTTCCACCAAAAAATTTAAAGGGAAAACCAAACTCCTGGAGTCTGTTGAGCTCTGCTAGATTCTCCTTCCCCTTCCCGGTCAACCTGCAGATAGTAACAGGCCCGGACCGCAAGCAAGTCATTGAGTTGTAGCTAAGAGGGCCAAAGAGGAGAGAAAACCGGCATCCTCGAGACTCAGAGGATGGGAAGATGATTTTAGAGCCTTCGGCCCTAGATTTTCTGGTGCAGGAATGATAGTAACCACTCGTCATTGCCCATCGTCCCGGAGCACCTACTTTGTGCCCTGTGCACCACGTACAATCTTGCTCTGATCTCCCAAGGACACTGTGAGATGGGTACTACTACCACCCCACTCAAGAGATGGGGAAACTGAGGCTCAATCGAAGGAATCTGCTCAAAGACTCACAGGAGACCAATCGATCTCAGAGTTTGAGTGGAATTCTTTCTGACCCTTTATACCAGCAGTCCTCTCTGGGTAGCTTCTAGAAATCTCCATGCCCAGGTCACAGCCCAGACCAATAGAATTTCTGGGGGCAGAAAATAGAGGCAGCCAAAGTTCTTAAAGCTCCCAAGGTGGTTCCAAAGTGCAGGCAAAGTTGAGAGCCAGTGCTTTGTTCTAGTATGATCGCCTTTCATTCTTTCTTTTCTTCCATCCTCCCCTCTTTCCCTTCTGCCTTCCTCCCAATGAGTATGCATCGAGTGCCTATTACATATGATACCAGGCACTAGGCCACAGAAGATGCTCCATAAATGAGCTTCCTTCCCTCTAAAAGCAATTGTGCCCAGTGTATGCATGCACGCATGTGTGTGGTATCCCCCACAGAAAACCACCCAGGTGAGGAGGGGTGACCCTGACAGGAGTGGGCTTACACGAGTGGCCACAAGGGAAGCAGAAATTGAGGTGTGACCTAGGAACCGTGAGGTTCCCTGACCAGCAATCCTCTGATCTGCTTGGAAATTCAGGGAAAGGGTGGAATCTGGTGTCAACCGCATCAGGCTGGAAGACTCTATTCCTAAAGTGGCTTCTGTCTCTGCAAGAGAAGAAAGAAGAGTGCCAGAGGAGGCCCGAGCTTGGCCCCAGGCCTGCAGGACCTCCTCTAATCAAAGAGGAAGCTCTCGAGCAGCTGTCACTACACCTATGGGGCTGCTGACGTGGGCTCAGCCAGGCCAAAGTTGGCCCCTTCACCATTGTCAGGCACGGAAGGAGAATGGGGGTGCCCTGCAAGAACAGTACTGCAAAACCAACTGTTGACAGACTAAAGGATGCTCTAATGCGCATGCTTCTTGCATATTGCATTCAAAGGCATGCCAGTCTTCCTGTCAAACACGATACCATTAATTTTCCTGGGCAGCCTGCAGAAACGTGTTTATCCTTAAGACGTAACATGGAGAAAGCATGAACCCCTTGCTCAGTCAGCATCAGGGATTTGTTTTAAAGAAAGGAAATTTTTCATTTAAAAAAAATGAATTTGCAGAGTGACTAAAGCTCACTCCCTTTAAACCCCGAAACTTAAAGGCAAAAGTGCATCTATTTAAAACAAAAACCCACGTCTATGCTACATTATGCATGTCGCTGTTTCCTAGATGACATTGACACAACTGAACTTCTCTTGGTCGCCCACTCGCTCAGAAGATGGATGACTGTTTTATGCTGAAGGACAAGAAGGCTTTTACGGTCTCTTTGTCCCTACATTAAATGGCCTCACCCTGTTAGCTTCTTGGCGCTCTTGTTTTGGGTTTGTTCCAGTCTCTGACTGTCATCCCTTCTTGCAGCTTAAAATATTCCCCAGACCTCTCTGCTCTGTCTACACCTGCTCTCATTACCTTTGCCTCCAACTAGCTCCTCCTCCTCCTTTTGTCTTCCTGATCCGGGCTAATGGCACCCCTGTTCCCTGAGTCTAAGTCCAAACAAAAGCAGGAACCGAAGGAATCTTCGAGTTATACCTAGTTTGCTTAGAATAGTGTGTGAAATAAGAGTAAAGAGGTTCTGAGGGAAAAAGACCTGAGAATTTCTGCGACCAACACAGTGAAGGAACTTTAAAGCAGGAATTCCTAACATATTTCGACTCTTCCTCATTGTTCCAGATACTTGAGATTGCCAAGTCCAGCAAGTTCTGGAAAAGCATGGTGTCGTTCATTGTTCAGGGTCTTTGGTTTGTCTCCTTTTGTTGAAAGGCAATCGGTTTGGTATCATTCCAGAAACAGGCCACAGTTTGGGGGCTCAGTGGGAGCTTTCAATCTCCTCTCCCCGACTCAATTCCCTTATTACACAATCCCCCAAAAGCCAGGACTCTTATTACACAATCCCCCAAAAGCCAGGAGTCAGAAAGAGCAGCTGGCAGGATGAGGGCTGGTGTGAGACGAGGGCTACCCCGCCTCCTCCCTTCTCGTTTTCTTTTCCTTCTCCACAAGAGCGTGCTCCCCACCCCACCCCACCCCCACTGCCTTGTGCACCCGTCGAAACCAGGACAGGGAGAAGCACTGACCCGGAATAAGTGAGAGGACTTGCAAATAAGGCTTGCTAAAGTGACAGAGGGGAGTGCAGCTGTCAGGCCGGGGCAGGGGAGGGTGTCTTGGCAGACCACCCCATTCAGGGGCTGACGCTCCAGTCAGTGCGCCCAGAGCGGGCCGGCATCAGGCAAGGCCTGACTTCCTGTTGCCAAACTCAGAAGACTGATGCATAGGGCTGATGCCAACGCAACCCGTGGCAATGGGGGCATGGTTCCTTCCCCCGCGCAGGAAAACTTGGCATGGTTTTCCTCTGGACCATCCTCAGTGAAGTTCTGGGAAGCTGAAACAGGGATCAGAGGGTTACCTGGCAGGTGAGCCCAGAGAAAGGGGACCATCTGTCCGGGAACTTGTGTCGTGGGAAGAAGAACCAATCATTAGAGTCAGTTTCTCCAGCCTCTCAACAGCGTGCTGATCACTCCTGCCTTCAACACAATCTAGCAACCTGGCCGGGTATGAAAGGCTAAGCCAGGGCTTTCCTTGATGTCCTGAGACCAGGTCCCTGACATAAGACTGGCTGCTCGAGCTCCTCCCCATTCCCAGCCCTAAATGAGTGCCAGAGGGGAAAGGGCTGGGGAAAGCAAGGGCTTTGGACTCCCCCGTAGCTGGGGCTCTTATTTGCCCAAGCACTGTACTTCCTCACGGAAGCCCCCACCCCCCATAAGCTGCCGCCAAGTGCCACTCGTGACTTAAGTCCTGCCAGCCTACCCTAGCAGCTTCTAGAAGCCCAGTTTAAGAGTCTGGATTCTCAGAGAAAGCCTGAAAGGGGACAGAACAGAGATGGGCGCAGATGTTTCCCACAGGATACCCCCACCCCCACCCCAGCTTCTCCTGAGCACCCAAAAGGCCCAGGTTACTGCCCAGCCCTGCCCTGCCCCATCACTCACCAGGGGAAACCTCACGTGACCTTGCGGGAGCTGCCCCAGGGGACTGGCCAGGCAGAGCAGCCCCTCCCACAGCCTCCTCAATGACCTCCCGGGCAGCTTTTCCAGGCTGTCTCTTTGGATAACACGGGAGCTTTGGAATGAGGCAGGGAGAGAAAGACGTGAGTGGTGGGGGTAGGGGAGCCTTTCTCTGAGCTTATTAAAAATCTTTTGTGTGCCAGAGAATACGTCCAGTCTTGTCCGTCTTGCTCCCCCAGCACTTAACTTTTTCAGGCCTGACGGGCATAAACGCTTCAGTTAGTTCCTGAAACCAAAGACCCTCCTTGGCCTTCAACTGTGTCTGGGTTTCCTTTATGTGGCCGTCATAATTAGGCAGCGGGCCCGACCCCGGGTCCCGAGGTGCCCGCTCCAGCTCTCCACAGGCCCCGCCATGCCTCTGAGGACCCACACGCTGTGCCAGGCTGGAAGAACAGTCTGGAAGGAATGCCCGTTGTCAAACAAATCATCACTCAGGGAACACAAAAGCCGCAGGGACCCTCGGGGTGCTGCTGCCACTCGGGCCGGCTTCATCAGAGAGTCCGGCCTTCCTGTGTGGCGCTCAAGCCCCAAGTTTGGAGACAGAAAGCTGGCTCGTGGCCAGCGGCGGCGGCGGCGGACACCTTATCTAAACAAAGGGAGAGGGTACAGAGTGCAATGTTATCACAGGCGCACAACAGGCTCCGAGAGGGGAAAGGGTGGGTGGACACTGCGTGGGTGGTTTTGCGTAGCGATTTTCTTTCTTTCTTTTTTTTTTCCTCTCGCGGCCATTGTTTTCTTTTTTATCTATTCGGTTTTGTAGTATCCGACAGCCAGGCGCTTGGCAAAACCTGGCGGCCATACCCACCCGGACCTTCCCAGTCCCAATGGCCCCTGTCAACTTTTACAACCCCGAGCTGAAACTCCAGGCGTATCTCTCAGGACCGGCACCCGGCCATTTATTTGCCCAGCCTGTCCAGCCTGACATTTTTCGCGTATGCGTTACCCCTGCACTTGCTTCAACTTCCCTCCAGCAAATGCCAGTCAACGCCCGGTCCAATTTCCAGCTGGGAGGCATCAAGCGTTTCATCTTTTCAGGCTCTCGTGCCGTTGACTGTCATTTTCATCTCCGTTCAGCTTTTGACCTGAAGGAAGAGGAAGACTCCTCCATTGTGAAAATTGCTCTCTTTCACTGGGAACCATTGTTAGTGCTAACAGCCTCACCAGGCCTACCATCAAAGGGCCCCGTCTGGACCCCCTGCCTGCAGGGGTCGGGGACACACACACACATACACACACACACACACACACACGACTCCGAGGGGACACGGTTGGCCCAGGTCAGTTGGTGAGGGCCGCAACCTCTGCCACTTCTGTGGCCCCCTCCTTGTTCTGGAACCCTGGTCAACCGGGCCTTTCATTCTTTTTTTTAATCCTTTACACAAACAGTGTGTGGGCATGAGCATGCATATGTGTGTGTGTGTGTGTGTGTGTCTTTGAAATCATCCGCAAAAAAAGGTGGGGGGGGGCGGCCGGTTTCATGGTTGAGCCTGACCTGGTGCGAGGCGGAATACATTATTTCTTTCCGAGCATGGCTAGCCTATCTGCACGTGAAGCCCAGATCAAATGCGGCCCACAGAAACAATGGTAGGAAGCCAAGCCAGAGTGAATCGATTCCTTGATCCTCCTGTACCAAAAAATTAAAGAGGAGCACTCCTGGGGTTTTTAACCCAGTTAAGACTTCAGCGACGGCGTGTTTCCCATGTTCCCGGACCTCTTGTTCTGGCTTCCTTTTTCTGTGTCTGAAATGTGGAACAGAGCAAGCAGTGTCAAGTTCTGCAGGTCCATCTGGCTGTTTAAGAAAAAAATCAAACAACTCCACCCCTTCACCCTCAACACACTCACACACACACACACACACACACACGCAGGCTTGTTTTGCCTTTTTCCCCGAACTCAACAGGACAGAATCTGTCATTACCCCCAAACAAGGCAACAAGAAGGAGAAGGCAGAAAGGGCTCTGTCAAGCATCAGTTCTTCAAGGGGAAATGTCTTCAGGCAAAGAAAGTTCTATTCCCGCCTGTAGCCTGTCCAGTCTCTCCAGCCCCAAGTGGTGAGCCGGCCCCTCCGCTCTCAAAGAGCTATTTAAATATGTAGGTGGTCTTGCTCCTGTTGACTGGGTTTTATGTCAGCATTGACCCCAGGCTGACCCCAGCCCTGAAGATCCCAGATTGCCCTGCTGGCTGAGCGCGGGAGGGTGGAGCTCACTGTTGAGTGAGGCCAGCCACCCAGGGCCTTCTGATGGGCCACCAGGGCTACCCTGTCAGGCTGGTGGGCTGCAGCCAGCATCCTCTCCTGACCTCCACTCTAACCCTGGATAGGCCCTTTATTTAGATGCCACAGTACAGCCTGATCCTCAAGTCCCAGATTCACTTGCTGGAGACAAGCCAGAGGTGACCACAGGCCACAGAGGCCTCAAAAGGGAAGGCTCTGGAGGAACTGGAATGGAGAACCAAGGTTAGCATCTCCAAGGCCTGAGTTCGCATCCCAGCTCTCTCGCTGACTGTGTTATGTGGCCCTCGGACCCTCTGCTTAACCTCTCTGGTGATGACGGCCTCCACCCCAATCAAATGGAAGAGGAGAAGATCACAGAAGGTGGAGCAGAGAGAGATTGGGAAGTGCTGGCTTTGAAGTTTGCAGTGAGGCGACCACAAGCCAAGGAACGCCAGCCCGGTGAAACTGATTTTGGACCTCGGACCTCCAGAACTGTGGGAGAAGAAATCTCTGTTACTTTAAGCCACCCACTTGATGGTCATTTGTCATAGCAGCCCTGGGAGATGGATACAGAGTTCACTAAGTCCCCACCTCCCAGTACCACCAGGAGGGTTAAAGGAGGCGCTACTACCTATCAGCACCTGGCTTGTAGTTTCTACATGGGCTCTTACAACATGCTGGTCACGTAGTGGACCAAGCAGGCATTGGCCACGTTTTACTGATTAGGACATGGAGCCTCTGAGAAATTGTCTTGCAGGTCACATGCTGTTTGGTGGCAGAGCCAGGACTAGAAGTGACATCACCCAGAGTCTGGTATCGCTCCCTCTCCACCACCCACAAGCCCCTCTTGTCTCCGAAAAATTTGAATCAGAGGGAAGGAGGCCTCGAGCTGCTGACCCCTCCCCCCTCCCTCCGCCAGCTTGGCAAGGCCTCCCAAGGGCCTGGAGGACAAGGGGACATAGAGATAATAACAGGGCTCCCCCTCCTTGAGGAGCTGTGGGATCAGCTATTACGCAACTGTACAGAAATGGTGGCCACGACGTATTGATTACAGAGTCTGCCAACCCCGTGCCAAGGCTGGGGGCTCCCCGGGACTCCCCTGCAGCAGGAGGGCCTCAGGGAAGATTGCCAGGAGCGCCCCACAGGGAGCCTCTCGGGGAGGCCCTATGCAATCGCTCACCCACGTGTGCCCCAGGGAAGGGCCTGGGGCCTGGTGACAACTCCTGACCCAGCCCAGGGAGCCAGGAATCTCTGGGGACCCTGGGAACTGGACTGCAAGGCTCAGTTGCACATCTCACACACTCTCTCTCTTTTTCACTGGCTCTGGCTCTTACTCTCACTTTTTCACCCTGGCTCCCCTCCTGCTTGCTCTCTCATTCTCTCTTGCACTGTGTTTGTCATCCTCTTGCTTGCTTGCTCTCTCTTTTTGCTCTCTTTTGCATGCTCTTTTGTTTCCCCACCCTCTCTCACGTTCTCATTCTCCTTGGCTCTTTTTCGTTGCCTCTGCTCACCCTTTCACTGGCTCTCTCTCATTGCTTTCTCTCTTGCCAGCTCCCTTGGGCTCGGTCGCTCTTGCTCGCTTCCTCTGCTTTCTCGTTCTCTCCCTTTCTTACTCTCTCCTGCTCTCTGGTGCAATGTAGGCTCCAGGGGTCCCCCGGGCTCCAGCGGGGGGTAGACTTACCTTGAAACAGCATCCTTGCTTAACCTCTCCCCCTACCTTAGCCTGCTTCTCTCCCTCCCACGCTGGTTTCTCCTGAAGGCATGCACTCCATAAATCACATGCACATGAATACTCATCTCAGGATCTGCTTCTAGAGAATTCTTGTCTAAGATACCATGTCAGGCTCCAGGGAAGCAAAAGCAGAGAAGACAGGCCCCTGCCCTCCAGGAACTTCCAGTCTGGTGGAAGAAGCAGCCCAATGGGGGAAAGCAGCCCACCCTGGAGTGCAGGGGAGCAGGTGATCTTTTGAGTGTGTGGAGTGGTAATCGAGGAAGACTTCCTAGAGGAGGTGACCCAGGTGGATGAGGGAGTAGAGGAGGGAAAAGAAATGAAAAGGGAGCAGCCAAGAGACAGGGCCACAGCAACTGCATGTGACTGGAACATGGGTTGACCAAGGTAGATGGCACAGGGTGAGGCTAGCAAAATTGCAGGATGACACCATCACAGCAGACCTCGGGGGCCTCAGCCAAGGAGACCAAACTTTCTCCTAAGGGCAGTGGAGAGCCATGGGAGGTTTTAGAGCACGGGTTCTTAACAAGGGGTTTGTTTGAATTAAAATCCAAAAAAACACTATTCTTGGCAGGGACATATTGGTGTGGGTTTGATATAGTTATTAAATAATGCACAGTATAGTGTGGACTTAGTAAGGGGTCCATGGTTTTTCACTTGACTGGCAAAGGGATCTGTGGAACAAAAAGGATTAAGAACCTCTATTTTAGAGGAAGCCAGGGCTATATCTAAGCCCTTACTTTGGCCACCTAGGAGAAGGAAAAGAGGAGCAGCAGCTGGAGGCACGGGGTTGGACAAGATGGCTTCTTAGGTCCCTTTCAATCTAGAAGTTCTAAAAGTTTCTGGGGAAGACAGGGAGAGCTTTGGGATATGGAGAAGAAAGCCGAGCAAAAGCTGGCTGGTCAAGGTCCCCTGACGGCAATTGTCAGGAGAGATGGCAAATAGAGTGAGCAGCAGGCCGAGGGGCTGCCTGGGTGCCAGGCTTAGCCGCATACCATATCCGCCTAGACCCATCAAGCCATCAGGCCTCGAGGCTCCTGAAGATGCCTGGGACTGGCAGACATGGCAGGAGGACGGAAGTGGGACAGCCAAGACGGCCTGGCGAAGATGGATTGGGGTGTAGCTGCGTCAGGCCTGGGACAGGGCCAGGTGGGCACAGGACATTTTCATGTCTCCAGCTTGGCGGGCAGGCCCTCTGCATGATGCTGGGACCACCCTCTGCCCCTGCCTGCCGGCTCAGTCCTGCCTGCCTTCCCTCCTGCCCACCCCGCCCCCCACCGGAGCATACTGGGGCCAGCCTGGGTGAAGGGTTTTCTGGCCTCCAGCTGTCGCCTGGGAGACCCATGGAGCTGCCAAAGCCTCAGACTGCCCTTTCTGCAGGAGGCCCAGCTTGCTGCCACCCAGCGTTTTCCCTCAGCCCTTCTGTGTGTCTGGTGATGGTGCCGGGAGAGCTGATGGCAGCGAATGGGCAGAGGCCCGGGGTGGAGGATGGGGAGGGGGGGGAGTAGCGAGAGGCCTCTTAGTCATTAGCATGCAACGCAGTTCAGCAAGCCTTTCTCCAGCGCCCCAGACACTCTTGCCAAGTGCCATGTGCGGAGTGGCAGGGAACAGGGCAGGACGAGGTGGCCAGAACCAAGAGTCCTGGGAAGACAAGGAGGTGCTTGTCAGGGTTCTGGGAACTGGCTAGGCTGCAGGGCCCAGGGCAAGTCTGGGTCGCCTGGGAGTCAGGCGACCAGCACCCCACCCCTCTGACCTCCACCCACTGTCTTCTCTTCCCGACTCCTTCTTCCCTAGCTTGCTAAGACCCTGCGGCATAGGAGTCAACTTTAATTCCTCTCCATGTCATTCCACAAACGCAGAGAACTTCTACTAAATGGGGAAAGATGGAGGGGCAGAGCAGTGGGGGAGTTTGAGGGCGAGGGTTTCTAACCATGCGGCAGGGGGTTATTCTCGCCCCTGCCCTCCAGGAGTTCACAGTCTAACGGGGGAGACAGCTACTGTCATGGCCACCTACGAAGCAACCAGCCATGGAGGAGAAATGTCACCTAAAGCAGACATCACTTGCCCCGCCCCAGGCACTGTTCTAAGGGCTTAACACACCTTAATTCGTTTCCTTCTCATCCCCACACTGAGCCAGGTGCTAGTGCTAGTCCCATTCTACAGCTGAAGAAATTGAGGCACAGAGAGGTTCAGTAACTTGACTAAAGCCCCACCGGCAGAGCGGGGCTTTGTCCTGAGCAGCCTGGCTCCAGAGTCCATTTGTCCTTCCCCACCAGGCCAGGCCAAAAGAGTAACAACATCTCTTGGGCCTTTTGGGGTAACACTGGCGAGCAGCCAAGAGCGCAGGCCCTGGAGGCTGGCAGACCTGCCAGCAGCTCGTTAAGGGGCTTAGGCCAGCCCCTCGCCTTCTTTAAGGCCTCCATTGCCTCTGGGGTAAGATGGGGCCAGCAAGTGCAAAGCCCTTTCCCCATGGTGCTGCTGGGAGGAGCCAAGGAGCGACGATGGGAGGTGGGGCACTTAGCACAAGGCTGGCACCCAGCAGACGCTCCCCAGATGGTGCCTGGTGCTTTCTTGACCTGGACCTTGAAGCCCCATGAGGCACTTTTGTGTCAATTCATTCGACTTGACAGAGAAGGAGCCAGCTGGGGGCTCTAGGGCCTGGCGCCAGGGCTGCCTCGAGGGATGCGTTTCAGGAATGGAGGATGACGTAGGCCGTGCTCAGGTCCCCAGAGCGTCTCCCTCCAGCCCCCCACCCCAGCTTCATCTCGTCCCTCTCAGACTCCTTAGGTGACCCCATAAGGGCACATGGCTCGGCCCCCTTCATCAACAAGAGGCCTGAGAGGCCACAGCTGCCCCCAAGTACCCAGAGCGCCCAGTCAGCCAACATTCCAGATGAAAGGCTGGAATCTGAGACCCAGGTGGAGGGACAGAACAGGCCCCAGGGTGCGGGGGGGGGGAGGGTAGGAGCCCCCACCCCAATCCCCTTGAGGAGCTACAACTACTGCCTGGGATTAGCTCCCCGCAGGAAACCCACCCCTAAGCCAGCACCCCCTGCCCGGGGATTTGCAGATGGCTCCCTGATGAGATCAAGGAGCCTCCCTGGCTGGCCTCAGATGCAATTAGGAAAAGTGATGTGGAAACGTGAGCACTGGAAACTGCTGCTTGTGGGGGACTCCAGCCGGCTCTCTCTCAGGCCTCAGTCCTGGACCAGCTTCGGGCCACCTGCACCCCACACACACGGGTTAAATTTTCTCTTCCTTCCTTGGTGCCCAGGTTGTGACGTGTATACACCTTTATTGAAGAGACGCCAACCTGGTGTTACACTTCTTCTTTTTACCTGTCTAGTTCCGTGTTCCCGTTATCAACTGCTGCGTAACCAATCACCCCAAACTCAGTGGTTTAAAACCACATTTACTTTGTTCACAAATCTGCAAGTGAGGCTGGGCAGGGTGGGGACTGCCTGTCTCTGCTCCACCCGGTGTCAGCCGGGGCAGCTGGAAGGCTGGGGAATTCAGCCAGAGCAGGGACTAGAACCTCTACACTTGACCTGAGTGCCGGGCTGCTGGGCTTCCTCGCAGCATGGCAGCTGGGTGCCAAGCATGAGCGTCCCATGGAGACCAGGCAGCTCAACATCCCCTGACGACTTCACCTCAGATATCAGGCAGACTCACTGTTTTTCGGTTGTTATTTTTTTTAATTGAAAAATGTATTTTAGCAGAGCGGGTGTAGCTCAGTGGTTGAACTCCTGTTTCACACGTATGCGGTCCCAGGTTCAATCCCCGGTACCCACTAAAAATTTTTTAAATAAATAATGTATTTTTAATGTCAATGTCACATGTTAGCTAATACAAGATAATAACTACAATAACAATAAATCTGCATTGGTCTATGGTTAGATTCCCCCCTTATTTTTGTTCATTCCTCAGTCTTGAGGGATTTGGGACGATATCCACTCTGACCACTTCAGGCGAAGAAGGGACATAGATTTTACGGAGCAGAGGAATGGAATTGTTTTGCTTGCAGTTGAAGATACTCCTTGCTTTTGGATAGGGCTTGTCCATCATCATCATTTTGGTATTTGCCCAGGGCAGGCCTGACAGCCTCACTTTCGCTATAATCACAGGCCTGCTCATTTGTGGAGAAGGTCCGCAGACCCCACATCTCAGAAGAGTGTCAACGTCTGATGGGATGGACCAGGGCAGTCACATTTAGAAAGTAAAATCCACCACATCCCCATCCTAGACCGCATGATCTGTGAGGACAGGGGCATTAGTTGGTGCTAAAAAATAATAATAATAAAAAAATAAAATAGTTTGCAGAAGGAAAAGAAGGAGAGAGGGAGGGAGAAAGAGATTGTATCACAAAAGGGCAAAGGTAGTCACAGATTCTTTGGAGCTGGAAGTTACTGAGACAATCATCGAGTCTAAGTTTCCCATTCTACAGATGAGATAGCAGGTCCAGGGGTGAACACCACCAGCCCGACATCAAAGAGGAGGATCGGTAATAGCCAGTATCTAAGTTTGCCTTCTCCCGACAAGGAGAAGTGGGGAGGGAGGTCTCTTGACACCCGCCTGTGGTCTTGGGCCAGCCCCAGTCCCCAGAGCCAGGGCCATTTTGGCACTTGGGGGCAGCGGGGAAAAGTCAGCTTCATCCTTGGACTCAGCTTCCTCAGACTTTGTTTCTTGAGCCTGTGCCCAGTCCCTGCCTGGCTCCCTCAGGGTGGGCCTGACGGGACCTCCACCAGCACTGGCCTGCTTGGGGCTGGATCCTGCCCTTACCCCTGAGCAGCCATCAGCCTTCTCTGGACCCCCCATCCTGGGCTCACTTGATGGCTGGACCCCACCCACCCAACTTCCAACCCCGCCCCAGATGGCGTGGGGTCAGGGAAAGAGCGCTCGTTGGGGAGTCGGACAGGTCTCGGCCCGAACCACAGGCTCAGGTTGGCGGGAACTTTGGTGGGTTTCTCGGCCTCTCATAGCCCCCCATTTGCCCTTCACAAGGTCCCTGGCAGGCAAGTGGGGCCGAGTCAGCGGAATCTCATCCGTGAAGGGCTCAGCTCAAGGGAGGCGCTCAAAAATGGCATTTTTCTCTGCCTTTCCCTGGTCCTCTGTGGTCTCAGGAGTGGCAGCAGCACCCAGCCCAGGGCTTCCTGAGGCTCCATAAAATGGAGCTTGGAAGGGAAAAGGGTGCTTGCTCTCCCAGCCCTGGCCAGGAAAGGTAGCTCCCGAGTCCAGCCTGCTCAGTCAGGCTCTGAGATGGGGAGAGTCACCCACCAGCCCTTCTCTCCCAGCCTGGCGAGAATATCCCTCGTCATCCGACTTCTGTGAGTCACCAAGTATTCCAGTTACATCTCACTGCTTAGAAAACTACCCCAAAACTCAGTAGCTTGACACAACAACCATTTAGTAGCTCTTATGGTTGTCAGGGGCCAGGAATTCAGACAAGGTTCAGCCGGGCACATCTTTAGCAATATGTGGCATGGACTGGGGTGAGCTGCTGGTCATCAGCTGGCATCTGCCCTGGTCTGGAAGAGCCCAGGCGCCTTCACCCCTGTGCCTGGTGCCTGGCCAGGGAAGGCTAGGACACTGGCTCGGTGGGACCTCTCTCCCTTTCCATGTGGTATCATCACCTCTCCCGGTGGTCTCTCCAGCCCTGTCGTTGAACTTCTTCTAGGGTGACTCAGGGCTCCAAGAGACAGAGACAGGAGCTGCCAGTTCTTGATCGCTTCTGCCATCGGCCGTTACTGCCACAGCTGGAGCCCAGCCCAGACTCAAGGGAAGCGTCAAAGAATCTGCAGTCCCACTTTCGTCTGCCATAGCCCAGCCACCTTCAGACCCAAGGCCTCAGCTCCTGGAAAGGTCTGCCCACCCGAGCTGTTTCGGGCCCAAGATCAGACCCATCTCTCACACCAGGTCATAGCTAAATTGGCATTTAAATTGGGTTTATATCATTCTCTAATGAATTTGGAGAAGGGCTTACCAATTAGCCACCCGGTGAGTTTGACTAATGTGACCAAAGATCACAGAAGGGTCGGGGGTGAAACGAGGAACCAAGTTCCAATCCTTCATAGGTGAGGCTCGGACCCAGCCTCATGGAGAGCCCAGTAAGGTGCAGCCTAAGGGTGTGGGCAGCCCAGAGCAGCCAACCTGCCTGACCCCTCCAAATCCACCATCCTGGGGTCCCAGGAGAAGCAGCTGACCTCAGCTGAGCTGTTCTGTCCTTTTCAGAAAGATGCTGATTGGACGGATAAAGGACTTGGGTTGGAGGTCCAGTACTCAGAGTGTCTGGGTTTCAGCAGGGATGACAGATGCTTGTCACCCAGGCCACTGCGGGCGGGGAGCTCAGAGGTTGAGAGAGCTTGGCTCCTGCATTGCTTTCTCTCCCCTTGGCACCTTCCATGGCCACCTGCAGAGCTCTGTGCCTCAGTTTCTCCCCTTCCACGTGGGATGGCACAGCTCAGTCTTGCTTGTGGAGAGCTTGAGTTCCTAGAAGCTGATTGTCATTGTTGTTCAGAGCAAGGCAGCTAAGCCTCCCCCGGGGCCTAGCTCATCCCTCCCCTTGCCCCTGCACTCCCTCCCCCCCTCCCCCCCTACCAGCCCAGGCAGACTCCCAGTCAATGAAGCCTGCTGTAGTTTGCTGAGGTCAGGTCACTTGGTTATGGTTTTCTGCACCTAGAAAAGCAAACCGGGCACCAAGAGGAAGATGAGAGCACTCCTCAGAGCTCTCCCTCTGAAGGCCAGGACTGCAGCCCCCCCAGGCCATCAGCCTGGGCCTTGCACTTCCACTGGAAGGTGCAGCCACCCACCCACCCACCCAGGGGAACCTAGGCTCATGGTCTGAACACAGGCTAGGGGAGGAGGGACCATTCAGGAATGACCTCACACAGGGAAGTCTGTTCCTTTTATTCTTTCAATTGTGATAAAATATATGTAACTTAAAATTTGCCATTTTAACCATTCTTTTTTTTTTTTTTTTTGAGGTACCAGGAATCGAACTCAGGACCTCGTACATGGGAAGCAGGTGCTCAACCACTTGAGCTACATCTGCTCCCACCATTCTTAAGTGTACAATTCAGTGGCATTAATCACATTTGCAGTGTTTGCAACCATCACCACTATTTCCCAAGTTTTTCAGCACCTTAAAGAGAAACTCTGTACCCATAAGCAACCCTCCCATTCTTTTTTTTTTTTTTTTTTTTTACCGGGAGGTCCCGGGGATCGAACCCAGGTCCCTCCATATGGGAGACAGACACGCAGCCATTTGAGCCACATCCGTCCCCAGCTCCCCCCTTTCTTAATCTTTTCATCTCTATGAATTTGTTTGTTCCAGGTATTTTATATAAGTGGAATCACTCAATATTTGTACTCAACATGACATTTTCAAGGGTCATGCATGTTGTTGCATGTATCAGAACTTCATTTGTTTTTATGGCTGAATAATATCCCATTGTATGAATATACTACATTTATTTACCCATTCATCTGTTGATGGGCATTTGGGTTGCTTCCATCTTTTGGCTCTTGCGGATAATGCTGCTATGAGCATTCAAGTACAAGTATCTGTCCAAATCCCTACTTTCAGTTCTTTGGGGTATATACCTAAGAGCGGAATTGCTGAGTCTTATGGTAATTCTGTGTTTAACCTTTTGAGGACCCGTCAAACTGTTTTCCACAGCAGCTGCACCATTTTACATTTCCGTCAGCAATGCAGCAATTTCTCCACATCCTCACCAAATGCTTCTATTATCTGTCTATTTGATTCCAGTCATCCTAGCAGGCATGAGGTGGTTTCTTGTGGTTTTGATGTGCATTTTCCTAATGATTGATGATGTTGAGCATCTTCTCGTGTGCAGAGCAATCTCTTCTTATGGCTGTTGGGCAGCATGGGGATTGGGCAGGTGGAAACCCAGCAGACTATTCACCCTGTCCATGAAGCACGACAGGCCTGCAATGGGTAGAAACAGAAGACAGTCGGGCATGAGAAGTCACAGGCAGACGCTTGCAGTCTCTGAGCTCTGACTGGGAGCTCGGTGCCGACTGAGGGCCTCTCAAGACAGAATCTGGTCCCCCTGCTCATGGCAACTTCAAGAGAGGGAGCTTTCTTATAGAGTCATTGTAGAAGGTCAAACTGAAGCCCCCAGAGGGGAAGTGAGAGGTTCAAGGTCATACAACTGACAAATAGGCAGAGCCACAGATTCAGAGCCAGGCCTGTCTGCTGCAATTTCTGTGCCCTTAAATTCTACTCTGTTCTATGTCTCCAGGATAACAAAGCACAGTAGTGGGTATGTGTGCATTTGTGTGTGTGCGTGCATGTGTGTGTAAGCTTAAAGTAATACAAATAGATTTCAGCACAATTTGAGTAACAGCATAAGTGACACTTCACTGTTTTAGAAATGTACCACAGTCCCTGGCATCCCGTCATTTCTGACTGGTACCAGTTCATGGCCATGATCATGGGTTTCTCCCTTTTGGTCCCTCTTCTTTTCTTGCCCCTTCCCTTCCCCACTTTGCATCTGCCCCCCTGGAAAATTCCTCCTAATTTATTAGACAGAACAATCCAGTCCTGACTTAACTTCACCCACTCCCCACACAGATTGGGGAAAGGCCCAACAAGGTTCATTAATGTATTGCAATAATTTTGCACCAACCAGAGATAAATACTCAGGTCTCTCCGATCTCACCCTCTTGCTGCCTTCCTTCTTTGCCACAATTTGGGGCTGTTTAAATTGGTAAAGACCTAGCATCAGGTAGAGCAACTTTCTTACTTTACAGTTGAAGACATTAAGTCCCCAAGAGGGGACATGACTTGTCCAATGCCACACAGCACATTTCTAGAGATTTGGGGCTAGAACCCAGGTATAGGGATGCCTAGTATTGTACTTCTTAGTATTTAGTGGGTCGTGTCCATAGGATTGGCTTTGGCTTTTCCAATGACAAAAAAACCTGTATTAGCTATCTGCTGCTATGTAGCAAAGCACTCCCAAAACTTAGCATCTTAAAACAACAAACGTTTATTATGGCATGTAGTTTCTGTGGGTCAGGAGTTTGGGCACAGCTTAGCTGTGTGATTCTGGCTCAGGGTCTCTGGCAAGGCTCCAGTCAAGCTGTTGTCCAGGGCTGCAATCTTTCCAGACTGCACTGGACTGGAAGGTCTGCTTCTAAGCTCACTCATGTGGCTGTTGGAAGGAGGCTTCAGTTCCTTACAACATGGGCCCCTGCATAGGACTGCTTGTGACAAAGCTTCTCTCCTGGCACTGTAGCACTTCAGATGGGCACCTGTCAGTGACCCATGAGAGAGAAAGAAAGAAAGAGAACCCGAGAAAGAAGCAGCAGTCTTTTTCTAACCTAATCTTGGAAATGACATGCCATCACTTCTTCCATATATTATTGATCACACAAACCAAACCTGGTACAGTGTGGGCAGTGACTATAAAAGGGTGTGATTACCAGGAGGTAGAATCACTGGTGTATTAAAGTCTATCTAGCAGAAAACCCAAGATGATAGTGGTTTAGACAAGAGAAAAATGTATTTCCCTCTCTCATAGACAAAGTCTGTGTAAGCAGTCCAAAGTTGACATGATGGCTCCATCTTCATGAGAGACCCAGACAACTTCTATCTTGTGATTTTTGCCACCTCATGGTCCAAGATGGCTGCTCAAGCTCCAGCTATCACATCTCCACTTCAGCCATCAAGAAGGAAAAGGTCCCCTTCCTTTTAAGAACATTTCCTGGAACTGACACATGACATCTACTTATATCTTCTTGGCCAAACCTTAATTACAAGGTTGCTTCTAGCCTGCAAGAGAGACTGGGAAATACAGTCTTTATTTCAGTTGGCTTATGTGACCAGTGAGAATTCAGGGGCTCTATTACTGAAAAGAAAGAAAGAATAGATGTTGGAGAACAAGTAGCAATCTCAGTCTTTGATAATCTAATGAAAGCTACAGACCTTTTCATAGGAAAAAAAAAAATCATATACATATGAAATTGTGTATACAACTTCAGAGGGCTTGCCTTTGCCTTGAAGCCAGTTCATAGATGCCACATGAAAAGATTCTGCGGCCCTGGCCAGGCCCTCACTCTGTTCCTGTGTGTGAATGGTCTCGACTTGGGCCCCTTTGGCAGGGTCCTAGGGAGAGGGTGAGGAGAACCTTGGGACAGGCCCAACACATTTCCTCAACAGGGCATGGGCACCTTCATCCACGCATACCCAGTAGAATGTTCCACCCCAGGAGGAGCCATGCAGCATCCAGCAAGAGCATGAACCTCACTCTCCTTCAGTGACTCAGTGCAAACCAATAGCTGCTAAGGAAGGAACCACAATGGGTCAGGGTCATGGGTTATGCTAAGATACACCCTCCTGGTGTTTCCAAGAATCAGTAAATGGAGTTAACTGGAACCCCAAATAGGCTTTCCTCTGCCAAGATGGCGCACGCCACATTATAAGTTACAGGCACGAAGCCACCCGCAACACTATTTGAATTAATCATACTTTTCCTAGAACTGAAAAATGGTCCATTGTTAAAACCACAAGGAGATCCCACTTCCCATTCATTAGAATGGCTAAAATAAAAAAAATTAAAAAACTGACAACACCAAGTGCTGACAAAGAGGAGAAGCAGACAAAGCTCTCGGACATTGCTGGTGGGTATGTACAACAGCACAGCCACTTTGGAGAGCAGTTTGGTAGTTGCTTATAAAGTTGTACATACTCTAGTTGCATGACCCAGCTATCCCATGCCTGGATACCTGCCCAAGAAAGATGAAAGCATTTGTCCACAAAAGGATGTGAACATCAATGTTAACAGCAAGATTATTCCCCCAGCTGAAACCTGGAAACAACCACACATCCATCCAGGGATTAATGGATATACAAAATGGTGGCACACTCACACAATGGAAAACTGCTCAGCAAGAGAAAGGGATGAACCATTGACAGACACAACAACCTGGACGGTTCTCAAATGCATTATGTTGCATGCAAAGAAAAAATTTAAAAAGCCGAGCACAAAAGAGGACACACGGTATGCTTCCACTTCTATGAAATCCAAGAACAAGCAAAATTAAGCTACGGCGATAGGAATCAAAAAAGGGCTTACCTACTTGGGAGGTGCTGACTAGGAAGGAGTGTGAGAGAAGGTTCTGGAATGATGGAAATGAACTTTATCTCGTTAGGAGGGTGGGTCACACAAGAAGAGGGGTGTTCAAAGCTCCTGGCGCTGTAGCACTTCAGATCAGTGCCTGTCGCTGCATGTAAGTTATGCAGAACTGAAAAAAAGAGGGGAAAAAAGGATCGGGCCGAAATGCTGGAGCCAGCACACCACAGCAAAAACCCCAGCCAGCCACCTGCCTGCCATACAGAGCTGAGCTCAGGGCTGGGTCAGCCCAAGCAGTTCAAGCTGAGAGAGGTCAGGGCCCACCAGGGAAAGGGGTTCTACCAAGAGTCTGTTCTAAGACAGCCCCAGCCAGCCAACGTGCAAATATTAATGGTAATAATAACAGGGCTGAAAGAGACACGCCCCCACCCTGCCCGAGTTCTCCCAAACATGGTCCCTCTGCTTGGAGCAGCTAGCTACCCAAAAGGCACAGGGGCTCAGGCTGGTACCCAGTGCCCTTCCACATCTCTTCTGTCCCATCAGACCACTTAAAGCCTGCCAACATGGCCAGGCTGGGGTGAACGCAGACGCAGTGAATGACTATTCTGGTAGGGACTCAAAGGTCCTTCCAGTCAGCTCCCCATTTTACAGAGGAGGAAACTGAGACCCAGGGGGGCAGGGTCTGGTCCGTGGTCACACAGGGGTTGGCTGGGTGTCCAGGCTCCCCAGCCCCGTGCTAACACACCCACAAACAGTTTCCTCAGCTGCTCAGTGCTTTCCTGACAATATTGCCAAAAGGGCTGAACTAGATACCATCTTTGGTTTTCTTCATTTTCTCTCAAAACTGTTTGCAAATATATATATGTGTGTGTGTGTGTGTATGTGTGTGTCTGTGATGGAGGCAGTTTTTCCCTCAGGTAGATTACAGTCCATTTTGGCCGGAATGTGACCAAAAAAAAAAAAAAAAAAAGTCTAAAAGCTATGGGGGTCTTGTCTCATCACACAACTCCCAAGTAGCAGGTGGTGTCCACACATCTGGGCAGGATTAGAGAGTGGGTCCAGTCAGAGAGGCCATGCCTCCCCTCACCCCCAGCTGTGGGACCCTTTACCTTCCCAAGGGGCAGGTATCTCTTGAAACTCCTCAGTTCACACTAAAAGAGACCAAAATACCAAGTGCAAAAGGCCATTGCCCCAGACTTGAGTGGCAGCATGACATTTCCCTGTCTAGGTAGCTTAGAACCCTCTCCTCTTTCACTCATTACTGGAGTTGCACCC
Organism: Tolypeutes matacus; assembly: GCA_026826555.1. Classification (NCBI taxonomy): domain Eukaryota; kingdom Metazoa; phylum Chordata; class Mammalia; order Cingulata; family Chlamyphoridae; genus Tolypeutes; species Tolypeutes matacus. The sequence continues at coordinate 9,661,206 of JAKSZT010047090.1, forward strand.
TTTCAACCTCCAAACACACACACACACACACACACACACGTGTGCTCATGTGCACGGGCAACCCAGAAACCCAGCCCTGTTCCGTCTTCCTACCCCTTGTGATGCTCTAAACTCCAAACTACTGATAATAGAGCAGTTATGAGTTCTTGAGGACCTACTATGTGCCAGGTACTCAATAAAAGAGATAGAGTTCTTTGATTGCAAGCAGCAGAACAAGACTTTGACTACCTTGGGCCAAAGGGAATTTACTGGCAGGTGACTAGAGATCTGCCTAGTAGATATAGGAAGGCTGGAAAAGAAACTTGGCATTGGCAGGGCCCAGGGCACAAATCCAAGGCCAATCAATGAGCTCTTACCATCCTGGTATCTCTGTTATTCTGCTCAAAATCCAAATGCCAGACAGGAGTGTAAATGGCACAGCCACTTTGACAAGTCTGGCAGTTTCTCACAAAGTTAAACATACAACTACCAACCCATTAATTCCACTCCTCAGAATACACCCCAAAAAATAAGAACATATGGCCATAAAAAGTTTTGTACAGGAATGTTCGTAGAAGCTTTATTCTGAACAGCCCCCAAGGTGGAGTCAACTCAAATATCCATCAACTGGTACATGCATAAACAAATTATGGCATATCCATACCATGGAATACTACCCAGCAATATAAAGAAATGTGACATTGTTATCTCCCACAACGTGGCTGAATCTCAGTCATTATGTTGAGCAAACGAAGCCAGGCACAAAAGAGGGCATTTTATATAAAATCCAAAACAGACAAAGGTAACCTCTGGTGACAAAAATCAGAACTTTGGGGGGCAGGGCGGGTATGGAATTGGTCTATATCCTGATTGTGGTGGTAGTTAAACAGGTGGATAAGTGTGTCAAAGCTCATCCAACGTCACACTTACTGCACATTTCAGCCAATGTAAATTATGCTTGCAAAAAAAAAAATTCAATTAAAAAAAGACTCGCAGGCAGGGCTGATGCCCAGGGCTGGGGATTCAGCAGCAAAGAGGGCAGGCTGAGCCCTCTCCACAGGGAGCTGCCATCTGGCCCCAGAGCAGGGGATCAAACCGAGATTATCCTGAGTCACTCACAGCTTTACCCGGTGTTGCCCTGGACAGCACACCCCAGAGCATGATGGGAGCTCTAGGGAGGTGGCCAGCAATGGCCTCAGAGGCCATAGGCCATTCCTACAAAGGGTCTTGAGGCCTGCCTGGAACAATCTAGCAACTCAGTGAGCTTGGGGGGCTGCTCTTCTTGCCCCTGCCCAGGGCTGCCGAGGCTTTCTCTCCTCTCCTGAAGACTTCTGGCCTATGGGACCTTTCACAAAAGGGAAAGTCTTATTTTTCATCTCAGCAGGGGATATATGAAGTACTCAGAACCAGAAATGAGAGCATCCTTTGGAAAGTACCAAGCTATTAAAGGATTTCTTACAAGTCCTGGCCAGTTAAGAAGTGGGAGGAAAGAGGCAGAAATAGGAGTGGGGGAGACCCACAGAGTGAAGGGAATGGCGAAGGCAAGGCATAGGCTTTGAGAGGGGGTGGCTTGCTGGTCAAAGAGGTTCTCAGAGGGTTACCAGGCAGTGACCTGTTATTTAATGACTGTCCAGGCTTTCCCTGCTTTGACCCTTAAGCCTCAAGATGCTGGAATGGCCAGGGAAACCCATGGTGGTAGAAACTGTCACCTAGGTAAGCAGAAGGACCAGGGTGCACCAGGGAATGCTGTCAAGGTCACCAACTCTCATTTCTTCCATCCTGAAGCATTTTATGTCGTCGACTGGCCCTCTAATGTACGATTGTCCCTACATTGCAGATGGGGAAACAGAGTCTTTGAGAGGTTGCTCTGAGACACAGGGATAGGAAATTGCAGAGTCAGGGCAAAAACCAAGATCTTCCAACTCCCACAATTGAAGCTCTTTACTCCACATTCAGTCATAATGACAGGGAACCTTCTTGGGCCCAAGAACCTTCCAGAACAGTGAGGCTGGCCAAGGGTTTCCCCCCTGTGGCAGGAAGCCTCTAAGATGCCCCCACCTACAATGTTCCCCTGTTGGTGTACATGCCCTTGTGTGATCACATCCTCTTGAGTGTGGGCTGGCCTGAGCAACCAACTTCTAACAAATAGAATAGAGCAGCGGTAATGGGATGTCATTTCTGAGATTAGGCTACACAAAGGCCCTACTTCCATCTTGAGCTCTCTCTGGCTACTCTCTCTCCCTCAGATTACCAGCTAACACATCATAAGGACACTCAGGCAGTCTCTGGAGAGACCCACATGGCTAGGAACCAAGGCCTGACAGCAACCAGCAATGGGGCTGAACTTGGAAATGGGTCTTCTGAGACCAGCCGGCAGCCACAGTGAGGGAGCCTTCTTGGAAGCAGGTCCGCCAGCCCCAGGCAAGCCTTCAGCTGACTGCAGGCCTAACTGTCTCTTAACCGCCACCTCCTAAGAGACACTGAACCAGGAGTACCCTGCTAAGCCAGGCCCAGATTCCTGAACCTCAGAAACTGTGTGCTAATAAATGTCTGCTGTTTTAAGCCACTAAGTTTGGGGGTCATTCGTTATGCGGCAACAGATAACTAATACAGCCCTCTCGCCCTCAAGTCTCCTCAGGCCAGAAAGCGTGACCCTGACTTTCCTGATCTGATACACACACACACACACATACACACACACACACACACCTCCCATCTCCTCTTTTGATATCTTTGCATTATTTGACTTGGTTTCCTTTTCCCTTTTTTTCCTCCCCTCTTCCCATTTCCCTAAAAAGCATGTCAAAGTGGGTCCTCCTACATGGAGAACATTTGAAATTGCAGCTAACGTCATCCCAGGAGGAAGCGAACCTTGAGCTTCCGTGCACTGTGCGAGTTACCTTGGCTGCCTGGAACGTGTTCCCGGAGCCTTTTGCGTGACTGCCTTTGTTTTATGCACACCCTAAATTGCGGCTGTGCCAAATGCTGAATGTGACCAGAAATGACACAGGATGAATAATGTGGCATATAATTATCACCACATTTCAGATGAGGGCAATATGCATTTTTCTCGCGCAGACGGGAGGCAATTTTATTTTGCAACACAAAATGCTCCATTTGGGGGGTCAGTTTTCGAGCAGCCCTTCATTCTGAAGCAATTTCACATGAATAAAAGCATTTGTATTCCTGGGCCACGCAATGCGCTTTATCCCAGCCCCTGCCTCTTGGTGTCTGACTTCTCCCCCTGATTCTGGCTCCTTTCAGGGAGCCAGCCCCAAATCTGAATATGATAAGGTGAATCGAGGGTGTTTCTGACTGAGTCCAGGTCTCTGGACTCTTGTCTCCTTTTCTGCCAACAGGAGATGAGTTGGCTTCGCTATAAACTGCTGTGTAGGACTCGGCTGTGGACACTGGGTCTCTAACGGCAGAAATAAGACCCTATGGACCTTACCATAGCACTGACGTTTTGTCCCTGAATGAAAATGTCCCAGTTTTCTTTCACCCCCAAAGCAAGCCCTGAGCCAAGGCTTTGGGTGCAGGTCGTTGATTTAGGAGGTGATCCAGGAAGCACAATGAGGAAGTGAGGCAAGAAGGCAGTAGCAGGTGCATCGACGGGCAGGTGTTTGCTGTGAGCAACCAGGGCTCAGTGGTGCTGGTGAATTCTGGGGGAGTGTATAGAAGAGGCCACAGAACTGTCCCACCAAGGGGGAAGGTGGCTGGAGCATTTATGCCCCCAGTGAATTCCAACTTGGTTCAGAGTTCACTCCTCGAAGCACGAATCCCCTGTCACTACCCTGGCAGCCCCCTTCCCAGGCCTGGCACAGTCTCGCCCTTAGGAAACACCCTGAAACAGAGGCACAGAAAGCTCACGGTGTATGCAGGAACGGTCTGCAGGTGAAAATTCCCAGACCTTCGAAATGATGGACAACCACCTTGAAAAGAGAGGACATCAATGGGAGTTTTATTTCCAGGTTTGAAATGAGTATCAGTTTAAAAGTCACAAGTATAAAAATCACACCGTCTCCAAGCTGGATCATCTACTTCAGGCTCCTTGCTTAACAGACAGGCAGCTGTGGCCTGGCCAGGGTACCTGACTTGCCTGAAGTGGACAACGTTGAGGGAAGAAATTAGAACCAGACACCGAATATGCAGGTTCTTGATCCAGTGCTCTCTCCGCTCAGACAGGCTGCTTCCTCGCAGTACTTTTTTGCATATCCGAACAAGAGCAGTCTTGGATTTGATAGGCCCTTTGCTGGCTAATAAACCCTCAACTTGCCAGAAAATGCGAATGAAAGACACAGAAAATCTAGGAAAGGTCAGCAGTCCTTCCATTTCCAACACACATCATTTCCACATCATAAGCAGCCAGATAGAGACCCCAACAGTTTGTCAGAAAAGAGAAGCCAGCCTCTGGCCACAGAAGGCTCGATGGTGAGCCAAACCCACGTCTCAAATGTGAACAGAGGAGGCTTCGAATGAGCTGTGGGATCTTGCCAAATAGGCACCTAATCCTCCTAGCTACCTGCAAAGGTCGCCAATCCTGCAGACTAGCAGGCTTTCCCTGGGGAGTCTGCTCCACCAGTAATAACAAAGTGGGATAATTTCATAGACTTCCTAGCATATGTTGCTCATCGATTGACCTCACGTTGTTGTGAGGCCAATGTCACTGGCCCCATTTTATGGCTGTGCCAACCAAGCACCCTGGCTCAGTGAATGTACACCTTCCAGTAAATTAAGCACTTCATCTTGAAATGGGAATGCTCACTCGGTTGAGGCAAAAGTCTCCTCGAAGGCAACCGGCAAAGGCTGGTTGGAAAGTGAGGCCCTCTGGTTTTCATCTCTACAGGGGGCCAAAGGCTGCTGGCACCGATATTCTGGTTAAAGCTCATGCATCTCTCCCTGGGACCCACAAGGTTTCTAGGAGTTTCCGAGAGCAACAGCCCTGGAAGTTAAGTCACGCAGAACCACTGCCAGTTATGAGTTTCAGCAGAGCAGGGAGAAAACCAAGAACACTCGCTGGTGGCCAGAGGAAAAGGAAGATGGCAGACCAGCACACTACTGCCCACATCGGGAACGTCTTAAGTCAGCTGAGGAGGGAGAAATCAAATTCCAGGACTGATGGCCCCTGAGATTAGGATGCCATTCACTCCCAGACCGACAAGTGGTGAGTGAGGCTCCCACCAAGGGCCAACTCCCAGAAGTCAGTGGAACTTCTGTCTCGCGACCACTCCTTCCACCCATTTGCTCATTCATTCAGCCACAAATATTTCAGGGAGACTCTGGGCCACGTGTTGTTCTAGGCACTAGCAATAGAGCAGGGAACAAAAGGGGCTAAAATCTCTGCCCTAGTGGAGGCTTACATCCTGATGGAGGAGGGAAGTTGGCAGTCAACAAGCTAAAGAAGAAAGATATATAATCTCTTGGACGGTTAAGTGCGAAGGAGAAAAATAAAGCACGCAGGGGGGTAAGGAGGGCTAGGGGAGAGGGCATTCCATTCTCAAAAGGGTGGCAGAAGAAGGTGTCACCCATGAGGAGATGCAAAGGAGGAGAGGGACCAGTCAGGAGTCAGGTGGGTGATGGGGGTGGGGGGAGAGAATTCCAGGCTGTGGGAATGGTCAGTGCAAAGGGCCAGAAGTGGGAAGGTGTCCAGGGAGTGTGGGGAATGGCAAAGAGATCAGTTGACTCGGGGGGGGGGTGAGAAAGGGTCAGAAAGGTGAAGGGGGACAATTCAGTAGCACCCTGGAGGCCTTGGTGAGGACTCAAAGCTCCCTTGAATGAGGCAGAAAGCCATTGAGAGGTGATTTCAGATTTTTGTTTGGTTTTGTTGAATTTTTTAAAAACTTTTTATTTTGAAAAAATTTCAAACATACAAAGAACTCTAACGTATTCCCTTGCCCAGATACCCAGGTCCACCAACTTTTAACATTTTGCCACATTTACCATATCAGTCTATCTATCATCTAGCCATCATCTATCTAATCTGTCTATTTTCTAAACATTTGAGAGGAGGTTGCATACATCATCCTCCTTGATAACTTAATACTTCCACATACATTCACTGGAAGGTTTTGAGCAAAGAGTGGCATGACCTGACTTAAGTTTTAATTAGATCCCCTGGCTGCTGTGTTGAGAAGAGAATGCAAAAGCCCGAAAAGGGGGAGCAAGGAGACCAGCTGGAAGCAGTGAGGGGGCTGGTAAGTGAGAAGTGCTGAGATACTGCCTATATTTAGAAGGTGGGGTCGACAGAATTTATTGAATGATTAGATGGGGGTGAGAGAGAATGGATTCGAGGATGATGTTAAGGTAATGGAAGGATGGGACTACCTTTCGTAGAGGTGGAGAAAGCAGCAGGTTCAGGGAGGCCAGTTTGGGATACGCTAAGTTTCAGGTGTCTGCTAGACATCTAAGCAGAGTTGCAAAAGAGGCAGGTGGACAGATGAGCCTGGAGTTCAGGGCTGAGGTCCAGGCCACAGTTCTACCTTTGGGAGTCTTCAGTCTATCAGTGGTGTTTAGGGCGATGAGACTGGACGTGAGCCCAAAGCAGGTAGGGAGATGAAGACGTGAAGAGACCAAGGACCCAAAAAAAAAACCACCTGCCAGCCATACTGGGGACTGGCACATAGCAGGAGACTACCCACCTCAAGAAAGTTCCAATTCAAGAGCTCTTGGCCTCACCGAGGATGGGCAGCCAAGGGACCACAGACCCTAAAAGTGGATGGGCCTCAATATCTAGGGGGCTAAGTCCAAAAGAGAAGACAAAGGAGTCAGAGAAAGGCATCTGTTCACAGCAAAATGCATCCTTCAGCATTTCAAAAAAGTGAAAGCATGGTGGCATTGGCTGTTGGTAAACAAGAAAACTTCTGCCTGGGGGGTGGGGGTGGGGGAGAGGAATGTGTTTCTGTGCAAAGGAACTGGGTGAGGGATGGGCAAGCCCCTGACAAAGGGTAGCCTCTGCTCTTCAGCACCTGTGCAAATGCCCTTCCAGTTTCCCAGCTGAGCTAAAGCACCATGTGAGCAGTAAACAGGCAGCTCCGGACTTCTCGGGAGCCATAATTGGAGTTATATATGTCTTTGATTGACTAGAAAAACAATAAAATGAGTGAATCCATGACTTAATCCCTTGTAGACAAAATCAGGAAGTAACCCCCACCCCACCCCCAACCCCTGGGCAGCCCCCTGGCAGGAGAACAGAGGTGAACCAGGGGAGGCTGGAGAGGATTATTCCATAAAGAGGGAGAAGGAAAGGCACCGGGGAAGTGTCACGGTGCATGCTGGGCAGACAAGTAGCTCGGTGTCGCTGAGACACATAAAGTTCAAGGCAGAGGGTGAGGAGAATGAAGCCTGGAAAGGTAAATCAGAAAGGGGGTGATAAACCACAACAAGAAACTTGGCCTTCATCTCTGGGCGCTGGAAACCCCACAAAGGGTTTTCAAGAGGGAATAGCAAAGTCCGATGTGCATTTTAAAGAGACTGTTCACAGGCAGTTCCGCAGACACCAGATTTGAAAAAGATGGGGCAGACAGCCCAGGGGCCTGAGGGGGTGGGGGGGGGGCTCTGACTGAAGCAGGGGCTTTCCCCCTCCTCCTCCATCCCTCACACCCCACCCTCACCCCCACACCTGCCCGGGGAATTCAATGGGTCAGGATTCTCTGCCTTGCCCACATAGCACTGTCAACCTGGGAGCCCCAGTGAGAGATCATAAAAGGGATCCCTGGGGGAGAAGGCATGGGGACCCACTGGCGGGGAAGCCTCATCCGTCAGCCCTCCCAGCAGCCGCTGACAGCTGGGCCCCTCGGGAATGCCAGTGACCTGTGACGTGAAGAGGCTTCCCCGGGCTGGGCAGGAGTCCTGATGCTCTCCCCCTCCCCTCCACCCAACAGCCCAGAAAAGGCTCCTAGGAGCCATGGGGGAGGAAGATCTAGTGGCAGGAGTGGATAGATGGGGAGGGATAAGGCACCCAGTTCCCAGAGGCTTTGGTTCCCTGGGCTGGGCACAGGGATAATAAGTTCACAAATCAACATATCTGAACGTATTAAGAGGAGGCAAATCAGGTAAACTGAGGCCCAGTCACCCCGATTGAAGTCAAGGCTGAGAATTTAGATCTTGATCTTGGTCCTCAGCAGAACTTCAGCCCTGCCCCCACTCCAAGCACAGCCTCTCCCCAAGGTTCCCCCCTCACTCATGTCTCACTGTTGGTCTTTGATCTCCCTGATGCCAGTGTTAGTGTGGGTCTACACCACAGGCCTGGGAGATTAAACAACTTTCCCCCATATTCCCCAGCAAATCCGGGCAGCACCGGGCTAGCCAATCTTCCCAAGCAGAGAGCAGAGAGCTAATCCCATCCAAACACCAGGAAACCGTTTCTCCAGGTCTCGCCAGGCCTCTGAAAGCCACAGGCTGGCAGGCGAGAAACTTCATTAAAACCACTCGGTGGCCTTCGTGTGCTGCAAACCCATTAAACAGCCAACATAATCCATTCATACATAAAAATAAGGGAAGGGGAAGGCGCGCGGTCTCACAGGATGTGTGTCTGGGAGAAACCGTTTCCATAAAAAAATCCAAACAGAAACGAAGTTCACGGGGAGGTTTTGGCAGCAGTTGCTTTTTGGCTTCTAGAAATTCTAGCCAGGAGAAGATTCCCTTTGTGGCCCACTTGGAAGCGCTCTGACTTGGATTCAACGAAATGAGGCAGGGGAAAGGGGCTCACAAGTCTCTGCTGGCCACCCAGCTGCTGAGGGTTTGTTCTAGAAACCTGGGGTAACATGTTCAGGGTGGCCAGTTGGGGTTCCACTGTCAAGGCAAAGGGCTGGGCTGAGGTAAGAAAGCAAATCACAGGTTCACCCGGGCCTACTTCCAAAGCCAGGCCACTGGGCTGGGTGTCCTCAGCAGCTGTGGCCACAAGACACTCCCAGAGCTTTAGAAAAAGAAGGAAAGACTCCAAGATTTAAATAACTCAGGCAGCAAGATCCCTGTTCCTTCCCATGGGAAACTACGGCATAGGCCAAGAAACCCCGCCATAGAGACCCTTCTCTAGAGTTACCACTGAGACCAGCCGGGTTGCCACATGTTGTAGGTAGACAGACACAAGTTGTCTTGCAGAAGAGAAGGTTAAGAGCCATTGGCTTGTTTTTCAAATAAGCTGGTAAGCCAGTAGTTTTCTTCTCTGTCATCTTTAAAAGAAAAAAAGAAAAAACAAGAATGCAGCTAGTTTCTTAAATTAGAGATCTGTTGTGTAATTAGACCATTTTATCTTCTGCGAGTTGTTGCTGTTTTCCCTCTGTGGTTTCCAGAAATGTCATTGGCTAGGCTTAAAAGTAGGGTTGTTTTTTTTGTTTGTTTTTTTTTTTTTCCTTCCAGAGAAAAATTCTATAAATATTTTCTCCCTTTTAGCATGTTTTAAATTTGAACGACATATTGTAAAGATAGCAAGAGTTAGGAAAGTCTCTCTTGGCCGCCAATGAAATGCGGTGGGAAAACTGATTAGAGAGGAAACTTCTGCCCACAGAGAGCACCACTAGGCCTCTCCCCACAGGGGTTCAGCAGCCAGCATCCTCCAGCTGCCTCGGCTCGCTGGCACTTGGGAGCTTGGGAGCTGGAGAGAGGGCAGGGCCACTCTCAGGGTGGGCGGGCAGGCTCTTCTTGGGGAAATTATATCCCTCTCTGATGGTCAGAATTCCACCATTAGTGATTCATTTCTTTAGATGGCCTTCCAAGCATGGATTTTGCATAGCTGTGTAGACCTTAATTATTTCTCATGTTAAAATGCATACCCTTTTCTCCAACAAAGGTATACAGGTAAACCACATGTGAACGGAAGCCTATGCAAAGGGTTATTCGTGGCAGGGTTATTTGTAGCTGCAAAAGACCAGAAACAACCTAAATGAATAGCCATTAATAGGAAACTGGTTAAATAAAGTCTGGCACATTCTCCTAATAGAATGTTATGCTGCCATTTAAAAGAAAGGAGTGAGCTATAGGTATGGATACCGAATGTGCTGTGAGACATAGCCTTAAGTGAAAAAAACAAGAGATAAGGAACTTTATGGTCTATTTATAATATAAGTCTCCTTTCAAAGGATATATATGCATAACTTTGTATTTGACATTGGCAGCAGGGGCGGCCTACAGGAAAGGGAGCAGAGTCAGAAGGATGTCTTGCTTTATATATATATATATATATATACACAGAAAACAGTACCCTGTTGCACTGTTTGTTTATGGGGTGCTATTATTTGTGGTTCTGAAAAGGATACATTTATATATAATTATATGCATGTATCCTCGTAGATGCCTTGATTATCTCTGGAAAGATACATGAGAAGTGAGAGGTGGGGTACAGGAACACCTCTTGAGTCCAACGTGGGTCCAAGAAGTAGTTTGACATTTTAAGGAGGCCATTCTCTCAGGTTGGAGTGGAGCTGGTCCTGGGCAGGTGGGCTGGGCCCTCACAAGGTAGGAAAAGAAACTTTATGCCGGTTCTGGGGGACTTTGGATCCACACGGGGAAGCATGGGCATCCAGCTCCTAACACTTTGTTCCCAGCCATTCCCAGGTGCCCCTCCTCTGTCCCACGAGACCCTGTGCCTACTGTGCCTGCTGCATCCCACTGATCAGATTTATTGGCCTGTCTCCACCACTGGCTGGGGCGCCCCAGGGCCCAGCACAGGGCCTGCACCTTAGAAGTAGGTGTGAGAGCCAGTGAGACCTGGGCATAGCTGTGGAGTTTGGGGGGAGTTACTGACGCCCTCAGAGCCTCAGTTTCCTCACCCGTCAAAGGGGAAGGACGCTAATAGCTTCGTCAGAATGCTGGGCCAAAGATGCTGGTAGATAACAAATGTGCCTGGCACACGGTGGGTGCTTGGTAATCATAACTGTTTTGTATAATATCTCAGTCAGTGATTATCGAATGGATAAATCCATCCAACGAGCCTGAGCTGAGTTCAAATGCAACTAATGCTCCCGATGGTACCACTTGAAGTCCCTGTGGCCAGGTGGGAATGAATGGATCAGATAACTTCTTATCAAGGCCCCTTTGGCTGCCTGAGGTTACCGGAAGAAAGGGTGAGCACCTGAAGAAAAGCAAGGAGGAAGTGCTTGCCTGCCAGGGGAGACAAAGAAAGTACTACTAAGGGTAGTGTCTCCATTGCTAAGCACTGGCTGTGCAGCAAGCATCATGCCTTGCTCCTGCAAATGCTGTCAGATTTAACTCTCACCAGAACCCTGTGAGGAATACATCATTAGCCCCACTTTACAGAAACGAACACTAAGGCTCAGGAAAGCAAAAGAACTCCCTCGAGCTCCCATTCGGGAGTTAGGATGCCAGCCCCATTTCATCTGAGTTCAGAACTCCTGTTGTCAACCGGCTTGGCCGCATGGCCTGAGGACGGGCCTCCAGCATAGCTCTGGGGAACCTGTGACTCACAGACACCAGCTGTCTCTCTCTGTCACAGGCCAGAGTGTGACTTCACCAAGCGCCTGGGAAATCTCCGTGGCAAAGGGGCCTGAAAACCTCTCGGTCACAGACAAGAAACAAATCTCTGGGGCATGTGTTCTGGGCCTGTGCTGTTGTTGGCAGCCAGACGCTGGGGATCGTGCCTCCTCTGAGCCATCGCCTGGAAGGTGGGCTGCCTCTTCCACTCCTCTCTCCCTCCCTGTGGCCTAGAGGCCGTTGACCATTTGGAAATCACTAAACTCTGCTAGGAAATCAATCTTGGTGTGTGCCAAGTGTGTGGGGGCAGGAGGCAGGGAATCTGCTCTGCAGATTGTGTTTACTTTCCCCCTCTAGCCTGGCTCAAGAACATTCCAGAAGTCCTGGAAGAAAAGCATGTTCGGCAGCTTATCCTCAGCCAGGCCCTCCCAAGAAGGTCCCGTGTCTGAGCTACCCTCTGTTACCCCATGCCACTTTGCCAAAATTTTGCCCAGTGTGGACACGGGGGTGCAGACAGCAGCAGGTGAGGGCAGGAGACCCCAGTCAGTATTCCCTGCTAGCACACCCCTCCTCCCCACCCCAGAGTCAATGTTCCCTAGAGGAGCCCACCCAGCTGGGGAACAGTGTTCTCAGGAGGCCAGGTGGCTTCCCAGTGGCACCAGGGCTCACCCAGCCTGCCAGGAGCTGGTGGCCCGGCACTGGCAGGAGACTCTCTTGGCCTCCCCCAGCTATCCCACAGGGGAAGGTCAAACTGCTAAAATGACCCTGACAGAAAGGAAGTAAAGGGCATTGGAATTCTAGACAATACTTCTACTTTGGTGGGTTTTGTGTTCCCTGTAGCCAGCACCTGAGGGGAGCATCTCTGTTCACTGCCTGCCAGAAGAGGGAGGGGCAGGACACACCGGAGTCACCTGGGTGGGTGGGTGGGGGGAGACCCGGGCAGGATGGCCACCCCATAGCCAGGAGAGCCATGTCCTCTGCTCACTCTTAGCCCAACAAATGGCCAAAGATGTGCTTCTGAGTGCTCCTGACAGCTGAAAGCAACCAAGACTGAAGTTCATGGTGGAAAGCCAGAACTTGGTCACCCACTGGCTTACAAGTCAACGTTGCCCGCTCACTGGCTCTCTCTCTCTGCAGTCAGGAATAGCTCTAGAAGTCAACGGGCCAGAAGGATTTAGTTCTGAGGTCAAACTTTCAGAAAGAAAAAATTTTCTGTCATCAAGGTGGAAGTACATGTTGCTTAACAGCCAAAGATCCAGAGGCCACAGTGGACCCCAGACGGCACAGGCTTTACAAATGGTCTCCTTTTAGATAGTGTTCTAGGTTTACTCTTGGAGGGCTTCTAAGAGGTCTGGCTCTCTGGAGTCCTCTGGAGCCTACCCCTTAGCCAACTCAACCCTTAAGCATAGAAATAAGCTAGGATTCCTTGGTTCTTAAGATATTTGGGATCCAGTCAGGTGTAAAATTTAAAAGCAAAGGTTACAGATTTGGGCAAACTTAGATCTGAATCCCAGTTTTGCCACCTACCTACTAGCTGTGGCCTTTGGGTAAGTTATTTGAGATCTCTGAGCTTTGCTTTCCTCATCTGCAAAACAATGCTAACAATAACACCGAAGTCAGGGCAGGAGCCGAGGGCACTGTGAGGCTTAAAACACATGAATGAAATGCTCCGCATTTTGCCCAGTGCCTGGCACACAGTAGGCACTCAAGAAATGTCCATACCTCTGGCTCCCCACAATTCTCGAGCCCAGTTCAGCCCCAGACGGGTATGCTGAAGCTCGAAGCTGTGAGACAACTGCCAAAGTGGATTCTACTCACTTCTCCCAGTTTTCCGAAGGGTATCCCTGGTCCCTGAAGACTGGGCTGTCTCCCCAAGAAAAGCAAGACCCCTCTGCTGGCCGAGGTGTCCTCCCTGACCCTTCCTTTTTGCAGCCACTTTATACATGTTGGATCCTTCAGACCCCTGGGGGGTGAGGGGGTGGGGGGCTCTCCCTCACGCCCCTTCCAGTGGTTGGGGTTGCCAATTAACAGGGTGCAGAGGAGCTGGGCTCCTGAGCTCACAGCCTGGGCTGCGGCCGCCGCAGCACACGCAGGTGATGCACCGGGGAGGCCTGAGCTCTGACACATCTTGAGGGGAAACCGCAAGGCCGAGCCGTTGTGCTTATTGGTGCCATAAATCACCAACTGCTGGCGGCCTGCTGCACCTCCCTGCCCCCGCTCCCTTCCAGCCAAGCTGTCCCCAGGGCCCCCCCGCCGACCCCCCGGCCGCCTGCCCTGCGCGACTCCCCCGCTCAGGGGCCAGAGCCAACCGCTTCCTTACAAGCAAGATGAGTTCGGCCGAGTTGATTTTTTTCTCCTTCTTCTTTTGCAGCCATCTGAACTGCCTTTGTTCCTGGACAATGCGGAGCGTGCAGCTGTGAAAGGTGGAAGGGGGAAGGGGTCATGGGCTGGGGGCGAAGGGTGGGAGGACAAGTGCCGAGGGGGCGGAGGGGCAGCCCTAGAGAGTTTGGGGACTCCGTGCTCCCTGGCCCAGGCATTCTTCTGAATGCTGGCTCCTGGCCAGCCCTCCTTCAAGCTGAGATGATCGCCTGGCTTCTGTATCCAGAACAGATTCACTATTACACTGTCCACAGTGCTTTAAAAAAAAAAAAAATTTTTTTTTAATGTGAAAAATTAAAAAAAAAAAAAAAAAAAAAACCCGTTGCAAGTTTCGACTCAGCCTCTCCAGACTCAAGCCCAGTTTCGGTGGGCATCTGAGCACCCACGGAGCACCACAGCCTGCCAGCCTGCCTGCTCCTCATGTGCAGAATGTCACCTCTGGTGGGGGAGGTCCCTTCCCTCCAAGGCCACTGCCACCAGGCAGTCTTCCTGATTTTCTCTGCTCCGGCAGGAAAGCCAGACATGCAAGGGCCTCCTTTTCTACCCAAGGAGTCTTTGGTTTCATGACCTGCACGGAGGAAAAAACCCTGGAAAGTGAGAAAAAGTCCCAAATCAGAGTTAAAGCAAGGGAGAAAGAAATTCTGAGGAGACTATCAGCAAACAGCAGCTCACCACATATCTGGAATTGGAAGACTGCTCCTCCTACGTGCAAACACACATCTGCGCGAACACGTACATGCGCGCGCGCACACACACACGGAACGTGGTTAGGAAATACTCTAAGACCTTAACAGTGGTCCTCTCTAGGTAAAATGGGGTCATGAGTGATTTTGATTTGCCTCCTTACCCCAGCTTCCTTCTCATTAGCTGTGTGATTTAGGCAAGTTTGCCTAATCTCTAATAGCTCAAGTTCCTCACCTATAAAATGGGATCATAATAGTATGTATTTCAGTGTGTTGTTGTGAGAATTAAATGAGATTATATATATCAGGCACGTATGGTAAGCGATCTATAAAGATAGCAATTCTCATTTTTCTCGATTTCCTTTGCCTTTTATAAGGGGTATGCGCTGCATTTTAATTCTGTAAAAATGTTGTTTTGTTCTAATGCAAAAAGTAATGTATGCAGAGAGTAGATGTGGCTCAAATGGTTGAGTGTCTGCTTCCCACATGGGAGGTCCTGGGTTCAGTTTCCGGTGCCTCCCAAAAACAAAAAAACAACAAGCACACAAACAAACAAAACTAACTCAGGGGAGCCGATGTAGCTCAGTGGTCAAGCACCAGCTTCCCACATACAAGGTCCCAGTTCAATCCCTGGCCCCAGTAACTCTAAAAAAAAAAAAAAAAAGTAATGTATGCATATAAAAATTCAAACAATATCCAGAAAACAAGTGAAAGGCTCCTCTTGCCCCTCCTTCTTCATACTGATTTCTTCCCTGGAGGGACCCACTATCCCCAGCCTGGCCAAATAGCTCACAGCCTTTCTCTCTGTGTTTTCAAAAGCACACAGAAATTGTTGGGCATACATGAACTCACGCTATACATATGGATCTTGCAATTTGTTTTTCTTCACTTCATATTTCTTGGAGACTATTTCATGCCAGCACATATTATTCTTTTTAACTGATGTATGGTATTTCATAGCATGGATGTTCCTTTTTCATTTAACCTCCCCTTCTGTTGGGAATTAAGGTTGTTTTCAAACTCTTGCCATGAAACAACAATGCTGTGAACAGCCATAAATAGTCTAGCTGCTCGTGTGGGTCTCAAAGAACCAGTCTCCAAAGTAGAATTCCTGGGAAAGAGCATGGCTACATTTAAAGGTGCATCGATATGGCTAAATTGCTCTCCAAAGAGGCTGTCCCAACTGAAATCCCCACCAG
Organism: Tolypeutes matacus; assembly: GCA_026826555.1. Taxonomy (NCBI): domain Eukaryota; kingdom Metazoa; phylum Chordata; class Mammalia; order Cingulata; family Chlamyphoridae; genus Tolypeutes; species Tolypeutes matacus. The sequence continues at coordinate 9,676,873 of JAKSZT010047090.1, forward strand.
CGGCCTATGAGTGCCTGTCTCTTTCTGCCTGCTCCAATCCCCTTCTTTCGTCTTGGTGGAAATGGCATCTCATTGCAGCTCTGCAGCTCTGATTTGCATTTCTCTGTTCAAAAGTGAGGCTGAGGGGGACGGATATGGCTCAAATGGTTGGGCATCTGTCTGCCATATGGAAGGACCTGGGTTCGATCCCCGGGACCTCCCAGTAAAATAAAAAAAATATATATAGAAGGCGCATGGGCTGCCAGGCTCTGTGTGCCGGTGAGCCGCCAGGCCCCGGGAGCCATGCAGCAAGATGATGACGTAACAGGAGAGAGACGCAGGGGAGAGACAAGACGAGATGCTCCGAAAGCTCTGAAAACCAGAAACCAAGGTGGCGCAGGTGGCAGAACACCTCTCTCCTACATCGGAGGTCTCCAGGATCGAGTCCTGGTGAAGACTGGAGGAGAAGGATGAGAAGAGATGGCAGGAAACAGACACAGAGAATTGCTCAGTGAATGGACACAAAACAGCAAATGGGGAAGAGGGGAGGGGTTAAAATGGATAAAGTAAATAAATAAATCTTTTAAAAAAAGTGAGGCTGAGTGTCTTCTCATATGTAGCTATCTATTTGTGTTGAGGGGGAGGGGTGCTTTCCTAGCCCAAGATGGTCCACTCTGACATTCCATCTAAGGTTTGATACTTTTTTGTAATGTTTAGATTTTCAGTCTACCTGGAATTTACTTTTTGTGTAGAGTGTGAAATGGAGTCCTAATTTTATGTTAACCTTGCTTGCAAATAGCTTTTTTTTTTTTTTAGAATAAAGGCCCTACCCATAGACACACACATAGACACACATGCACATATCCAACACCCCACCTAAGAGGCACTGTGAAGCAAACAGCCAGCTTCGTTGGTAACTGGAGCACAGAGCACAGATGTCCCTGCGTGGGATGCCCAGATCGAGAGGCCATGGCCCCCAAGTCAGGGTTGTGCCACATTGCTCCTGCGGGCTGCAGCAGTTCCACAGCAGGTGTCACCTGGAAAAGGGGGGCTCTGGGCACCTTTCCTGCCCAGGCTTCTGCCTTCTGTCCTGCAAGCCTGGATGGGGCTTCTGACCGGCAGGATTCAGGAAATCACAGACATGGCTTTGGCTCCTGTCCCTGCCCCCAGCGTGCTGCCAGGAGGGACCCTACAACTAGACCTGGGCTGGACAGGAGGACCTGTTCACAGACTGGCATTCCAAGAGCATGGCCTGGAGAAGGAAGGTGAACCCAGACACCAGGAATGCAGTCTGACCCTGCAAAATGCCTCTGGGAGCTGCCCAGGGCCCCATCATAAAAGCTTAATGTAATTACACAAGAACGAGTCCGGCCGGAGTCAAGATGAAGAAGGCATTCTAATAAGCCCAGGCCCTGTCTGAGATGGGCGAGAGGCAATGGTCTCACCACAGTTACAACCTGGCTTCCAGACCACCCCCAGCCCCCACCTAGCCCACACCAGCCCCAGGCTCTGGGACCCCAAAGCCTGCAAGAGGCCCGGGGCTGATGTTCAAAACAAAGTTCCAGATGGGGAGTGGATGTAGCTCAGTGATTGAGCGCCTGCTTCCCAAGTACAGGGTCCTGGGTTCAATCTCCAGTTACTCCTAAAAAAAAAAAGAAAGAAAGAAAGAAAGAAAGAAAGAAAGAAAGAAAGTTCTGGCACATCTTAAAGTGTGAGAGCCTTTGAACAACCTGAGTACTACCTGACAGTGTGTGTCCCTCAGCAGCCATTGATGGTCCTCAAGAAACCCCCAAGCTGGTAGGGAGGCTACAGGGATAGATCTTCGCATCTGCCTCATGGTGAGGATGTGAGTGAAGCGTGAGGGAAGGAGCAGGGCAGGTGAACACAGCCTGAGGAGGCCCGCAGGGGCCCGTGTGAGGAAGGTGAACTGAAGTTTGCTGCTGGAGGGAGTGAGCAAGGTGTGTTGGTGTGGTGTGTCCTCGAGGCAGAAGCTACCTAGTCTGACAGGACTGTGGAGTAAGGCTGGGCGGGGAATGGGGGTGGGGTGGGGAGCAGAGCAGGCAGCCTTGTGTGTGTACCGTGATCAGCAAGCGAGAAGCACAATAGCAAAGAGTGTTATGAGCCCAGACTCTGGAATGAGACTGCCCAAGTTCAAACCTTGGCTCCATCACTTCCTCACTGTGTGACCTTGTGCTAGTTCCTTAACCTCTCTGTGCCTCCGTTTCCTCATTTGTAAACCAGGGCAAATAACAATACCTACCTCATAGGGTTACATGGAAATTAAATGTGCTTGGAACAGTGGTTGCGTGGTTGGTACATGGTAAATGATGCCTAAGTGTTGACTATGATTATCATTGTCATCACCAGGATTACAATTGCTAACCCAAAAGACAGGTGGCATGCCCTTCTCTTTCCTCCTTACTGGCTGGAATGCAGTCATGATGGCTGGAGCAAGGCATCTGAGTCCATGAAGTGACCTTGGGCACAAAGGCGATGCACTGAGGGCTGGGCTAGCCAGGAACCTGCCTTGGGGGACTGGAATAGAGAGGAGTGTCTCCAAAGATCCAGTAGGTCAAGAGGAGCAGGGAGAAAATGAGGTCACACTAGCTGGCCCCATACCAGCTCCAAGCTTAAAAAGGGAAGCAACGTCCCCCCAGGCGTTGTGACAGACTAGGGAGGAGGATAGGGGTTTGTTGGTTCGGTCTGTGGAGTTTCTTAATTAAATGTCAGGAGAGAAGTGTGGGCTTGAGCAGGCACTGAGGAGCCATTGAAGGTTCATGAGCAAGGGAGTGACAGGATAAAAGCAGGCCCCAGTAGCTTGGCTGATGAATCAGAGGAGGGGAGGTCATTCACAAAGCAGCCAATCAGGGGCCACTACCTGAATCCAGAACAAGGGGAAAGGGCTGCAAAGGGGTGAAAGAGTCACCAGTCCTTTGGTTTTTGTCTTCTGCCATCATGTGCATGTTTGCACATCACAACTTATTATTTCTGAGCCCCACTACACATCTGGGGGCCACTCCGGGTTCCTCCTGTATCCCAAGAAGTCGGTGAGATTGCCAACCCGACGTTCCTGGCCCGGCAGCCCGGAGTAAACAAGGAACCCGATGCCTGTGGCTGAATTGGCCTCCTGAGCCGGGGTTTGGCAGACGCGGTGAGCAGAGGTGTCCACGGGGAATGGCACCACCTGGGCCACGGGCAGGGGCAGAACTGGATCTGTGAGCCGCTGGGTTTGCACCCCCTGCAGGGTCTCAACTTCCAGTCCCCTTGGCTGCGATGAATTGAATAAAACTTAACACCAACAAAAAAGGGGGGGGGCGGGGAGCTATTGCCACACACCGCACAGCTCCCTCTCGCAGATATAAATGCTTCATAGCGCTGAGCCCAGCCACAAACGCATACCGTGCTGCATGATTCCATTTTAAAGTTTATAAGCTGGCAATACCAATTTAAGGTGTTAGAGGTCCGCAGAGTGGCTCCCTCTGGCAGGAGGGGGTGGCGGGGCTGTAGAAACTGGGAGGGGCACTAGGAACTGGGAGGGCCTTCTGGAAAGATGGGAGAGTTCTCTATCTTGGTGGCATAGGTGTAGACAGATTAAAAAAAAAAAAAAGTTCATCTAGCTACCCACCCAATGCAGCGCTGTACTGTATGTATTAGACCCCAAGGAGAACGAAAAAAGAAACATAAAATAGAGAGGGAGCCACTCTGAAGGAAAGGGGGTGTTGGTACCCCCAATGAATCTTTTTCCATTCTTTTTGCTCAACATCTCATGCTAAAGCTGCAGCCGCTTTGCCAAGCTCCGCGGCCAGGCCTCTCTCCTGCGGTCCCTCGTTTAGCACAGCTCTCCTTGGCTGAAATGCAATTAGGAGAAAACAATGCCTGTGGCCCAGATGCCGCTGCGGAAGTGACCAGGAGGGACAGCGGGGGGACTGGGCAGGGAGTCGAGGGCTGCGGGCAAGAAGAGTCACCCACCGCATGACAGGGCTGCCCCGGGCCTGAGTGGGGAGCGGACCCCGATATTCTGACATCCACAGAAGCATCTCTTTCCTGGAGCCCGGGAAGAACCGTCATGAGCTAAGGCGTCAAAGACTTCGCAGGGTAAGACGAGGTGGACACCGGGCCGTCCGCAGACCCTCCAGCCACTCAGCTGGGGCGGCGACACAGGTCGTGTTGAAATATAAATAAACGGGAGCAACGAAAGGAAAGAGCGAGAACAAAGGCCCAGGGAGAGGCAAACATGAGCAGCGGCTGGAAACCCAGCCCATCTCGCGCTATCTGAAGCACTTTTGGCTCCTGTCTGCCCAGAGACAATTCTGGACCCCAGGCCCATGGAAGAAGCCAGGTACCCCGGCAAATGCCAAACTGAGGCACTCCTGAATTGCCCGACTGCTCCAGCCCCATCTGTCCCATCGGCTGCCATTTCAAAATGGCTGCTGCAATTGCAGGGGGGTCTCGGACTTCTGCCATTTTCCCACCCTGCTGCCTTAGCCCACCTGCCCCGTCGTCAGGCGGATCCCGGGGAATATTTAACCCACAGAATGGCCGAGACTGGGAGCCTTGCAATTTTGGTCTTTCCAGTTATGATAAATATCTCCAGATCTCTCTGTTCCGGAAAATCACAATTCCACACATTGATGTCCTCGTTTTAGATTTCCCCTCAAATCAGAGCCTGAGACAAGGATTTGAGTGCAGATCATTTATTTGAGAAGTGACCCCAGGAACCCACAAGGCAGAGAGTGTGGAATGAGACAGGGCAGGGAGGAAGGGCTATTCTATTGTGCAAATCACTGCTGTGGGCAACTGGGGTTCAGGCCTGCTGGAGACCCTCAGAGAGACTTGTGGAACATGCCTCTAGAGTGTCCCTTCAAGGTTGAGGAAGTTGGGGTGCTTATCCACCCACCTCCACCCCTCATTGGAGGAGAGTCGCCCCTGAAGCATTAATTCCTCAGCATTTGTTGGAACTGCCTCCGGCTCCCCCCCCCCCACCTTCCACCCCCACCCCCACCCCCACATACACACACAGGCTGAGCATGGTCCTGAGGCCAGAGATCACCTCAGACAAAGAGATGTAGGCAGTCACTGACCTGTAAAGGGAACATTCTGCCATGACTTCCAGAACGAGCCAGCAGGCCACCAACTGCACCTGCTACAGTTAGCCGTCACACAGAGGAACTATGCTCTACTGCTCAAAGATACTCAAAGCAACTCCCGAGTTTGGCCATTGCATTGTAAGCAACACAAACCCAAGTCAAATCCACCGAGGCAGAAAGTCGAAATTCAGTGACTCTTGTAATGGAAGGGTCCAGGAGGAGGGATGGCTTCAGGCATAGCTGGATCCAGGGGCTCAGTTGCATCCAGAGCTCTGCCTCCCTCCATCACTTGGCTCAACCTGGCTCTGCAGACAGATGGCCCTGCCAAGCCTAGGCAGCATTGGGTCCACAGCCTCCCAGCAAAGCCACCCCAGCAGAAAGAGCCATCGTCCCCATTGGCTCTGGCAGAGATGCACTGATGAGGATGTTGATTAGCCAGGCTGGAGTTATAGGTCCATCCCTTAACCAATCATTGTGATCAGGGGAAGGGGACACTTGGATTGGTCAGGCCAGGGATACAAGCTCCATTCCTGTGGCCCACAAAAGGGTGGGCCACTGTGATTGATAGCCCCTCAGGACTACAAGGAATGAGACAGGAGCCCTTTCACAGAGAAAAAGACCCCCACAGGGTAGTGACATGCCAAAGGCCAGGCAGTGAGTTAGAAACAGCCAGGGCATCAGCCCAGCTGCTTTGTGCCCAAGCACCGGAGGTCTGTTATTCATGAAGAAATCCAGGCTTAGTAGCCCAACAACCAGGCTTCCAATTTTGCTGTGTATTCTCGAGCAAGGGTCTTAACCTCTCTGAGCCTCCATGCTCTCATCTATCAAATGGGACCAGTAATACCTTCCCGCAGGGTAGTTGAGATGATTGGATGACGCTTGGCATGTACACCCAGAGGAAGTACAACTGCCCTTTTCCAAAACCATGCATCTTTCCTTTTCCAGTTTCTAATATCCTCGTAAGCCAGGGAGAAAGGAGAGGCACCCGTGAGGTCCTGGCACCTTTCAAATGACAGCTTGAAGGACAAGATGGAGGTGTCTAGATAAGTCATCTATTGCTACATAGCAAATTACCTCAAAGCCTGGCAGCTCTAAACAAAAAGCATTTATGGGCTCACTGTTTCAGTGGGGCAGGAATTTGGGAGTCACTAGGCTGAGTGGTTCTGACTCAGGGTGCCTTGCAAGGTTTCAGGCAGGGTGTCAGCCGGAACTGCCATCACCCGAGGGCTTGCCTGGGGCTGGGGGCTCGGCTTCCAAGATCCAGCCCTCACAAGGCTGTCGGCAGGAAACCTCACTCACCACGCGGGCTGTCCATAGGCCAACTGTGTGGCCTCGCAACATGGTGGCTGGCTTCCCTCCTGAGGGGAAGCATATCAAAGAATGTGTGGACATATTTTTTTTTCAAGCACCCTAGTGTCCAATCCAGGGTGGAGTCTCCCATAAGCTCTTGCCCCTCTCCTCACGCCTGTCTGCCTGGACTCCCCAACCCCTTTCTCACTTTGCATCAGTCACATTGTCCCTGAAAACAAGTTGCAGAGGCAGAACCTGGCTCGTCTCAGAAGGGGCCACATGGGAAGAAGAAATGGAAGGAGCAGAGTGGCCTCAGGATGTGGGTGGAGGCCTCAGGTGTCTCCTAACCCAGGGCAGGTGGTGACTGCATTTTTAGGAGGTACCATGGATTGAACCCAGGACCTCGTACATGGGAAGTAGGCGCTCAACCACTGAGCTACATCCGCTCCCTTGTGACTGCATTTTTGCACCGCACATCTGGGCGTCCTCCACGTTTTCAGCTCCCATGGTTGAGTTCTCACAGGACAAAGGCTGTTTAACTGCCCAGAGGCTTCAGTGGACCCTGCTGAGGACTGGGCTCAGATGGAAAGGTTTCTACACCAGGGGCAGCCCCCAAAGGGACCTCCGCTCAGAGTGAGCATGCGGGGGTCCCAGGGTTCCTGAGGAAGACAGCCTGGCCTCTGCAAGACAGGTACCCAGGCAGAATGTAGGCGCAAGTGGGCCCACACCATTCTCTTCCACACTTCTGGAAAGGATATGGCTGCAGGCCTATTGGCCTCCAGTCAAGCAGACTTGGCCAATTTCCTCTAAGCCTGCTGAGCAAAATAATCACCAGCACTTGTTGAGCCATTACTGTGTGCCTCCAGTACATCGTCTCATTTTCTCCTCACAAATTCCCTATGAGGAAGGACTTAGTATCAGTCCTATTTTACAGAGGAGGAAACTGAGGTTCAGAAAGACTAACTCACCCGAAATCACACAGCCAGTAAGGGGCCAAGCAGGGCCTGGAACCCCAGCCATGTCCCCGGTACTAACCACTTCTAGATTGCATTTAGCCTAATATTTAGTCAGGGCTTCTTAAAAGTTGTCACCAAAGGGGCCCAACAGCTTCCTGGTGGTCTGAAGTTAGAGCTCAAAGTGGTACCTCAGCAAGCCAGACATATCTGTTCTCTCACACAGCCTTGTGCTTGTTTTAATATATAAGCAACACTGACAATCACTTAAAAGCAAATGTATCCACCAACCGATGAATACATTAACAAAACTTGGTAAATACATACATTGGAATATTATTCAGCCAAAAAAAGGAATGAAGTCCTGATACATGCAACAACATAGACAGACCCTGAAGACATCATGTTGAGCGAAATAAGCCAGATACCAAAGATATTGTATTATTCCACTTATATAAAATAGCAAGAATATACAAATTCATAGAGACTGAAAGGAAAATACAGGTTACCAGGGGCAGGGGGTAGCAGGAATGGGGCACTAATGCATAACGGGTGCCAGGTTTCTGTTTGGGATGATGGGAAAGTTCTGGTAATGGATGCCAGTGATTGTAACACATCATCGTGAATGTAATTGATGCCACTGAATGGTATGCTGGGGCAAGATTGAGGCAGAAAATCTTATGTTGTATGTACATTTCCACAATTAAAAAGAGAGAGGCTAAAGAGACAATGACAACTAAATGTGATCCATGGCCCCAGGCTGAATCTAATAAGGGAGAAGAAAAGGCCCAAAAGGGCATTATTGGGGCCATTGAAAAAAATGGAATATAGACTAAAACTTTATGTCAATGTTAAGTCTCTTGAACTTGGTAACTGCACTTAAGGTGGTTGCAGAAGTGAATATCCTTGTTCTTAGGAAATGTATATGGAAGTATTAAGTGTTCAAGGAGCATGATGTAGGCAGCCTACATTCAGAAAAGGGATGATAGAGAGAGAGATAGACAGGTGGACAGCTGGAGAGATAGAATGAATGTGGCAAAATGTTAAAACATGATGGGTCTGTGTATCTGGGTAGAGGGAGTACGTTAGAGTTCTCTGTATTGGCCTCATAATATTTTTGCAATCGTCCTCTAAGTTTGCAATTATTTCCAAATTTAAAAAATGGTTTCAAAAACAATTTTCCCTCAGGGAAACACTGCCGCATTTACCCTGGGGTCTCAGGCACCCCGGCACCCTTGCATAGACTCCAGAGCACAGGGGCCCAGGTCTGAAATCACAAAACAAAGCGCCCGACGGTGACTGCTCTTCCTGTCCCCGCTGCCTGAGTCCGTTTCCATCGCCAGCACCGCTTCCTTCCCTGGGGGGATTCCCAGAGCAGCTCTAAACTGAGGCACACAAGGGGAAGCGTGGGGGCAGGATGACCACTTCTCTCTCCTTGCTCCTTCCCTCACGCCCCTTCCCCCTCCTGCTTTACCCTCCCCCGCCCCCCCACCCCAACCCACCCCACATCAGCCCAGAACATAACTTTCCACGTTCTGGAACTGGGTGGTTGCAGCTGCCGCAGACGCCCGAGAGGAAGGGGTTAAAAACATCTTCCATCTCCCAGCAGTGCCTTTATATAGTCCACGTGTGACTCTGAATAGTTATGGCTTTATATAGAGCACGGCTGTGTGTGGAGGGAGAAAACGCCGTAGTTAAGGTAACAAAGGCGGTTCTAGTCTAATGACCCGCTTTTATTTGCGGGGACCGCCTCTCCAAAGGGCAGCCTTCAGGTGTCATCTGCCATGTTGAGTGTGCGCCTGAAGAATTACCCCAATAAACACGGCCGATGCAAATAAAATAATGGAAAGACCGAACACAAATAAACTCAGGCCCCTCGTCCTGTTTATTGTTTCTGGAAAAAGAAAAATCACACGTTCCCCTTTAGATGTTTTCACACATAGCTGAACCTTAAAATGTCAACTTTTGCGGGTTGTTTGACCTAAAAATAGCATAATTTCTGTGTCACTTGAAGAACTCTTTAAAATGACAGGCTTCAACCTGATTTTTTAAACATATATCTAGGATGACAAACCAAAATCACATTATTTTAGGGACACAGCCTCTGAAAGAAGCAACTAGGCCTTCACTTTACTAAAATATGCCTGTTTCTGCGGAGTCTTGTAGGTGAAATCTGCTTGGATTTGGCTGTGGACAAGGTCTCCTCTTTGTGCCTTGGTGATTAAGAGAAACAGAAAAAGAGAAAGAATGAACCTGCTCCAGGGGCAGCGGCAGGAACTGGCACACCTTTGCTTCTTAGATTATAACCAGCCTCCTTGGGAACCCAAGGACTGGGACCTTCATTTACACAGCTGGACTCTCGAAATGCTCAAAGTAGGAGTTCCAACCTCACAACGACGCAGAACTCGCTGGAACAGAGGATGTCACGTGCACTCTGGCAGGCAGGCCGCCAGGAGCTCACGGTATGTTTAGACAGCATGGGTCCCTCCTGCCCACACCCCATGCTGACACGGCTTTTTAAATGCGGAGCCCAGAATGTGGTCTGGGGAGTAACCCTAGGCCGTGATGCACGTGGCAGGAGGGGCAGTGCAGTTTGGAAGGAGCCAGATGTGAGGGTTCTGCCCATAAAGAGATGCATTTCTCTCCCCACTGAAAGGACCCCTGGCTTGATGCAAATTGCATCCGGCCAAGCCTTCCGTCCCAGGGCCACTACAGGCCAGGAGAGGCAGTCACCTCTCCTGGAAAACTTCCCCAAATGATGCCCTTCTCCCCACTGCCCACTGGACAGGAGCTTCTTTCAAGGCTGGGGTCAGCTTGGCTCCTCTTGGCAGCCTCCACGAGCCCTGGGAGCACTAGACTGGGAGGCAGGAGGCTGAGGTTCTAAGCTCAACACTGCTGGGCTGTGTGACTTTGAGCGAGTCACCCAACCTTTCTGAACCTTCAGTTCCTCCTTTCCCAAGCAAGGGGCTTAGGCTAGCTCCAAGTCTTACCACTGTGGTGACTCCTCCATTCACATTTATTAAATGTATGAATGAACAAACGAAGGAAGGAAGGAACGCATGAAGGAATACACAGCTTAAAATGGGGGTCCCAGGCGCAAGCCACCTCTGGCACCCAGCTCCACTACCGCACCTCCCTTCTCATCGACTGCAACATCTTGAGGGCCATTCATCCCAGAAAAGGTCCGCATTGGAAAAATGCATCCAACACAGGTGACATCACAGACACATTTTAAACGCCGCAATGCCCAAGCTCCCCACCCCACCCCCCATGTCCAACTCTGACCGTGCTCCCCAGCTTCCTGCTCTAGAGCCCCCGGGAGCCTCAGCCCGCCCTTGTGGCACCAAACCCGAGGGAAGAAACAAAACTGCACGTTCTCCCTCCCTGCACTTCACCAGTGGGTTCATTTCAAAGCCTGTGGGTGTATTTCAATGAGAACAACATGAAAACATGGGCGGATTCTTTTCTCTCTAAAAGGAAAAAAAAACGGAACCTGAAGCTGCAGTAATAACAAGGCACAATGTGGACATCTGCTCCCTGCCTGGACTGACACCCCACCTCCTTTCCCCCTAGGCCCTGTCACACCCCCAAGGCACGGATGGCAAAAGTCAAAATGAATTCACGTCCACTGACTTGTGACCTGCTGGGGTGTCGCTTGCTGCTTATTTGTTCATTCATGAAGCTGAAACGTGATGAGTCCTTCCTTTGTGCAAGCTGCTGCATGTTTAGGAGCTGTGGGGGCTTCATTTTGAACACGACTTTTAGGAAGCCTGTCATCTAATGGGAGAGCCCGGGAGTCACTATGATATGGGGAGAAAAGAGGGGAAACATAAACACGGGAAATGCTGGGGAAGGAAAAGAGAACGTTTGTCTCTGTGTGTTTGGAGCTGGAAGTGATGGCCAGGAAGGCTTCAGAGAAGAGGAGGCATTTCACGAGGGCATTAAAGCATGGGTGGCCTTGCACAACCATGGGTGGAAAGAAAAGTCTTCCAGGCAGAGACGCTGAGTGTGGGAAGGGTAACAAATGCTAGCAGCAGGGTGTCCCAACATCCTCCAATTTCAGTGTGGGTGTCTAGGGGCAATGGCAGATAAGGTCAGGAAAGTGGACAGAAATAGGATCCAGAGCTTGTAGAAAGTCAGACTGAGGAGTCTGGAGTCTAATCCGTGGGTAGAGGGGAAATACAGGAGGCTTCTTTGCCAAGGAGTGTGTGTAGGTCATCTGTCTGCCTCCTCTCAATTCCATTTTTTGCCCTTTTGCTCTGCTGTGTAGCAGGGAACTACATTTCCCAGGTTCCTTTGCAACAGACTTCTATCTCAGTTCAGCCCACGGGAGATACTGGTGGGAGACTGCAGGGCAGGAAAAGGGAGAAGCCAGGGTATTTCTCCCCACTCTTTTTGCCTAGAACAGCATCTCCATCATCAATTGTTTCTCTTGCCTCTTCTCTGGGATGCCGGCTCCTGTTCATTTTCTCTGGCTCCCAGGCTCCCATAACACTGCCTCTTCCTTTTTTTCCTCTAGCCCTAGGGGTGCTAGCAGCGTCCTATTCTTGCTAACTTCTAGGTTACTTCACTGTCCCCCAGTTTGGCTTCTCAGGCTGCTCGGCCTTGTCGGCATCCGTGTAACCCGTTTCCTGGATTAAATTCCCTATGTTTAAATGCCTAGAGTGGTTTCTGTTTTCTTGGCCAGACCCTCACTTACACAGGGTAATTGGATCAGATTTGGTCTCTACAGGCTCTGGCTGCAGAGGGCCTTCTTTGATAGCTTTTTCAGTCTCCCAGGGGAAGGGTGAGAAAGACCTGAAGCCGGGCAGTGGCCTGAGAACAGACAAGCGAAGACCTTCAAAGAGCCCCCAGAAGAGTTGATCCAGCAGGACAGCGCAGGGGCATGGGAAGGAGCCCAAGATGATGCTGATTTTCAGCTTGAGTGCCCAGGGGAATGGCTACACCATAGGCAGAGGTGGGAGCAGCAGGGGAGAAGCTGGACTGGGAAGAAGCTGATGAGCTGGACTTTTAAATTTTTATTTATAATTCTTGTTCTCCTTTGTTACTGCTTTTCTTCTTCCTCAGCTAATCCATGCCTTTGATGGTTGGGCTTTTCCTTATTGAGAAGGAACATCAGGAGACGGGTGTGGAAGGCAGAGAACACCTTTGGAGCCAATAGCACAGTTGAGCCATGGGAGACGGGCATGAAGGAGAATGGGGAGGGGGCACACAGAAGCATGGAGAAGAGCCCCCAGAGACCAAGGGCCTGCCCTCTGGGCAGAGGCCAGGGGGTTGAGGTGAGATTGAGCCCGCCGGTTATCAGGGACCAACAAGAAGCAGTGTCAGGAACACAACGGGAGAAAGGAGTCCCACTCAAGGGGTCCCAGTGTGGGGCCACAAGCACCCAGGGGTCTTTGACAAGAAGCCAGGCTAGGGCCATGGCAAGGCGGGGAAGAACTTGCTTGGGGACAAGATAGATCTGAGCCTGCGAGAAGGGTCCCAGTGAAGCACAAGGGCCCAGAGAGACAAGGGTGAGCGTGTTCATTCGTTCATTCATTCATTCACTCACTCAACGATCATGTATCAGATGCTCCTACGGGTCAAATACTGTTTGGCTTTTTTATTTTTTATTTTTTTATTTTTTAAGATTTATTTTATTTTTTCATTTCTCCCCACCCCCTCATTGTTTGCAGTTGCTGTGTCTGTTGTATGTTGGTCTTCTTTTTAGGAGGCACTGGGAACCAAACCCAGGACCTCCCATGTGGGACAGAGGTGCCTAATCACTTGAGCCACCTTGGCTCCTTGCTTTGTTGTGTCTCTCATTATTTTTCCCTCCTTGTGCCTCTTGTTGTGTCATCTTCTTGTGTCAGCTCGCCACGCCTGCCTGTCACATCAGCACGCTGTCTTGCTCGTCTTCTTTAGTAGGCACCGGGAGCCGAACCCAGGACCTCCCATGTGATAGGCAGGAGCCCAACTGCTTGAGCCATATCTGCTTCCCTCAAATGCTGTTTTGAGCTCTGGGGATGTAGCCATGAATGAGACAGATGAAAATCCCTGCCTACTTAGAGCTTCTATTTGAATGAGGGGAGACAAGCAAAAAAATAAAAATAAAAACACACCATATATGTTGTATTTCAGATGATGGTAACGGCTGGAGGTGGGGAGGGATGGGGCAGAAGCAAGAAGGGTAAGGATGTGGGGATAGCAATTTAAAGAGAGTGGTTAGGGAAGGCTCCACTGGAAAAGAGACTTAAGGAAGTGAGGAAGCCATCCATGAGGATAGCGGAAGGAAGAGCATGCCAGGCAAAGGGAACTGCCAGTGCAAAGGATATTAGGTCAGAGTACACCTTGTGTGTTCTGGGAATGACAATGAGGCCAGTGTGGCTGGAGCAGGGTGAGCAAACTTACAGGGGACTGGGTGGGGGAACCGGGAGTAGTGGGACATGAGGTCAGAGAGGTAGAGGGGAGGGGCTGGATCAGGGAGGGCCTTGTGATCAGAATCAGAGTAAAGACCTGGGCTTTAATCTGAGGAAAATGGAGAGCCATGGGAGGGCTCTGAGCTGGAGCATGACATGATCAGACTCAGAGTAGTGGCTGGGAAAAGGAGGTAACCTGGCTTCCTGTGAGAAGCACTATCCCTGAGGCCTCTCTGGGTCATATGTATTGAGAGAGGGGTGGCTTCCCCAATAACAGTTGGGGTGCAGCAGAGCCAGAGAGTACTTGGGGAGTTTGCATGTCTAAGGCCTGGGTTTGAGAGTATACCAGGACTTGCCAGCACCCAGTAGAAGGCCCCTACCCCATGCACAGACCCTAGGTTCCCCACACACAATTCCACAGTGCCAAGTTTGTTTTATTTTTAAAGATTTATTCATCCATTTATTTCCCCTCCCCCCCACCCCCATTATTTTGTGCTGTCTGCTGTCTGTGTGTTCTTCTGTGTCTGCTTGCCCTCTCTTCAGGCAGCACCAGAAACCAATCCTGGGACCTTCCAGAGTGGGAGAGAGGTGCTCAATCTCTTGTGCCACCTCAGCTCCCTGGTCTGCTGCATCTCTCATTGTCTCTCTCTGTGTCTCTTTTTGTCGCATCATCTTGCTGTGCCAGCTCTCTGCGCAGGACAGCACTCCTGCATGGGCCAGCACTCCATGTGGGCCAACACTCCGCACAGGCCAGCTCACCTTTCACCAGGAGGCCCCAGGAATCGAACCCTGGACCTCCTATATGGTAGACGGGAGCCCAATCGCTTGAACCACATCCGCTTCCCAGTACAAAGTATTTGGAAGCCTCCTGAAGGCTGACTCCTTCCCCAGAAGTCCTGATCAAGGGTCTTTACCCCACCTCTCACATCCCCAGGGGTTGCTGGAGGAGGTGGGAACCATGAGCCTCCAGAAGCCACTGCACTGAAGCCCTCACACTTACTCCTGGGGGTCTCCAGGCTTCCTGCTGACCTGTCAGAGAGGCGGCCAGTAGACAGGGGCAACCTCGGTGTACCTCCCACAGCCTGGCCTTTTCCCTGGAATAGCCTCCTTCCCCCTCACACTCACTCGCTGGTGTTTGAGGGCTTCCATGGGAAGGCCCACCACACCTCACCCCTGCCATACCCCTCACTCCAAAGATGGCTTTCCTCTGGGAAGGCCCTGGCTGTGGCTTCTATAAACCTCAGACCAGCAATGGACCCCACAGAGCCAGGGCAGTCAACCTCAACTGTGTTTTATTCTAGAGCCTCAGCCTAACCTCCAATGTCCCGTCTCTTTGAGCATCCATAAGAGTATATACCTCAGTACCCATGTACACAGGCCTTCTGGACCTCTCCTTTATAAGAGTGGCTCCTCACAGCCAGAGCCAGCAATTTCTCCTCAGAACTCTGAGAACAGCAGTCTCTGGTGGGCATTCAACAGCACTAATTGGTAGCCATGTTGGAACGGGCAGCCCTGTTGCAAAGGGCACATCCTAAAACAGGCATTGTGATCTCATCACGGTGAACCCGGAGTCCTCTGTAGAAATGCCGCCACCACTCTCAGTCCTCGCAACCCCAAACTCTTAGTCTTGGGGAGCCCAGGTGTCTTCAGCTGAGTGTGAGAGATGCCGTCTTTGGCTTTACAGTCTGTTCCTAAATCCTCTGAAACAATAAAGTTTAGTAGTTTCTCTGCTGGCCTTATGAAAGTTGACACTTCTGTACTCTACATAAAGTTGGATGTTAAAATAATAGCTTTTGTGTTGGAGTATAGGCTTTCAATATTCATTTTCCACGCTTCAGGATAAAATATATGACCATTAAGCCAGTACAATAAGTTGGAAAACAAGATTACCGCTTTCACATCTTCTGCAAGTCGCTAATAATCTTGCTGGTATCCTGACATTATGGTCAAAAGATATTGCTTTTAAAGTTATTGGTACACAGTATGCCCGACATGGTGGTTTTTTGAAAACCTACACTAGGGAAGAGAGAGGAGGGGGAGTCTGTGATTTTATTGGCAGGGGGATGCCTTTTGAAACGTCTTATTATGGAGAATTTCAAACATATACAAAAGTTGAGAGAATCTTATAAGGAACTGCTGTGAACCCATCACCAGCTTCCACAACCAGCCAGGCCAGCTCCCTCCTTACTTTGACACAACCCCCAGCCATCAGAGTTCACTCGTCCGGGATGCATTTGTGTTCATGATGTAAAGGATTATCGGCAAGGGGTAAGACCTCTGTCCCCAGTCTTCGAACTCTACTTCGGCTGAACCAAGAGACCAACTTCATCCCGACCCCTCCCCGGGAGGCCAGAGGGAGAAAAGACTCCTAGGAAGTCTGTTTCCAGAACTCCGCCACCTGGTCCGACACTGAGCTTTGCCGCAGCTGGAACAGAAGACGTGGCACCAACTTAATGAGGGCCCCAGAGGGGAGCAGGGATGCCCATGGGAAAAACACTCCATTTGTAAGAAAGGAATTTTTTTTTGAGGGGGGGAAGTTCATCTGATCCCGTGGCTTAAAAATATTCGGGGGGCTTTCCAAGGTCCCTAGGAGCAAGGCCAAACTTGCCTGGTGTGCTCCAGCTCTGGTGGTCTGCCCCCCACCCACCGATCCCTCCCCTTTCATCTCTGCCCTTCAGTGCCCTGCCCCCCACCTTCCCCCTAGACTCACGCAGAACAAGTGGCTCCAGGCACCTACTCCTACCCTGGCTGGGTCCCCTGCCTCTTCACGCCTACTGATCTCTCTAACTGGAGCACGTAAATCTTCCCATCAGCCAAACACCTCCTTCTCCTTTAAAACTCAGCTTGGGTCACCTCCTCCAGGAAGCCTTTACTGGAGTGCCCCTAAAGAGCCAGGCCCATCTTCTGTGCTCAGAGAGCATCCTATATTGCTTATCGCTGAGCCAATTCTTTTCTGGCAAATATCTACTGAGCTCCTACTAGGTATCAGGTACAGTTCTAGCCACCAATGATATAACAGTCTTAAATTTTTTAAAAATAATTATATATATATATCAAATAAGTGTGAGAACTAAAAAAAGGAAAAAAGAAGTACATGCCCTCACTCAACCTCCAATCCAATGAAGGAAGATAGAAATTAAGCTTGTAATAAAATAAGTAACTTCAGGTTCTAATAAGTGCTACAAAGAAGATAAAATAGAGTCATGTTTCAGAGATAGACAGTGGGCTGCTAATTTAGACAGAGTGGCCAGGGAAGGCCCAATGGGAGAGTCATATCTGACTTGTATTGGATGTTTTTTTTTTCAATGGCCACAAAATTCTTTGACATTCCTCCCCTTGTGAGGCAGGGTCCATATCCTATTCCCTTGAGTCCAGGCCTGCTTGTGACTTGGACCCATGGAGTACAGCAGAAGTGACACGAGGAGAATTCCCAAGGCCACCGACTCCTGCTCTGTTCCCCAAGCACTTACGCTGAGGTCCTGGGCTGCTGTGGAAGAACTTTGACTCTCCTAAGGCTGCTATGCTATGAGGAAGCCCAAGTCACAGAGAGAGGCCCCAGATTGATGGCTCCAGGCCACAGTCCCACCTGACCTGGGTGTTTGAGTCTTCCCAGCCCAGATGCCAACCATGCACGGGAGGGAGCCTCCAGAGAATTTCATTCCCCAACTGCCAGTCACCCCAGCCTTTGAATCATCCCAACTGAGTCACGGAGGTGCAGAAGCCACCCATCCTGCTGTGCCGTGTCCAAATTTCCGCCCCCACAGGCCCCAGGAGCATAATAAAATTCTTATTTTATGCCACGATGTGTTTGGAGTGGTTTCTTATGCAACAATGGTAACCAAAGCAAACTGAGTATTGAATGGTGAGAGGGGGGCAGAAGTGCAAAGGGCTGGGGAGGAAGAGTGCAGGAAATGCAAATGCCCTGAGGCAGGACCAAGCTTGGCCTCTCTAAGAAACAACTAGAATACCAGGGCCTCCCAGGTGAGCAGAGAGGCTGGGGGTGGGGAATGAGGTTGGAGTTGCAGGCAGGGACCACTTGGGTAGGACCTTGTAGGCCATGGAAAGAGCTGAGATTTTATTCTGAGTGTTACAGGAAGCCATTGGAGGGTTTTAAGTAAGGCAGCGATGTGATCTGATTCATGCTTCAAAAAGACCCTTTAGAAAGCTAACAAATGAAACATGGGACTGTCTGGCATAGCAAACCCTCTTAAGAAAAATGAGTATGGTTAATAGTGCATATATAAGAATGTTTTTCTCTAAAACAGAACAAATGTACGTTAATGTTACAAGATGTTAATAATAGGGTGATATTTGGGCAAAAATACAATCAGAGCAAACTATGGACAGTAGTGTATAGTAATATATTAATAATCTTCCATCAATGGTAAAAAAAAAAAAAAGTGTGCTAAGTGAAAGGAACTAGACAAAAAAACTGCATATGGTTTGACTCCATCTATACAAAATGTAAATACAAATAAATTACAGAGTCAGAAATAAATTAGCAGTTATATATGGCAGGGGAAGGATAGAGATATTGAGAGGTGACTACTAAGGGATAGGGAGTGTCTCTTTTTGGAGTAATGAAACTGCTCTAATATTGATTGCAGTGATGAATGCACAACTCTGTGATTATAACAAAAGCCATTGATTGTATATTTTATATGAATTGTGTGGTTTGTGGACACGCTTCAATACAATTGATTATTTTTTAAAAAAAAAGGACTTATCACCAAAAAAAGAGGGGGACGCCTTCAGCCATACAAGGCTATGATGGTTTGCAACTATGTGTACCCCAGAAAAGTATGTTGCTAAAGATAATCCATTCCTGTGGGTGTGGACCCACTGTAAGCAGGCTCTTTTGGTGAATAGGATCTTAAGCTAAGATGTGACCCATCTCATTCAGGTTGGGTCTTAATCCTCTTATTGAAGTCTGTAAGAGAACGAATTCAGCAGAGATATAGAACGCCACGGAAACAAGAAGCTGGAAGCAACAAAACCAGGAAGAGAAGGGAGATCCCAGCAGATGCCATGTGCCTTGCCATGTGACAGAGGAGTCCAGGATCACCAGCAGCCAATCTTCAGGAAGAAGGTATCATCTTGATGATGCCTTGATTTGGACATTTTCACAGCCTCAGAACTGTAAGCTTATGAGCTAATAAATTCCCACTGTTAAAAGCCAACCCATTTCTGGTCTATTGCTTTTGGCAGCCTAGCAGACTAGAGCACAAGCATTGGCAGAATGTGGAGCAACTGGAACTCTCACAAACTGCTGATGGGGGTGAAGATGGTCTAAGAAAGGAATGTCATTTTGGGTCAGGTAAATAGTCCAGTGTTGTTTCACTCACAAAATCCCCCAAAGACATTGGTGTGAGGGGCCTTCCGTGACTTCTCACTGGGCTTCTTCCCCAGTGCTCACAGGGCCTCTACCCCTCTGCTCTGAACCTCGGAACACCCCGCCGAGCCCATCCGTGGAGATAAGCACGGTCAATTTCAAAGAGGTCTGCTTTTTCCTCACCTTCCCCCTGCCTGCCTTCACTCTCCCCTTTCTCTTTTCTGGCCTGGAGCCCAGGAAAGCAATTGCTTTCTGTCTCCACCTGGATTGAGGCATTAGCCTCCTTCCTAAGTTTCCCTGACTCTCCTCTTGCCCCACCTCCCCATTCGCCACACAGTAACCTGAGAGGTTTTGGGGTTCATTTTATTTTATTTTATTTTATTGAAGCATATCATTCCTACATGAACACATGTAAACAATAACTGTATAGTAAAAGTTGTGAGCTTGCAAAACAAACATTCATAACATCATACGGAGCTCCCAGACATTACCCCACCACCAACACCTCACATTATTGTAAAATATTTGTTATAAACGATGAAAGATCATAGTCAAAATATTACTACTAACTACAGTCTATATCTTACATTTGGTGTATTTTTTCCTCCAACCCACATGACTATTAACACCCTGTACTAGTATCACATCTCTGTTATAGTTCATGAGTGAACATTCTCAATTTGTCCTGCTAACCACCATCCATCTTCCACCACTGGATTCCCTGTGTTATACAGCCCCATGCTTTGTACAATCCATTCAGAGTGTACACTCAGTGGCTCTCATTTTCATCACGGAGTTGTGCTGTCGTCACCTCAGTCAACTTTAGAATGTTTTCCTTACTCCAAAAGGAAAATTCCCATATACTCTTCTACCACACCCCCCCCATTGTTGTCCCTTAGAATTGATATCTTCTTTGCCATTCCTGCAAAAATATTACTGAAAACTATCGTCCATAAGTTTCATTCACTGTAATTTTCCTGTGTACCACCATTTTCTTAACACTTTGTAAAAAAAGAACATTCTTATATTTATACTATTAACCACAATCTTTTAAATCTTTTTTTGAAAAATAAAGTTTTAATGGAAGCAAAATACCCATAGAGAAAAGTGCACATGTCAGAAGTGTACAGCTTGAGACCATGTCACAAAGGGAACTTACACCTCTGTAGCCAGCATCCAGATCAAGAAACAGCAGAACATGACCAACCCTCAAGAAATCCTCTGGTGTCCCTTCCAGGGGCTTTTCTACATCCCCAAGGATAACCATTATCCTGCTTCCAACGTCATAGGTAAGATTGGCGTGTTTTTTAACTTTACATGAATGAAATCATAAAGTATGTGTCTCTGGGTCAACTTTAGGTTTCTGAAAGTTTCCAAGTTGATGTGTAGAGCAGAGTTAGCTCATTTCCATGGCTGTATACTTATTCCATGCCGTGACTCAGCCACAATTTATTTGTTTTGTTTTGGTATTACAAATAGTACCGTAGTTTATTTATTAACCCTGAGGGAAGCTTTCTTGAGGAACAAGGTGACATACACAGCAGAAAAGAGTCAAGAGATAGGCCCGCCTGCATGGCGTGGTTGGCTGACCTGGCGAGCGTGAGCAGCAAGGGGGGGATAAATGAATAAATAAATAAAATCTTTAAAAAAAAAAAAAAAAGAGAGATAGTCAGATAAATGAATTTGGAGCTCTGATCACACTGCACCTGAAGCTCACCCTACTGCTGGACTTTTCAGCTACTTAAACTATTATATCCTCTATATTCTTTATGCCAGGTTGAGCTGGATTTCCTGTCACTTGCAGTTGAAATCACCTTAATGGTACAGAAGGCTGGGAAGGAAAGGACTTTGAGGAGGTATAAGAAATGCCACAAGAAGTATATATATGCGGGAAAGGTGTGAGAAGCCTTCGGTCAAGGCAACTAGGAAAGAGAATATGATGTGGATTCTCTCCAAGGTCAAAGAGCCTTTTGAAAGGGTGAAAGCTTGAATTACAGTTTAGCAATACTCATCCCCTTCCCCTTCCCTCTATGGGTCAGAGTATACTACCCCACCCCATTGATGTGCTGGATCATATGAACTACTTTGGCCAATGAGCTGTTCGTAGACTCTAATGCGGGCAGAGGCTTGAGATGTGCCAATGTGGCTGGACTTAGTCTCTTGTGCTTCTGCCATCACCGTGAGAAAAACATGACCCAGGTAGCCCAGTGGTCCAGTGAGTTTGAGAGATGTGTCATGCAGACCTGAATCCAACCCACAGCCAAACCCAGCTGACCAGAAGATGTGTGAATATGAATACATGCTTGTGGTTTTTATGTTGCAGATTCTGGGGGTGGTATGTTATACAGCATGACTACAATAGCTGACTGATACACAAAGAAAGAGGATGGATCAATAAGAACAGGAGAAATTCACCTAGAAAAACCTGTGTGTGATCATGGCAGGAACACCATTCACAATATTAAGGACAATTCTCTCTGCTTCTCATAAACCTAATGCCAAACTTCTGTGTTCCACTCTGAACATAGGGTGGGTTTCCACCACTGCTGATATGATGGGGTCTCTACTGCATGGAATGAGGCCATATAGAAAGAGTATAGAAAGGGTTTGAAGTCAGACCCTGTAGCAGTTTGATATTGTTTATGAATTCCAAAAATAGATATTGGGTTATGTTTGTGAACTGGTCTATTCCTCTGGGCATATTAGATTGTATTGGATTCAGAGGTTTCCCTTTGATTTTACTTGATTAAATTATGATTAAGGCTTTGATTGGGCCACGTCATTAGGACATGGAGTACCCACCCCTTTGGTGGGCAGGAACTCACAGAGAAAACTACACAGCAGAGGAGTTAGTTGGAATTTTAATGCTGGAGCCCCGGGAAGTAAACACACAGGAGAAGAACACAGAGGAAGAGGCACAAGCCATTTGCCTGATAGTTTACAGCTGGCCTTGTGGAGAGAGCAGAGCAGCTGAGCCCAGAGAGAAACAAGCCCCGGGAGGGAGACGAGACTTACCCCAGCCTACAGCTGAGATTGGAAGAAGCTGGGACCATGAAGCCTTAAGAAGAAGAGGAAGGCTGAAACCGTGCAGACATCAGCAGCCATCTTGCTCCAACACGTGGCAACAGACTTTGGTGAGGGAAGCAAATTACACTTTATGGCCTGGTAACTGTGGGCTTCTACCCCAAATAAATATCCTTTATAAAAGCCAACAGATTACTGGTATTTTGCATCAGCACCCCTTTGGCTGGCTAATACAGACCCTTTAGTTGACTCTGCAACTAACTAGCTCTCTGACTTTGATTACCTGAACCGCCAAGCCTCAGTTTCCTCATCTGTAAAATAGAGATGTTCATTCTACTCCATTGAGTTGTCTTAAGGGTGAAATCTTGTGTGTCATTTACACTAGCATTTGATAAGTTACAGAAAAACCAACAAACCAGGACTTAAACACGTAAGGTGCTTGCTTGCATCACACAGAAAGAAATGAAAAGGATGCTGTCTAGGCCTGGAATGACAGTTCAACAATATCCCTGAAGACTGAGTTTCTTCTGCTTTCCTTCTCTAGCATCCTCAGCATATGGCTGCTGTCCTCTTGATCACAATAGAGCTGCTTCATCTCCAGGCATCAAGTCTACATTCCAGAAAGGAAGATCAGGGAAGGGGGGAAGAGCTAAAGGAGTATGTCAGCTGAGATGGCCATTTGTCAAAAGCTCCTTCAAAAACCTATCCTGCAATTTTCACTGAGATCAAACTAGCCGTATCTGAGTCACATGGGCTGCACTAGCTGCAAGGGAGCCTGGGAGATCAAGTGTTGCTGCTTTCCAGCCTCTCTAATGGAGAAGAGCAAGGGAGAAGGTAGTGTGTCTAGCCTTAAGGTAGCCAGTCCACAGTGTCTGCCATGTCAGATAGGCCAAACTTTTCAAGCACATTGGTATTTATTATTATTATTAGAGAAGTTGTGGGTTTACAGAAAAGTCATGCATAAAATACAGAGTTCCCATATACCACCCTACTGTTAACACCTTGCATTGGTGTGGTACCTTTGTTACAATTGATGAAAGTACATTTTATAATTGTACTATTAACTATAGTCCATGGTTTAACCTAGGGGCCACTGTGTTATGCAGTTCCATGGATTTTTTTTTTTTTTTAATTTTTATTCTAGTAACATACATACAACCTAAAACTTCCCCTTTCTAACTTCATTCAAATATATAAATCAGTGCTGTTAATTACATTCAAAATGTGGTGCTACCATCATCACCGTCCATTACCAAAACTTTCTCATGGTCCCAAATAGAAACTCTGTACATGTTAAGCCGGAACTCCCTATTCCCTACCCCCACCCCATCCCCTGGTAACCTATATTCTAGATTCTGACTATGAGTTTGCTCACTGTAATAATTTCATATCAGTGACATCATAAAATATTTGTCCTTTTGTGCCTGGCTTATTTCATGCAACATGATGTCTTCAGGGTTCATCCATGTTGCCTGTATCAGGACTTCATTCCTTTTTAGGGCTTAAGCACATAGGTATTTAATAAATGTTTGCCGAAGCTCCTTTTGTGGAAAGAAAAACATTTCAGACAAAGCATGGGATCCCACATGTGTCCCCACCCACGTGAGTCACTGTGATTTCTGCAAACGCTACACCAGGATTTCCCCCATCACAAGTTAGACTGGAAGGTTGCAGAGACATGTGCAACCATCCTTGAATCTGATTTCACTCTGTTATGGGTTGAATTGGGTCCCCCAAAAAAGATATGCTCAAGTGTTAACCCCAGGGAAGCAGCTGTGGCTCAATCAGTAGGGCTCCCGTTTACCATATGGGAGGCCCCGGGTTCGGTTCCCGGGGCCTCCTGGTGAAGGCAAGCCCGCCCACACGGCGTGGTTAGCTGACCCAGCGAGCACAAGCAGCAAGGGAGGGATAAATGAATAAATAAATAAAAATCTTAAAAAAAAAAAAAAAAAAAGTGTTAACCCCAGGAAAGAGAGTCTTTGAAGATGTGGTTAGTTAAGATGAGGCCGTTCTGAATTAGGGTGGGCTCTAATCCACTACGCCTGGTGTCCTTATAAGAACAGGGAAATTTGGACAAGGAGACAGACAGACATAGGTGAGAAGACCACGTGACCATCGGGGCAGAGAGTGAAGCGCTGCGGCTGCGAGCCCGCCAGGCAGGAGTCTCCCTCCGGGCTTCAGAGAGATGCTAGCCCGGCCGACACCTCAATTTTGGACTTCTGGCCTCCAGAACTGTGAGAAAAGAAATTTCCATTGCTGTAAGCCACCCAGTTGGTGGTACTTTGTTACAGCAGAAATCTAAGACACACACCCCTCCTCTCCTTCAAGCCTGGGGTCACCAGTCCAGATTTCAGATCCCACAAAAGGCGTTGCGAAACCCCGTCCCAGAGCCCTGGGACACCATCCAAAATTTGCAATCCCCAGCCAAGAGCCAGGGACATTAGAAGGTGCTGGGCTCTGGTAGAAGGGGCCCCAGCCGCAGAGAACCAGCTGGCATCTCTGGACCCCCTCCCAGACCACAGCTGTTGGCTGACCTGACGCACAGGCCCACAGAAATGGCACAGTCCCCAACCAGAAGGGGTCAGCTCTCAGAAGACTGTTTCCCACCCTTTTCATACACAAGGCCCACTTTTTATAAGGTGCAAAAGGTTCTCCCCCTTGCTGTACTTTTAGCATCTGTTTTTCAAAATACCTGACAAAAAACAACTAAGAATTCTGTAAGGCTTGGTAAGGACGTGGTATTTTACCCATCACAGCAGCACTGTGGATATTTGGAAAATGGCCATATTTCTACATGTGTGATGTATTTATTCAGCCTTCAGTCTGCCTGGTCCAGCGATGGATTTGCGGACCCCTTTCTAGAACCAGAGAGCCTAGAAATCGAGTAACAGAAGTCAGATGCCACAGAATTCCGAGAGGTGAGACAGAAGCTGGCTCAGAGGCCTCCAGCTGAGAAGGAAGGCAGGCTTGCTCTCAGACAGAAGCCAACGTGTGTGAGGAACTGCAGTGAGGAGTCTTGTTGGAGAAAATGTACTCTAAAAGCCCTCTCGGGAGAGGTGTGAGATTGTACTTAATATGTCAATAAAGGTCAGAGACAAAATAATGAGGCTGTGGCAGGCTGCATTTTGTAGCTACTTGATTAATGAATAGCTCCTCCTCAAAAATGTTCTCCTCTCACCCCCTTGCCTTTTCCCTTTCCAGATCAGTGCAGTGGCCTGGAGAAAGTCAACTCTTCCAAACTGTGGCTGGTGAGGCGATGACACTGGAAAGGACAGCACGCCTGCTGCCGCCGCCACGTCTCTCCCCATGTTGGAAGCCAGGATGGCCTTTTGCTTCCCTCCTCTCTAGATTTGGTCATTCCCCCAGCCCGCAGCCCAGACAAGCTCCCATGCTGCAGGGAGCTTCGTCCCCTTCTACTCAGATCGGCTGGCGCTAAGTTGGGCCCGGCTGTTGTTCCACAGTAAGGGAGAACCCCCTAACCACCTGAGCTGTAAGAAACCCCAGGCGCTCACCCACCAGCCACCCAGAAGCCTCTTTTCACATTTAAATGTATCCAAACCAGAGCATCCCTCTCTCAGCCTCCCCTCCCCAATCCACTCTAGTCCAAGCCTCTATCAGCCCTCGTGGAGTGGGGGGGGGGTGTTGGGGGGAGGGCGGCTCCTAAGGAGTCTCCCTAAAACTGTTCTCCTAGAATTGCCTTTAAATATCTAACTCATCATCCCACCTCCTTGCACCCCACTGATAAAGACCTAAACCCTGAAGGGGGTCCTGAGACCCCCTCAGAATTGGGCTGCACCCCTCCTGTGTCTCTCTGGAGATTAGTGGTCTCTTTATGCTGCCTCAGGGCCTTTGCACCACCTCTCCAGCCTGGAAAGCCCTTTCCCAGAGTGCTCCTCTAGTTAACCCCTTCTCACCTTACCAAATGCAATTCAAATATGGCTTCTGTTGAGCAGCTTTCTTGGACCCCTCAGGTCAAGTCAGAGCCCTCTATGCCCTCTCACATGCCCCATGTCTTGGCCGCAGGGCAGTTGGCTAGTTTATACACTCGTAGGTCATTTAGTGTCCCTGTCCTCCTTAGGCTGTCAGCTCCAGGGGGCCAGGCACAGGATCTATAACTTCATGGGTGCAACCAGCTCCAGTACCAGTCACAACAGCTGATACCTAGTAGGTGTTCAATACATATTTATTGAGGGAATAAAAATCAGCTCTTTTTTACAAACCCTTTCCCAAGAATACATTCATTTTCAATGACTTCTTCCCAATTTTAAAAAGTCATTATTTCCTTGTAGAAAATGTAAAATAGATATATGAAAATCAAATCAGCCATATTTCCACCACCCAGAGATAAGCACTGAAAACAATTCCACACCTTTCCCTTCAGTCTTTTCCTTCTAGTTTTTGTGTTTGGTTTTACAAAACCAAGATTGTATTAACATACAGCACAGAGCATTACAGAATGATTATTTCTCAAAAACATGAATGAACTATTCCTTCCATGCTTTCTGTCACCTTTTTTTTTTTTTTTTTTTTCTGATTTAACAATAATTCGGGGTCACTGTAGAAAATTTGGAAATTACCAGAAAAAAAAAAGGTTAAAAAAAAAATGTCAATTCCTCATCATTGAACATCAAAGATACTAGACTGGTTATGTGATACCATGTCACAAATTTTCCTGCATTTATTTCTTTTTTTAAGATTTATTTTTTTTTATTTCTCCCCCCACCCCCTCGTTGTTTTTGTGCTCGCTGTCTGCTCTCTGTGTGTTCTTCTGTGTCTGCTTGTCTTCTCTTTAGGCGGCACCAGGAACTGATCCTGGGACCTTCCAGAGTAGGAAAGAGGCGCTCAATCTCTTGTGCCACCTCAGCTCCCTGGTCTGCTGTGTCTCTTATTATCTCTCCTCTGTGTCTCTTTTTGTTGCATCATCTTGCTGCACCAGCTCTCCCGCGCGGGCCAGCATTCTGCATGGGCCAGTTCTCCACTCAGGCTAGCTCACTGTGTGGGCCAGCTTGTCTTTCACCAGGAGGCCCCAGGAATCAAACCCTGGACCTCCTATATGGTAGATGGGAGCCCAATCGCTCAAGCCACATCCATCTCCCTGCACTTATTTTTGATCAAATCGCAACAAGAAATTTCCAGGTGCTCCCCACCAAGAAAGGGAAAAGGGTGTGTTATATGGGCCAAGCACCCTGCCTTTCCAAGCTGCTTAAAGAGAGTGTGACCTCTAGGCTGGACGGGCCATTTTAGGGCCTAGTTACAGGAAATGGGGAGGGTCTCAGCCCCCGAACACCCCACCCTCACCCCACCCCTGTCCCCAGGGCCCTTTGTTTGTCCCAGGTGTGCTTTTGTAACCCAATCACCTTCACCCCTACCATCTCTGCAAGTTTTCTTAACAAGGCCAAGTTTATGTGCCCCAAAGGGAACCCGAGCTGCCAGCCTCCCCCTGCCCGGAGCCAACCACCACCACCCCCAAAGCCACAGGGCATTTACAAGGGAGTCGGGTGTGCTTTGATAAAATTGAACCACCCCCATGTCAGGTAGGAAACCCCACCCCTCTGGAGACAACACACAGACTCATAAACAGGAAGCATTTCCCGCAAACCTGGTGGAAGGCAGGAGGGGCTGCTAGATGGATTAAAGCCTGAAAAAGAAAGAGGCTCTGTGTGGGTGTTCTGGACCACCACGGTCATTGTGCGCTCACCCTGCCGGGCTCCAGTTGTCATTTATACGTGGACTTGACCGTCAGGTGAACTGAGGGCGCTTATGATGTTCAGCTCAGCTGGCAGGCAGAGAGTGGGGCAGGTAGATAGACTCTCCCCGCCCCCTCACCTCAAACCCCCCATGGGAGGGAGACTAGCAGTGTAGATTTCCTGGTATGTTGGGAATTAGGATAATTCCAGCTCCCAAAGCCCTGAACCTGGCCCCTGACCTAGAACTGCAGGGAAGGGCCAACAGGGCTGTGCCCCAAGCCAAGGAAGTTGTCCCAAACTCGAGCCTCCGGAAAATGCCTTCCTGGAGTAACATAACACAGGAAAAACTGAAGTTCCCGGCACGGCCACACAGTTCCTAGAACTATGCCTCTCCGGAAGTAATGCTTCCTGGAGGGTTCTTCTCATCCCCCAACAATGGTTGGGCAAAAGAATAGTGGTAAGAGTAGGCTGGAGTGAAGAAGAGGGGCATCATGGGAACAGACTGGTAGGAAATCCTTCTCACAGTGGAGTGTATTGCTCAAATACCCGCCTCCAGTCTCCAATGCCTTCTGCTGCCTCTGGTCAAATCCCATCCAATCAGTGTCATCCAGATCTGAAACCTCTCAGAGACAGGAATCAGAGTATCAGAACTGCAAAAGACCTGAACCATGGCCAGCCTCCAGTTTCCTAAAGTGTGGGTGGTAAAACCCAACCCCGTGAACCAAAGCTTTCCTTGGTCAGGTGAGTGTGGGAAACACTGTGTGGCGGAGTGGATTCTTTACCCTTCCCTGAAACCACACCCCATTCCATGTAAGTGCCGTATCTTACCATGGTGACTGGGGTGACCTGCCCAGTCCCTTGACTCTGCCATGTAACTTGGCCAATAGAACACTAGCAGGCGGGAGGGAGGCAGACGCTTGCAATGAGCTGGTACTTTGGGGCTTGCTCTCTTGAACCACTGCTATCGCCATGACAACGTGGAATAAATGTGTATCCTTGTAGGCCATTGAGGTTTTGCAGTTGTTTCTTTTGCAGCACGGCTGAAGCAAAAGACAACTGACACACACCGCATACTATAAGTTCCCTTGAGGGGCGTCCCAATGCATATTAGCATATTAAAGGCTCTGTGAAGTCCTGCAGTAGAGAAACCTGTTTATCTTTGCTGAATCCAGCATTTCCCAAACGTATTTGATCCTGGAACCCTTTTTACTCTAGTGGCACCTTAAGGAAATAGTGTTCAGAGAAGTGCACAGTGGAAAACACTAATGAAGCCCCACCCCTCAATTTATAAATGAGGAAACCAGACTTAGAAAGGAGGCTTTCCTGGCTCCTGAGCCACAATTCTTTCACCTTGGTGACACTGTCATTTGCTCTAGGCAATATTGGTACCTCCTTTTGCTGAATGGGATCTGAACCATGCAGCTTTGCATTTGACTATTAGCCATATGTTGTTTTCTAATTCAACAAGAACATTTTATCAAGCACCTACTATGTGCAAGGAACTGTGCTAAACATCAAGGGCACCAAGAAAATATGCAGTCCTTACCTTCAAGCAGCTCACAGCCTAGTGGAGGAAGAAGGCAAGGAAAAAGATGACAATCCAGTGTGAGAAAGTGCTGTATAATGGACGCATTGGGTGCTATGTGGCACAAAGGATAGGAAGATAACATATCATGGAAAGCGTCATGGAGGAGATGACATCCAAACTGAGTCTTGAAGACTGAGTAGAGGTGCCTACCTAAAATGAGATACGATGGGATAGAGTGGGGTAGGGTGGAAGCATGGGGGAAGACTTAAAGGCAGAGGGAGCCAGCATGAAAGCATGAGTAAGCAGAGCTGTATTGGTCTGGATTCAGTTGCAGAAAACAGAATCCACTGCAGCTGGTTTAAACAGAAAGGGATTCAGTGTGGGGTATGATGAGGCTAACAGAATTATTTTGGAGGGCTGAAGAGACCCACTAAATGCAGAGCTCCCAGGAAAGTCTCTCAAAGCCATGCCACAAAACTAAGCTGCTATGATCAGGAAGCTATTAGAAAATCGAGACGCCACCACTGCTGGTTTGAGAACCATGTGGACTCTATCATAAGCCATGTCAGCAAAATGCATACCTCTCTCCCTTGTTAACTGAGATCCAAACTTACGTTTCACACACAAACATCGGATAGGCTGAACTTAATCATGCCTGGAACCCTAGCTGCAAAAGAGTCTGGAAAATGTACCATTTAACTGTCTAAACGAAGTTGGAAAGGATGTCAAACATCAATCCACTGTATTTTTCAAAAGTGCACTTAAGGAAAGCAAGTTCAGCATGTATTTATGGCTTGTCTTCCCAGAAATATTCTCAGCTCTTAGGACTTCATTTTTCTGTCTCCCTCATGGCACCTACGCCCACTTCTGGGAGTGCCATAGGTGCTCATTAAAGAGCTCTGGAAAGCCTAAGCTTATTAACTGGCCTCCTCACTCTTGATCTCTGGGCTGGGCAGGTATCAAGATAAATATAAGTGACTTTTTTTTTTTTTTTTTGGTCTTGCCTAGAATAAATTGCTACTTTCTTGAACACAGAGAAGGACATATTATTATGAAGGTGTTCTGTATTATTACTGAGAGTGATTATTCAGAAACCAGAAGCCTAGAGCTGACTAGGTTATATTCTCTAAGGAGAAATTCCAGAAACCATTACTCATTAACCTTTTTGCTTGTGAAAATAACCTTTTCCTTCTCTCACATGGCTTTCCACCACAAGGAAGGACTCAACTCTCCATTTTTTCATTTCCTTGGTGATCCATGACTGGGAAGGCAGTAATGTCCATTCTGATCCCCAAGGCAGGCAGCAGACAGGCACAGAATGGGACCTAGGTATAGCCCTCCATGGAGGAAGAATCTAGGAATAAAACATCTGCTTGGAAATTCGGAACCAGTCTATTTAGACAGAAATCCCACACTTGCTGATAATGAATGAATCTCCATCTGCCCAATCATCCCTGGCAACAACAGGTCAGGAGGCATGGTGCTCTCTCCTCACCATCTAACCAAACAGGTCAGAAGGCATGACACTCTCTTCACCATCTAACCAAACCACTCTAGCGCTGCCCTAATATCGGGAAGGCAGCTCCTCTGGAATCAGACATCTGTCCAAACCCCACAGGAGGTGCGTGAGGACTAATTAATTAATGTCTGTGGAGCACCTGTACAGCCTCAAATGAAAGGTGTGAGGCGACCACAAGCCCAATTAATTACCATTATTGATGGAGGCTTCCAGCCCCACCTCCTCTTTCCTTTCAGGCGGCTTGCTCTATGTCAGGACAAAGTCAGGCAGGCACTGAGGGGGTACTGAATGGGAAGAAAAGCCAGCAGAGAGATTCTGGCCAGAGCTTCAGCTCCCCGAGGGAGGGGGCCAGGTGCTCTTGGAGTCACTGGAGGTTTTCCATTACATGACCTTTTTCCACAGGGTATGTGTCTTTTTCCTCAGAGAAAATGACTATTTTCCTCAGAGCATATGAGTTTCTTCCTCAGATTATATGCCTTTAAAATTTTTTTTTTCCTCAGAGGCACGTACTAGTGGCCAAGCCAGGACAACAACTCTGACCTCTGCTTTAAAGAGGAAGGATCTCTCAAATATGTTTGCAAAGTTCAGCCAACTCCACGGGCCATATTTATATTCACCATAATTAAATATAGATTCCGACATATACCTATTTCCCTGCTTCTGTCTTCTATTTTTCTCCTGCCCTCTTTGTCATTACCCCTTGGTGGGGGGTGGGGAGGGACTAGACATACAGAAGGACATAAGGACATGGTTTTATTAAAGCAAAGCGAATGCACAATTATTCATAAATGGAGTATGGAAAATGGGGGGCTGTTTCACATTTGATTCCTGGCACATTTTATTTCATCAGAGATCATTGGGTGTTTAATTTTCCAGCTCCAAACACAGGCTTCAGCAAGCCCAGCTCTCTGAACGCAGAGTTCAAGGCTGGCTTGGCGGTCCTTTGTCCCCGGGCCCCCACAGCTAAGCAGGCCTGTAGGCTAGCATGACTGAAACGCTGGAGCATCCTGGGAAGCTGAAGGTAGCCATGCAATGCTAGGGTCAGCAAGGCCAGGGCCCGGGTGTGGCCTTGGTCTGTGTGACCAGGTTCTGCACGGCATGGACACTGCCAGTCTGGTGACCACTCTGAGGCCTCCTGACCCAGGGTCAGACAAACAAAGCCCTCAGGTCCCACCGTGGGAGTGCCGGGTTGTATATGCACACTCCCCAGAGAGTCATATCCACCCTGGAGGACTCCCAGGCCCCCTTATCTTAAGACAAGGAGGTTGCTGTATTTCAGGAGAGGCAGTGTCCTCCCCAGCCCTGGCGTTCTGTTCCATTCCACCTCACCCATCCATCCACCTCCTGCTTTTCCTTTCGCCACCGGCTGCTTTCCTGTCAACCAGGGGACAATGAGCCCAGGCAGGCCATCCTGGCTCTCTGGGTGACAAGAGGGTTGTTTTCCCTACCTTTCCTGACCTTAGACAGCAGGGGGCTCTGACCACATGGCTGAGGCAGGGGCAGGGACCGAAGCCTGCTGGGCTTGCAGGCTGGGGAGAGACATGCTCAGAAACACTGCGAGAGGAACTGTCAGCCTTCATTATTAATACCCAGTGTTAATATTTAATGTCAGAAAACTGCAGTTCCCTCCTCTGCACCGTCATCAGACCTGCATGCGTCATACCATCTGGAATGCTTCCAACCCAGCACCCCCAAGAGCTCCGTGCCAAGACCAGCAAAGCATTTGAGGTTTACTTAAAATATTAAGTACAAAATGAATTCTAACAAAATATATATATATATGTATTTAAATCAAATGAGACTGGGGAGCGGATGTAGCTCAGTGGCTGAGCGCCTGCTTCCCATGTACAAGGTCCTGGTACCGCCTAAAAATAAATAAATAAATAAATAAATAAATAAACAAACAAATAAAATGAGACAAAGAAATTATGTTATTGCTTTTGAACTCAACCGTGGTCTTTAAACGTCTCTAATACTCTGAGTTCAGAAAGTGCAGGACTAGAGCAAAGCAAAAGAGTAGACTTTAGGGAAATGGATGTGACTCATGTGATTGGGCTCCCGTCTACCATATAGGAGGTCCAGGGTTCGATTCCCGGGGCCTCCCGGTGAAAAGCAAGCTGGCCCATGCGGCAAGTTGGCCCAAGCAGAGAGCTGGCTCACGTGGAGTGTTGGCCTGCACGGAGTGCTGGCACGTGCAGATGAGCTGGCACAGCAAGGTGACACAACAAAAAGAGACACAGAGGAGAGACGATAAGAGACGTAGCAGACCAGGGAGCTGAGGTGGTGCAGGAGATTGCGTGCCTCTCTCCCACTCAGGAAGGTCCTAAGATCAGTTCCCAGGGCCGCCTAAAGAGAGGACAAGCAAACACAGAAGAACACACAGAGAGCAGACAG
>JAKSZT010047090.1:9710163-9724301 GCA_026826555.1 Tolypeutes matacus
CCCCCCCATAAATAAGTAAATAAATAAAAATAAGCCAGAAAAAAAAAAGAGTAGACTTTAAAAGAGGGAAGGTTTGTGTGCTACGGAGTATTTCATGTGGTATTGCCACTCCAGGTGGACCTACTAATTAGCGGTAAGCAACAGCAGTAGGGCAAGGAGGCGACCAACATAATCTGGAAGATCTGATGGGCACCCTTGAATGAATTTAAGGTATTGAAAGAACAGGACTAGCTACCTCTCAAGCAATCGTCTCTCAACTCTCAAAAATCAACTTGTAGGAAAAAAGAAGTTAAAATTAAAAAAAAAAAAAAAAAAAAAAAAAAACATGTTTCTCTACCTGGGGCCCGATTAGCATTTGGAGAATCCCTCATGACAGGGGATCTCCCACGTACAGTCCCCATCACGCCCCCTCCTGAATATTGTGACCATCGCAAACATCCCAACCCATTTCCAAACACCCCTGAGCTGTGGGCATGGATTTTTTGGCAGGCACAGTTGTAAGAGCAAACTTAGAAATGGCCAAGGCACAAGGTAGAATCCAGCCATCCTCACACTTCAGGAAGGTGGCAAGGTCTCCAGTGAGCCTCAGTGGTATCCCCCCATCATCCCCACCCCACTGCCACCCCAAACCTCCCCTCTCTGCTGAGAGTGGGCTGCCACCTCCATTGACGAGCAGGGAGTAGCCAAGACTTGAGAAACTTTCATCTTTAGGACTTCAAAGAACAGCCTCGCCACAAGGCTTGGGGCACAATTTTCCAGAATCCAGGAAACTGGATGACTCACCTGTGCTGACACCAGCCTGGGGTCCCACCTTGCCTCTCTAGACATGAACCACACCTACCAGGCCCACACCTTGCCTTGCCACCAGCTCAGAGCAGGCATTCTTAAAAGGGCCTGCTACCACAGCTGGGTTCCTAACTTGGTTAGGAAGGCTATTTCAAGGGATATAAATAGAGGTTGATTGCATTTCAAGGGAAGTTTCTCCCTATAAAGTCTTTTGGTTTTGTTGTTGTTGTTTTGTTGTTGTTTTTAGGAGGTACCGGAAATTGAACCCAGGGCCTCGTACATGGGACACAGGCACTCAGCCACTGAGTTACATCTGCTCCCCAATGAGAGTTGATTTTTTCATTTGTTTGTTTGTTTCCTTTTTAGGAAGTACTACGGATTGAACCCAGGACCTTGTATATGGGAAGCAGGCACTCAACTACTGGAGCTACATTCACTCCCCCCATAAAGTTTTTATTGCTTTATTGAAGAATCATATAAATGTAAAATCTTAAGTATACAGCTTGCTTAAGTATGAATTTTTGTATATGTATACACTCATGTGCCTTATAAACATTTAAAGAGCATAAAAAGAAATTTTCAATAAAAACACACACATACATACTCTAGCTAGAGTGGCTAAAATTAGAAATCATGATAACACCAAATGTTGGCAAGAAGGTAGAGCAACTGGAACTCCCATACCTTTCTGGTAGGAGTATAAAATAGAACAACCCCTTTGGAAAACAGTTTGGCAGCTTTGTAAAAAGTTAAACATACTTTTCTACCATATGACCTAGCCATTCCCCTCTTAAATATTTGCCTAAGGAGAAATGAAACCATATTTTCATACAAAGACTTGTACACAAATGCCCATCACAGCTTTATTTGTAATAGCCCAAACCTGGAAGCAACCCAAATTTCCATCAGCAGATGAACGAATAAGCAAATCATGGTATATCCACACAGTGGCATGACCACTCAGCAATAAAAGGGAACAAGCTACCAATACATGCAACAACATGGGTGAATCTCAAAATAATTCTATTCATAGCAGCATTATTCACAACAGCCAAAAGGTGGAAGCAACCCAAGTGTCCTTCAACAGATGAATGGATACACAAAATGTGTTCTATCCATACAACGGAGTATTATTCAGCCCTAAAAAGGCATGAGGTTCTGATGCATGTGACAACATGGATGAACCTTGAAGAGATCATGTGGAGTGAAATAAGCCAGACACAAAGGGACAGATACTGGGGGTATAGCTCAGGAGCAGAGCAAAAGGACAGATATTGTGTGATTCCACTTAGATGAAATATTTAAAATATGCTAATTCATAGCAACAGAATGTAGATTACAGGGGACCAGGGGCAGGGGGTGGGAAGAAAAGGGCAGTTAATGATTAAAAGGTGCAGAGTTGCTATTTGGGGTGTTGGAAACATTTTGGTAATGGAAGGTGGTAATGGCAGCACAACATTTTGGCTGGAAGCAAAGCCACTGAATTGTGTACTTGAAAGAGGTTCAAGTGGGAAATTTCATGTTCTATATGTCTTAGCACAGTAAAACTTCTTAATCAAAAAAAAAAAAAGTCAGAAAATAGTAACTATTATTATGAGTACACACTGCATGATTCCATTTATATAAAACTATAGAAAACACAAACTATTCTATAGTGTCAGAAAGCAGATTTGTGGTTGCCCAAGGAAGGGGAGCAGGGAGGAGCGAGTGAGAAGGATGACATAGGGGCACAAGGAAACGTTGGGGGGCCAATGGCTAATATATCCACTTCCTTATTACATAATGGATTCAGGGGTATATGCATAGTGTCAAAACTTACCAAATTGCACGCTCTAAATATCTTCACTTTCTGGTATGTCAATTATACCTCCGTAAAGTGGTTTTCAAAAAGAGATACGTGTGTTTCACTGCATGAAACCTATATCTCAATTTTTTTAAAGTGCTAGAATTCTCCAAGCCCACCACCCCCACTGACCTCCAAAAAAAAAAAAAAAGCCCCATACCCCATACAACTAATATGGGTTTTGGAATTGCACCTTCTTTGGAAGCAAGCAAGATAAATCATATTCTAAGCCCAAGGCAGTGCGATGGAAGATATAAATGTGGCCGCCACGCTGCACCACAATCAGAAAGGCAAGTCTACTAGGCTGAGCCCAGATCTGCCTTCCTGCCATGTGGCCCCACGATCCAACTTCTATCATGGGCTAAAGGGCACGTTAAAACCAGGCAATTATTCCCACATTTCCACCTTTTCTTCCCTCTCCTTCTTCCTGTTCCTCTTCCTCCGCGGCTGACAATTCACGGCTGGGGCACGGCAGAAACTCTGAGCCAGCAACCAAAATACTGCACCGTGACAACTTCATCTCTTAATTACAGTAAACATTTACATAATGCTCAGGCCCAGCTAGTGCAGAAAGATTCGTTAATGCAGAAACATGCCCTTTAACCATCCCGTTTTATGACACAAAACCCCCCGGGGACCTGAGAAGCCCAAGATTTGCAAAAGATGATGGAGAAATTGGCTGAGATATTAAGCCCCTTTCCAGGTGCAATTAAAAGTGGGATCGAGAGCCTCCTCCTCTCACAGATACATATATTTATATTTTTTTCATTCTGGATTGTAAATGCAAGGATTCCAGGTACCTGACCGCCCGTCGGAAATCTAACATTGGCTGGAGATGGGGTTTGGTTTCTATCCTTGTCCTCCCCTCTCCCTTTCTGAGTAAGGACAACCCTGCAGGTTTTATTGCCTGGTCTAATATGCCCACCGCCCCACAAGAATGGGGCCAGTTGGAAAGAAGCCTCTGCAGTTGAAGACTCTCACGAACATTCTCCTTGCTTCGAGCCTTTGATTCTTTAAAAGAGACCCTCTCTGGGAGGACTAATTTATAATCATGTTTCCTTGAGCAAAACCTAGCTGGCCTGGCTGGTTTAGAGTGAGCAAGATTGCCATGGTGGACTGTCCGCTTTCAGGAGGGTCTGGAACAGTTAAGAGGGAAGGGTGCTAGAAGAAGAAGAGGGAAGATAGTGGGCTTTAGGAAAAAGTCAAATCTGAGCTTCATCTCGGCCTCCCCAGCTACCCTATCCCACCTCCATCCCCTGGCTCCCAGCCTCTGCAGGGCTGCGTGACCTTGGAAAAGTGACGCTTCCTCTCTCTAGTTGCCTCAAAGCAGGGATCCTAGCACTTACTTTGCCGAGTTTCCTAGCACCGAAATAGTAAGGGGGGTGGGGGACGGACTGAGGACCAGGCCAGCTGGGACAGAGGCCACGTAGAGAAAGGTTCAGGATGAGGGAGGAGGAAGAGTGGCTGGTTGAGCATCCAGCCCCCGGGGGCCAGGGCTGGGCAGACCCTGCAGACAAGTGCCATAGTAAAATACCCTAATGACTGCCTTTAGTTAGTTCATTGATTTCACCAGCCTTTATAAAAGGACTTTTGCTTTGCTGGGTGCTAGTGTAAGCACTTTACAAATATCAACCCATTTAACCCTCAGAACCAGTCTATGAGACAGATACTGTTAAGATCCTTATTTCACAGATGAGGAAAGAAGCTCAGAGAGGTTCGTTAACTTGTCCAAAGGCACAGAGCTAGTAGGTGGCAGAGTGGGAATTCGAATCCAGGGAGTGTGGCTCCAAAGCCCACATTCTTTTTTCTTTTTTTCTTTTAATTTTTATTGTGGTAACATAGGCACAACATAAAATTTTCCACTTGAGCCATGTTCAAGCATACAGTTCAGTGGCACTACTTACATTCACAATGTTGCACTCTTATCACCACCTTCCATGACCAAAACGTTTCCATCACCCCAGACAGGAACTCTATCCCCTCTGAGCAATAATTCTCCAGCCCCCCAGAGCTCTGCCCCTGGCAATCTGCGCCCTACTTTCTGCCTCTATGAATTTCCACAGTCTAGTTATTGCACACAAGTGAAACCATACAATACCTGTCCTCTTGTGTCTGGCTAATTTCACTCGATGTGATATCGTCAAGGCTCATCCATGTTGTTGCATGTATCAGAAGCTCATTTTTTTTTTCCATTGCCTGAATCGACCACATTTTGTTTATCCAGTCACCTCTGGAAGGCCACTTTGGTTGCTCCACCTTTTGGCTATTGTGAATAATGCCACTGTGACATCAGTGTGCAAGTATCTGTCTGAATCCCTTCAAAACCCACACTCTTACCCATGACAGATATGCCATGGGAGTTCACAAAAGGTAGAAGTCCCTTGGGAGAAGCTATCTGGAAACAGTCAGGCAACTAGGGCTTGAAGGATTGCGTAGGAGAGATGGTGAGAAGCAAAGGGACTCGCAGGTGGTGGGAAGGATGTGAAGAAAGGCTTAAGACAGAAATGAGCCCCTGGGGGGAGGGGGGCATTGTTGGGAAGGACAGAAAGAAAAGGACTAGGGCAGAAAAGAGTTCATGTCACTGGGTGGGGGGTAGAAGAAGTGGGTGCCATGAATACTTCTGACTACAAGTTACAAGAAAACCTCAACTCAAACTGGCTTAATCCAACAGCTTTAGAATTCTTTAACCACGAGCCACTGAAAGAAACACCTTTTCCATTTTGACTCTGTACACCCCCCATGTGTAACCAGACAAAAGTTTCACAAAGCACTACTTCAGGGGATGCGCTCTTATCTTCTTTTCTATTTTCTATTCTGTTCTTCCTGATTCTAACTCATTTTTTTCATTGCCAGGTGAGACCCACTAAATTGATTGCATGGCCCACTAATGGGTTCTGATCCACAGTTGGGAAAATACTGGCTTAAACAAGAAGGAAATGTATTGTCAGTAACAA
Source organism: Tolypeutes matacus (assembly GCA_026826555.1). Lineage (NCBI taxonomy): Eukaryota > Metazoa > Chordata > Mammalia > Cingulata > Chlamyphoridae > Tolypeutes > Tolypeutes matacus. The sequence continues at coordinate 9,715,747 of JAKSZT010047090.1, forward strand.
GGAGTGCAGGGGTAGGACTGGCTCCAGGTACCATGTACTCAGTAGCTCAGTCTTGTCCACAGAACCTGGGTGCTTCCATCTGCTAGCTCAGCAGGCCCCATGTCAGCTTCATGCTAAGACTGGTTTCTCTGGAGGCCACAGGTGCTCACGGCCATCCCAGGCAATACATCTAGGTAGACACAAGTCCAGAGGGAAAAAAAAGCCTAGCTAGATTCTGAGTGCCTTTCTTAGAAGCAAGTAAATATTTCCCAGAACCCCCCAGCAGACCCATCCTCATGCCTCATTTGTCAGGACTGAGTCACAAGTCCACTCCAGACCCAAACTTGAACAAGAGAAATAGCCTGACTATCCAGAGGGGTGACAGATGATGGGGAATGTGTTGGTTTGAGTCTTTTACGTGGATCCCAGAAAATTATCTTCTCAAATTGGTCCGTTCCTGTGGGTGTGGGACACTGTGACTGGATTGAATTCAGTTGGCGGCCTTTGATTGGAGGACTTCAGTGAGGTGGGACCCAGGGTGGGTCTCGGCCCTCTTGCTGGAGTCCTCTATAAACAGGAGAAACATATAGAGAAACACAGAGACAGAGAGCTGCCATATTTTCACCCTGCCGGGTGAGAGAGGACTCAAGCCACAGAAAGACAGGGGCACCCAGAGAGGCTGAGAGAGAGGCCTGAGGCTGGAATCAGCTGAGCAGCCTGATGCTGAAGGAATGAGGCCCACAGGCAAGGGAAGAGAGAAGCCATATGAGTGATCGCCCACAACTGAGTTTGGGGAGAAAGTGAGCCTGGAGGAGAAGGCAGAGATCGGCCACCATTATGCCTTGCCTCTTAGCACAAGTCCAGGATCACCAGCAGCCGACCTTTGGTGAGAGAGTTTCTCTGATGATGCCTTGATATGGACATTTTTCCAGCCTCAGAACTGTAAGGTTTTAACCTAATAAACCCCTATTGTAAATGCCAACCCATTTCTGGTATTTTGCGTTGGCAGCCCTTAGCAAACTAAGACAGGGACTCAACCACTGTACTCAGTGCCAGGTCACAAGGGCAGGCCGTCATTAAGGATGGCAGCCCATAAAGGCAAAATTGATCTCACGGGGTTTTCAGCAGAGGCGACAGGGTAAAGTGCTGCAAAGGACAGGGATCCAAGGTGGCCACCCAGTGATACTGCTGGACTATGGCGATGTGAGGCACACTGAGCATTCATTGACATGGAGAAGGGCAGAGACCAACTTTCCCAGGGCTACCCTGACCAGAGAAGGGAGCCTGGCTCTCAGAGGACAGCCTGGAGGGCTAAGGACTGGGTGGGTATGGAGGAGGGTGGTAGGGATACCCGGTCCCAGTCCTGCCTGAGAGAAAAACCCACAGAGGATACTCGGTTGAGTAAAAGGAGCTAAGTGTCAGGATGTGGGCAGTGGGTGGTGAGCACCGGGTTGAGTTTGAAAGGTGGCACGTGGAAGACACTTTTGGTAGGTTTTCCCCAGCAGTAGACTTTAAGATAAGGATTCCAGGACAAGTAGCTTATGTGTTTTTTCAGTTATCTATTGCTGTATAATAAACCACCCCAATTCTTTGCAGCGTAAAACAAACAGCAATCACCTCCAAAGAAGGTAGTCAAATGGCCAGGAAGCACGTGAAAGATGTGCAACATCATTAGCCATTAGAGAAATGCAAATTAAAACCACAATGAGATATCACTACACACCCACTAGGATGGCTATTTTAAAAGTTGAAGATAACAAGTGTTGGCAAAGATGCAGAGAAATGGGAACCTTTCTACAATGTTGGTGAGAATGTAAAATGGTGTCACTGCTGTGGAATGCAGTTTGGCCATTCCTCAGAAACATAGATTCACCATATGACCCAGCAATTCCATTCCTCGGCATATATCCTAAAGAATTGAAAGCAAGGGACTCTGACAGATACTATACACCAATGTTCACTGCAGCATTATTCACAATAGCCAAGAGGTAGAAGGAACTCAAGTGTCCAACTACAGATGAATGGATAAACAAAAGATCTATGCATACAATGGAGTATTATTCAACCATAAAAAGAAGGGAAGTGCTGGTACATGCTACAACATGGATGAGGATGAGCCTTGAAGACATCATGGGGAATGAAATAAGCCAGACACAAAAGGGCAAATATTGTATGATTTCTCTTATATGGAATACTTAGAATAAACGAATCCATAGAGACAGAAAGCAGAATAGTCATTACCAGGGGCCAGCATACAGGAGAATGGGGAGATATTGCTAAAGGAGTTTGAGTTTTGCTTTGGGTGATGAAAAAAAAAAAAAAACAGCAATCATTTATCTGATTACTATTTCACAATTTGCACATCAGCTGGGACAGCTCGACTGGGGCTGGAAGATTCATTTCCAGGAGAGCCGGCTAGTAGACGCAGGCTATTTGTTGTGTCTGGAAGCTCTGCTGGGTCTCGAGTCTCCCCTATGAGGGCCTCTTTCTGTGGTGGCTTGGACTTCCCACAGCATGGCAGCTAGGTTCAAAGAGAGACAAAATGGAAGCTGCCTGTTCTCTTAAGATGTAGGCCCCGAACTGGCACAGCATCACATTGCTGCATTCTTCATTTTTTTTTAATTAAACATTATATTTTATAATTTCAAACATACAGGACAGTTGCAAAAATATTACAAAGATGGGAGCAGGGGGCAGATGGGCCTCAAATGTTTGGGTGTCCATCTCCCATATGGAGGGACCTGGGTTCGATCCCCAAGACCTTCCGGTAATATGAAAAAAAAAGAAAAAGAAAAAATGGGAGCAGATGTAGCTCAAGTGGTTGAGCCCCTGCTTCCCATGTATGAGGTCCCGGGTTCAATCCCCAGCACCCCCTTAAATCTACATATATATATATATATATATATATATATATGGTGACTATATAATTCATATGGTGAATATGCAATAGATATTACAAAACCTATAGCGAGAACCCCAACAAAGCCCCCACTGGGATACCCACCAACGGATAACATTTTGCCACCTTTGCACCTTGCCAGATTCTATTGGTCAAATCAGTCACAGGCCCAGCCCAGATTCAAGGAGATGGAGAAAGACACCCTACCTCTCTGGAGAAGAAATGAAAAAGAATTTGCATTTGTCTTTAATCCACTACCATTTGCGAGCTTGAGCTTGCGATGTACCCAGGAAGGGAAGCAAGGGAGTGAACAAGGAAGGGAAGGAAGCCAATAAAGTGTGTGTCATCAAGTCAGTTGTTCCTATGGGCAACTGGGGCTCAATCCCACTGGGGAAAACTCTGGGAGACAATGTAAGCACACTTCAAAGTTGCCCCACCGGAGGGATGAGGCAGCTGGAGTTTTTGTTTTCTAGTCCCCCCTTGTCATTGCTTAAGGTCTTTTGGGGGGTGGGGGCAGGGCATTGACTTGCAGCACTTCCAGCGGGAAGAGTGGACTGCCAGAAAAACCCCCTTAGGCAGAAAGGCATAGGTGTTTGCAGTAAGCAGCCTTCTGAGGAGAGAGGAGAGGGCTGCAGGCGTGTGGGTGGAGCACCAGAAGTGTCGGCTACAAAGGGCAGGTCAAGGCAAGTCCGGAGGAGCAGAGATGCCCTGTGGCAAAATTCCAATCCCACAGGTTTAGCCATTATTCAAAGGCTAGGGGTGCCTGGGATTATATAGATGAAGCCCAGGGGCCACCCCCAAACACCAGAATCAGTCCATGGGGTCCAGAGAGAGCATCCCAGCACAGGCACCTCAGATTGGAGCTGGGCCACTGGGCGCCAGGTCTGAGGCAGGCCTGAGGCTCTGGGCCGAGCCCCAGGGGATCAGCTTCCCGCCTGGGAAGTCCCAGAGGGAAAAGAGGGGCAGGTGGGGCCCACAACCACATGGGGTACAGAGGGGAGTAAAATTCAGCTCGTGCTTCAGATCTTAGCACAGCTGGGCTCCCAGAATTCAACCCCCAGCAGCTTTTCCTGACCCAAATAGCAGAGGAGAGGGGACAGGGAAGCCAGCCCAGTGTTTTCTCCCTATCTCTGCTTTTCACCTCCCCTAGCTCGCCCCACAGGCTCTCCCAGGCTTTCACAGCCTGCAAAGCCGCCTGCCATGAGTTTCTCATGAATGATTTTAAATGATTCTTGTTCTGTCCGTGGGGGGAAATCACGTATTGAAAAGCTAGCAAATGTGTAGCCAACTGAGGGCTGCTCTGGATGGCTGCTGAAAAGCAGACAGCGCAGCCGCAGCGTTCAAACCGCAAGGGGTCCCGGGAGAGAACCAGGCTCCCAGGCCAAGGCAGGCGTGAGCCTGAGACCATGTCCTCTGCAAATCAGGCCGCTGTGCCCACAGCTGCTCCAGCGGGGCCCCGGAGCGGGGCTGCGGGGGTCATCAGTTCCCCTGGCAGAGGCCATGCAGCGCCTCATTTAATCCTTCCAACACGTCATTCGCTCATTCATTCATTCATTATGCAACGAATAATCACTGAGCACTTGCTGCACGTCTGACCCTCGCTGTCCTAGGGAAACTGCAGGGAACAAAACAGATTTTAAAAAACATTAAAAAAAAAAAAACCTGCCATCATGAAACTTGCATTCTTGTGGGAGAGAAAGGTAAAAACAAATAAATATGGTGAAAAGAAAAACCAAAACCTGCACTGTGTTTTATGGGGATAAGTAGGAAGGAGAAAAATGTGGCAGGGAAGGGGATGGAGAGGGCAGAGGCTGGGGCGGGGGAAGGTGCCAGTTTTTAAAAAGAGGGATCCGGAAGTACTCCCCGGAGAAGTTGACACTTCAACCAAGACCTTGAGGAGGAGCAGGAGAGAGCTTAAGAACTGTGGAGAAAAGAGCAGGGCCAGTGCAAAGAACTGAGGGAGAGAGTGCTCAACATGTTCCAGGAACAGCAAAGATGCCCCTGCGGCCAAAGGGGCATATGGGGGAGGTGATAGGACAAGAGGTCAGAGACAGAAAAACAGGCTCAAAGAAGTGAAGTAACTTACTCAAGTTAAGCCTGGTACAAATTTCCCATGAGGCCTAGCCAGATTAAAACCCAGGTTTATCCTACTCCCTCTTTCCACTGCTCCTTCCTTCCTTCTGGTAAAACACAAAAAGTCCTGTTTCATCCCAGGTCCCTGGGTTGATGCCTGGTTCCTCCTGGGATGGTGCCTTCTGGTTTTTTCTTTGGGAGGCAAAAGGGAATGAGTTTGGGCTGACAAGTTGGATAGGCCGGGCCAGGCTGAGCTCTGTCACCCAGCCACAGGCAGGGCAGTTTACAGAGACAGGAATCAGTGCTGTACTTGCTCCCACAGGTTCTTTCCCCTCCATGGCCATAGACAGTAGCCAGGCCTTCGTGTTCCCCAGACTTTAGGCTTTTGTGGGCAGGGCCAGGGCCGAAGTTGCCAGGCACCCAGGAGCCAACCCCCCTCCCAGGCTTTTGTTTTCAACTGAAGCCAAAGCATTGAAAGGATTATATGGGATCAGCCGTTCCCAGAGTCTGTTTTGTATACCGCTGGAGGTACACAGACCCATATATTTTTTTTTAATAATTATGGTTATGTATTCTGATGTGCTAAGAAAAAGAGAACTGGCACAGCTAAGCCATGATTTTATGAATATTATTGCGCAGGAGGAGGCTAAAGTATTGAGGGTTTTTTAAAAGAGGGAAAAGATGATGTAAATAAAAAACATTATGATAATAATAGCATAGGTGGTACAAAATATGGCAAATATCAGGGAACGTAGCTGTAGTAGGCTAGCTGGGGTAGGAGTGGGGGGATGGAGGGGAGAGCTCCCTCCCCCACCCAGTCATCTGAGCGGCTTTGTAAATGTATCCTCTTAATATAATGGAAGAAAAACATGCGCACTGTAGAACATTAGAAAATACAGACCATCAGAAATGTTCAAATAAAAATCTCACACTCTTACCTCCTGGATCTCACCACTATACCGCAGTCCATATCTGAATTCATTTTTTTCTATCGGGGCTGTGTAATAAATTACAATAAATTCAGCAGCTTAGAACAGCAGCCATTTATTACCCCACAGTTCCATGGATCAGAAGTTTGGGTGGACTTGGCTGGTTTCTCTGCTCTGGATCTTATAAGGCCCAAGTCACTGTCAGCCAACCTGGGCCCTTACCAGGAGGGTCTGGGGGAGAATCCACTTCCAAGCTCATTCAGGTTGTGGGCAGAAGTCAGTTCCTTATGACTATAGGACGGAGGTCCCCACTTCCTTGCTGGCTGTCAACTAGGGGTTGCACACCACTCTTGGAGGCCGTACCCTGGCTCTTGCATGTTTTCTAGCCAGCAACAGCATGTTGCTCATGCTTCGAATCTCTCTGACCTCCTTTCAGCCTTCCTCTTCTGCTGCCAGCCAGAGAAAATTCTCTGCTTTTATAGGGCTCATGTGATGAGACCAGGCCTTCCCAGATAAATCTCCCTGTCTTTTTTTTTTTTTTTCAGGAGATACCGGGGATTGAACCCAGGACCTTATACATGGGAAGCAGGCGCTCAACCACTTGAGCTACATCCACTCCCAAAACTCCCTATCTTAAGGGCAACCATGATGTATAACATAACACCGTCACGGGAGTAATAGCTCATCATAGTCACAGATTCCAGGCACTAGGGTATAGAATCTTTGGGGGCCATTTTTTTCACAATCCTGCCTACCACAATATCCTTCCAGAACTCTCTCTGTACACATATATTTACAAATACTTATCTGTATTCTACATATAATAAGCAGTCTGCTTTTCCCAATGTTCTCTATCTTTCCATTTCAGTAAATATTCCTTTCATCTAAAATCCAGATCATATTTAGTTTTCCTCAATGGACCCCAAAACATCTTTACAAACCAGCACCCGGTCCAGGCCCCATACTGCATCTGGTTATGTTCCTTAAAGGTTTTTTTTGGTCTAGCTAGGTCCTTGTTTTAATGTTTCTGAAGTATTGAAGAGACCAGGATAGTTGCTCTGCAAAATGGCCCACTTTCTAGATATATCGGGTGGCTTCCTTGTGATGTTGTGTAGCTTGCTCCTCTCATCTCTTGTATTTCCTCTAAAGTGGAAGTTTTACAGTGATGTGTTAGTCAATGTCAAACAACTGGCTCTCCAGAAGGAAAAGCCCTGATTTGTGCTTGCCAATTTCTGTGGTGTAAATACACCCACTGTGGCCCATGATAAGCTACTGACAAGACATCACTGAAGGCAAAGTTGGACGGAGATGTGTACCACCGGCCAACTCAAGTCAGTACAAAGTCAGCTCCAACACGTGGCAGTTTGATGGATGGGATAAGGCTTTGTGAGGACAGGAGGGAGAGGAAGCTATAAGGAGAGAGATTTGAAGAGCCTCCCTACCCCCACTCCCCAGAGGCTGTGGAAGAGACAAGATTTGATGTGTTCCAGGAGTCAAGGTGACTAGCCCCCTCTCACTTCAGGAGGGGTGACTAAGGGCCAAGGGGAATTGAACCATACAAGCTGTGGCCTCAGGAGCCATGGCACAGGTCCCCAGAGTCTAGCTTGACAAGGAAGCAAGCATGGTAGATAAATACCCCAGCTCCCTTGTTCCTTCAGTGAGACAACTCTACACTGTCTCCCAGAGTTCCTCAGCAGGACTGAGGCCCCATTGCCCACAGTAGTTATTTGCTTAATAACCCTCCCTCTATTGATTTCCTTGCCTTGCCTTCCCTGGCTCACTTCTCTGCCCCTCTGCTGAAACTTCTTGGCACCACCTCCCAAATAAATTACTTGTAATCATGTACTCATATATTACTCATGTCGTTAAAAGTCCATTTTATTTATTTATTTTTTTTTTTAAGATTTTTATTTATTTATTCATTTATCCCCCCCCCCCCTTGCTGCTCGTGCTCGCTGGGTCAGCTAACCACGCCGTGCAGGCAGGCTTGCCTTCACCAGGAGGCCCCGGGAACCAACCCGGGGCCTCCCATATGGTAAACGGGAGCCCTACTGATTGAGCCACAGCCGCTTCCCAAGTCCATTTTAAATGACTAAAAAATTTTAGAGGGGGCAGGTGTAGCTCAGTGGTTGAGTGTCTGCTTCCCATGTACGAGGTCCAGGGTTCAATCCCCTGTACCTCCTAAAAAATAAAAAAAATAAAAAAATTAAAACGAAAAAGTAGATAAATGGGACCTCCTCAAAATTATACACTTTTGCACCTCACAGGACTTTGTCAGAAGGGTGAAAAGGCAGCCAACTCAATGGGAAAAAATATTTGGAAATCACATATCTGATAAGGGTTTAATATCCAGGATATATAAAGAGATGTTACAACTCAACACTAAAAAGACAAATGGGGAAGCGGCTGTGGCTCAATCAGTGGGGCTCCCGTTTGTCATATGGGAGGCCCCGGGTTCGGTTCCCGGGGCCTCCTGGTGAAGGCGAGCCCGCCTGCACGGCATGGTTGGCTGACCCGGCGAGCACAGGCAGCAAGGGGGGGATAAATGAATAAGTAAATAAAATCTTTAAAAAAAAAAAAAAGACAAATGACCCAATTTAAAAATGGGCCAAAGACTTGAATAGACATTTCTCCGAAGAAGAAATACAAATGGCAAAAAAACACATGAAGAAATG